>OW240923.1:118949462-118962669 GCA_933207985.1 Pelobates cultripes | reverse complement strand
AAGCTATTGTGACACCAGATATAAGTGGTTGCACTGACTGGGGAAATGGGCACAGTATCCACTGTGAGCCTGACACAGAAGCTGGCAGCAGTGGCAGACAACTAACTGCAATTACATTACATAGAAAAATTTTTTTAAAAAAAGCATACCCTAACCCTAACCTAGCTATGCATTTCCCTATCTAATCAACAGCAGCTACACTTTCCCTCCTCTCACTAAGCATGCAGCTTGAGAATGAATGTAAAATGGATGCCTTCAAGGAGGTGGGAGGGTCTGCTAGGGAGGGTGTGCTGCTAATTGGCTGGAATGTGTCTGCTGACTGTGAGGTACAGGGTCAAAGTTTACTCAATGATGACGAATAGGGGGCGGATTGAACCGCGCATATGTTCGCCCGCCGTGGCGAACGCGAACATGCTATGTTCGCCGGCGAACCGTTCGGTACATCACTATATGTGTGTGTTAATATAAATCAAATTATATAGCAGACTAATCTTTTGGAAGACACTATATTTATAAAAATATAAAATCGGAGGAGTAACCAATGAAATGTGCCTCTGGATACCAATGGTTTCCAAAGTGATTACTCCACTTTTAGTACTCACTTTTTAAAATACAACACATTTGGATAAACCTCAATTTCTCACACATTTAGACAAAACTAAACAAAGCGTGAAATATGTAACACAAAATAAAACATCCCCCCGACAACAAGCCCTTGCTTATTTTCAGGGAATAAAATAAGCCCTGGTTGGCTAATCTATGTTCAGGGAATTTGCGGGATTCCATGCGCCAGTTGCTAATCTATGTTCAGGTAAATTGCGGGATTCCATGTGCTAGTTGCTAATCTACGTTCAGGGAAGTTGCGGGATTCCATGCGCTAGTTGCTAATCTATGTTCAGGGAAGTTGCCCTAAACGTAGATTTGCGGGATTCCATGTCCTAATGAACTGGTCTATGTTCAGGGGAATTTCCATGAACGTAGACCTGCTTTCTTGCATATGCTTGCTACCGTTTTTTACCCAAAAAATTAAGACATCTCCTGAAAATTATCCCTGGAGCGTTTTTTGGAGCAATCATCAATATAAATTGTAATTTCGTGGAAAAAAAGGTTGGATTTATACTCATAGATTGTCATATCACATGATTTAATACAGAAGGGTATATGTTTTGTAGTCCATCTTACTTATTAATGAAGTGAATTGTATTGACTATCCACTTATCTCTTCCACTGTCAATAATATATCCAATAGATTTCCTGATGAGTTATTTTGAAAACTCAGGTGAATTATGAAATATATCAAAAAGATAAACATTGTATATACTGCACTAAAAACTATACTATCAAGACAGGTTATAGGGGTTAAATATGCCAGCGATGATTGTGTTGTGTTTTTAAAGTTAAATTTTTTTATGCCAAAATGAAAAACAAAAATTGTTAACTCACCTTCATTGACTTCATCGCTCTCTTTGTCTATCTGAGCTTTTAGAACATATCTCTTAATAAGGCGCTTCATTATTTTCTGAAGATACAGGATAAGGAAATATACAAAGTTAGCATTTTGCAGGATTGTGATCTATCAGTCAAACATACAGTTAAAATATTAAAATGTACTCTTCTAAATGCTGACATTTCTCAATCTATGGTTTTGGAAAAATATCCAGTGCAAAAAATCTAGTGAGGAATGTCTGTCTATTTACATATGTAGTCAAACACTTGGCTCGACTGTCGCTGCTGGCATTAAGTATCTTTTTACCATGGGTTTTGTTTATCAGATAACATTCATAGTTAAACAATTGTCAGGAAACTTAATTGAGAAAAGGACAAAACCATATAGACTATGATCAAAAGTCTAAAGTGGTGGAGAAATCTTCCAAGAGTTTGGAGATACCAACAAAAACATAGCCCGCATTCGCCCCTTTCTTACGCAAGATGCTACCAAGGAGCTTGTCCATGCTCTAGTAATTTCCAGCATGGATTACTGTAACCCTCTCCTGATTGGTCTCCCCAAAAGCCGTATTGCCCCGCTACAGTCTGTAATGAATGCTGCAGCTAGACTGATTTTCCTCTCTAGTCGGTCCTCTCACCTCACCCCTCTGCCGGTCCTTACATTGGCTCCCTGTATGCTATAGGAGTCAATTCAAAGTGCTAACCCATACATTTAAAGCACTGAACAATTCTAGCCCCACTTATATCTCTTCACTAATCCATAGATATGCCCCTCCTCGTACCCTCCGCTCTGCCCGTGACCACCTTCTGACCGCTACGGCCAACTCTCGCTTGCAGGACCTCTCGCGGGTGGCTCCTCTCCTATGGAATAGCTTGCCTACTGCCATCAGACTCTCCCCTAGTCTTCAATCATTTAAGAAGCGCCTTAAAACCCATCCCTTCACGAAAGCTTATGGCCTCCCAGAGTAATCTCTACTTTACATACCTGTCTCCTGCTCTCTCCTATGGGAAAGTGCTTTGCTCTCTCCTCCAGCTCTGCTTCACTCCTACTTGATATTTCCTGTCCTAATGTTTCTAATACCCTACCTCCTATAGTCTGTAAGCTTGTCTGAGCAGGGTCCTCTTCAACCTATTGTTCCTGTAAGTTTTCTTGTAATTGTCCTATTTATTGTTACATCCCCCCTCTCAAAATATTGTAAAGCGCTACGGAATCTGTCGGCGCTATATAAATGGCAATAATAATAATAATAATAATAATAATAACAAGTCATACGCACAGTTTCCCCATGAAAGTGTCCTAGTTTGCTTAGTGTAACATTTAGTCATTGTGAGCGTACTCACCTAAAGGACTTATGTTTTCTATAACAGGAAATGCACTTGTATTAAAGGTATACTATAGTGCCAGGTACACAAAGCTGTATTCCTGGCACTATAGCTCCCTCTGCCTCCACCCTCCCTCGTGCGCCCCTCTCCTCCCACCACCCGGGTAAATAAAGGGTTAAAAACATTTTATTTTCTTACCTTATCCCAATCCCGTGTCCCTGTCCTGGATATCTATCAAAAGCCTGTGTAGGCACCATTGCTGGTATAGAGCCTGATTTGGCTCTATTTTTGTGAGTTTTATTCTTCTTTTCCTGGTTGTATAATTACTGTATCTTTACAAAAAGCACCATGTGTATCGGTTTTTATTTTTTTTCCAATGGGTTTATGATTCCTGTAATCCTGCAATTAAGTGTATATTGTGTGTTCGCTGTCGGTATAATAACCTTTGTATTTGTGTATGTGATTTTAAGGTGGTGGGGAATACACCTTTATTACACCCACGGATTATTTACTATAGATATTGGACACAACTATCTTTGCACTTTCCTGGTGTCTTCAATGTGCAATGTGTTTGGTCTCTATAAAATGTGAAATGGGCCAGATATTTGCAAACCATAGATGTTATGTATCTGTTTCCTAACAGATAATATCAATGTCTCATTATATTTTCTTCTGTTGTTATTTTGTTCTTGAATGTGCACAGTATTATTTGGAAATTGGACTGTTATAACAAGCCTGTGCATATAAAATATCTATAAAACACACACACACACACATATATATAAAACTGTTTTATAGATATACTATATATATTTTGATACCAGTGATCTCTAATCTTGGCAGTCTATAGTACGGTGCTCGACCAAGGTTTAGGAAGGGTAGTTATCACAGCTCCATATTTAAATGGGTCCCAATTACTCATTAGTCTAGCTTCCCCCTACATCAGAACTAATGATGCCACCATGATACTTGGCCCATGAGTGTTAGAGTGGCATAGCACATGCCACCATACACAAACCTACATCCTGACCTCTATTTAACTGCTTCCCTACTTGGGAACACTTGAGGGAAGGACCATATCTCTCATGTCAAGTAGAGAGCACTCTGGAGTCTGTATAATACGTTTCAAACTGCTGCTTTATTCAGCAAGTACAGTGATACATGCAATAGTGGACGTTTCAGTCCATACAGACTTTTTTTTCAAGACAATTTGCGAAGTTTGAAACGTATTATACAGACTCCAGAGTGCTCTCTACTTGAACTATATACATTTTGGTGGGAACTTCGAGTGCCGGGACCAGGGAAGTTTTAGATATATATCTACACACACACACAACATCTTATCTATTGGCACCAAAGGATAAATTCTGAGTGACAAATCAAAATAAACGTGCTTGTTTTCAGGAATTCAAATGATCACCTGATCTCCTCAAATTCAGACAAATTGCAGCTCAGAACAAAATATATCTCCAAATCTAGTGAACTATGTGTTCACTTAATCTATGTTCAATCAATGCATGTACACAGTTCTAAAGCATTAAAAAAAAAAGTTGACACCAAAAGAGAAGCAACACAGTGTAATAATCTCACCTGATATTTTGTTGGCTGATTACCTATGTTGTTCAAATTACCATCTTCTGAACTTCTAATGCTTGAGTGTTTGCTTTGCCCCAGCTGTAATGTGAAAAATATTCAGTTTACTTTCTATGCGCAAAGTTAAGATTTTGGGATTGGGTGGCTTAAGGCATATTATACCAACAAGTATTTGATTGTTTAAACTTTTTTTTTTTTTTTTATTGAGTTTCACTTGTAAGAAAAAGCACAAGGCCAATAGTACATACCAGGAATAGGCAACCTTCAGCACTCTAGATGTTGTGGACTACATCCCCCATAATTCTCTTACACTCATAATGCTGGTAAAGGATCACGGGAGGTGTAGTACAAAACACCTGGGGTGCCAAAGGTTGCCTTTGCCTGGTATATACTACTTTCAAGCATTTATAAGGTGAACAAGATAACCGACAATATGTCATCACAATGGTATATCATTTTATAATGACAACAAAACAAAACACACACACACACACATACAAGGCATGGATGGAACTCACAGTTATACGCAGTGTATTCACATAACAGCTAGAATACTAGATACTTTTTTTTATCCTTTCAGTTTTAATTACTTACAAGATGCCACTTTATTTAAGACAAAACAATACATTTCCACTGCTGCTAGTTATTAAAGGGACACTATAGTCACCACAACAACTACAGCTTAATGTAGTTGTTCTGGTGAGTATAGTCAGTCCCTGCAGGCTTTTTGCAGTAGACACTGTCTTTTCAGAGACAATGCAATGTTTAGATAACTCCACTGGTCACTCCTCAGATGGCTACTAGAGGTGCTTCCTGGGTCAGAGAATCAGAATGACTCTAGAGTAGTCACCTGTCTCTTGTAAAAAGTGGGTAAAGGTTGTAAGTAACTAAGTACACTGAAAGATTCCAGGGGAGAAGCAGAACAGAGAAGGGGCTATAGAAATTGGTTTTGATGTCTTAGGTCCATGTCTGTATTATAAGTAAAATAGTGGGATGGGAAGAGGTTATGGAGTAAAAGAGAGCATCAATCCAGGAGTAAACCAAGGTCGACCGGCGAAACAAAATGCTAGTTGGGCTATTAGCTAATTCTGATATAACTGTTATCCTCAAAATTTCAGATTCTGTCCTGATAGATTACTCTTAAAGTTACTAAGTGAAGTTTGACATTTCTTTATTATGCAAGAGACAAAAATCATTGGTTGTGTAACAACAAAAAAAAGGTAGTCAGCATAGTCTACCACGTTATGCCCTCTAGGTGGTGCCCACACACCATGTAAAGATTTGCTTCAAGAAATGGTTCAAGTGCAAACGGCAAGGGAAACAGTGGGCACCAGACAAAATGTATAAGTAGTGGGCAGAATACACTGACCCTGAGGAGTGGAAAAAATGGATGGAGAAGGGATAGAAACAGACAGGTAGGAAATCTCTACTAGTAAAAGAAAGCCCCCGTTAAAGCTAAGAGAGATAAATGAATAAAAGTAGGTGAAAAACCTACACGTAAAAGGAGATCTCTTACCAGACACTGTAAATAATAAAATAAATCGTATAAGAAATGCTCAAAACAGGACCTTAAAATAGCTCTAAAGTAGCAATAAGAGCCACTAATAAATGCATATGATGATAGAATGATAAAAATACAAAAATGGGAAATGCAAAAAATGTAAATAGCAATATAGATATAAACACTAGGTGGCAGCCTTGTATAGAAAAAAACGCTACATATAATGTGAATCTTCCACTAAACAGCGAATACTCTTAGTAATTAAAAATGAGAAAATAAAAAAAATGAGAATTAGCATAATAGCTGAAAATATAAAAATAAATAAAAATCAAGACTGGTAGTCCAAACAGCTGAATAGTCCCATAAAGTCCAAGGCAGTGGAAATATAAAATATTGTTCAAAGAAGTCTTGAACAAACACAGTTCTTATAGTGCACAAATGCCAGTATCACATCCTACACCGTATGCTTCTGCGCAATAGAAATAACAGTAGCAATAGAGTGTCAAAATGTGGCTATAATGTAACCAGTATTGGTATAAATCAATATAAATCTCGGATAGCAGCAGAAAATAGCAATTACTCATATACCACCATATACAGGTATATAGTAATAGGATTGTTAAATGCTCAGCAAATAATAATAAAAAGCTGGTAGTGCTCTTCAATAAAACTTCATGTTTATTCAAAGTAAGATGAAGTGGAATATGGCAGCAAATGAGTCTTGTCGGGTAAGCAAAATCGGGTGATGTTCAGCAAATTGTGGAAAAATTCTCTCCGGCCAGTGAGATGAACTTGATGTGAGACACCTCGCGCGTGCGTGCCACTTAGTGCGCCCGATCTGCGTTCCACAGTTGCTCGTTAGCTGGATACAATGTATGGCAATTGCTGAAAAATGCCTTACGCGTTTCGTGACAATTCACAGTCACTTCTTCAGAGGCGGATAAACTTCTGGGGCTGCTGCTCCGTTTAATATAGTGATCGCTGGCGGCTATGTTAATTGACAGCTGCTAATATATTGCAGCATAAAGTTCGTTAAAAACAAATAATAAAATGGATCCTAAATAATAGATACACATTGAATATTGTTTGCAAACATCAAATAGATTATAGAATAAAATACATCAAATTTGGCTGATAAATGCATTGTATAGTTCCAATATTTGGTCCCTACGGTTAAAATTAAAAAATTTAAAAATTTAAAAATTGGATTTAATCCAGGGGTTAAGATTTTCTCGTTCTACCCACAATGATTTGATTTTAAGCATATATATATTTGGAATGACCATGAAATTGCACTTAGATACTGAAACCTCGAATATGTACTGCATAATAATATCTTGCAAAAATACTAAATCTGGCTGGAAATGAGATAGTTAAATCTTGAGTAACGCTAATGTGTTAATTCTCCATTTGATACCCCAATCTATCAACCTTTCTTGAGTAATTAGAAAGAGATAAAAATAGGATAAAAACAATATTGACCAGTATGCTGTGCAAACATCCATCTTATAAATACTGTCATGTAATCTCCAGAAAGTTGGTTTTTAAAAAACTCTCATTGGAGTCTACTACTAAATGGGTATTGAATGGATATTAAATCCGCACAATATATTGGAAGCAGAAAAATGTGTGTGTAAAACTGTAAATAGATAATAATAATGAACCGTGCAGGATGGAAAGATGGAAACAAAAATAAAAATAGAGAACTCTATTATAATATAGTCAGCCGCCACAGGTCTATCTGTGCGGATTCAAATGTAACATAGTAAAAGATAATATAATCGGAAAGAATGTAATGATTTTGTAAATCAATAAATAGATACATGAATACTTTCAGTGAAGCACCATCATCTTGCCACTAAAGAAATATAAAAGTGCTCACAAGCAGGATGTTCATATTAGAAAGAGTGAGTTAATATGGAACGGGAACCAAACCACCCCTAAAAAGAAGAGTAGGAGACAAGCATACATAGCACCCCTAGTGGTAGAAGTAACAAAAGATGGCAAATCTCAATCTGTTTAGCAAAGAAACATACACAGTATAACTGAAAATACAAATACAAATACATAAATGAAAAAAATTTAAGAAAAAATAAACAACATAACTGTGATAGAGCTAAAAATCTGAACAGCATATAGGAAACATGTGGAAATGCCATAGCTTGAATAAGCCATACCACAGTAAACTTTTAAAATATTATTATATAAAACTATAAAAATATGGAGATATATATGTATAAAAATATTGAGACAGAGAACACATCTGTACAGTAAACATTTTAACAGAGATGCATATGGCATTGATGTCTAACCAGGATTAATAGTAAAAGATGGAAACAAGACCAGAAGATCACTTGATAGATAAAATCTGGTAAAAAATCAACATATAATGGAATTGATAGTGATATAGGTTAAAAATGGAAATGATAGAGTGTAATAAAATAATTAAATAGATGTAAAAAGGGGGATTATAAAAGAGTAATCTAAGGAAAATAATATCAAAAATAGTTATAAAAAGGCATTAAGTTCAAAATCTATATTTAAGCCCTTTGGGTCAAGTGTGTCTAGGATGAAGATCCATTTGGCCTCTATTTTGTCCAATTCCTTTTCAAGGTCTCCTCCTCTCCTGTGAGTCTCTACTTTCTCAATGGCCATAAATTCTAGGCCGGTGGGATCATTGGAGTGTTTATCACTAAAGTGACGTGAGAGGTTATTGTTCTTAAATCCTCTTTTAATGTTCCTTATATGTTCCCTAAGCCGAATCTTAAACTTCCTTTTTCTCCTACCTATATATTGTTTTCCACATGGGCACCATAATAAATAAATAACTCCTGTGGAGTCACAACTGAGTGACGTCCTAATCTTAAAAGTCTCTTCTGTTTCTTTATGTTTAAATTCCTTTACTGTATTCTTCTGTGTCCCATTTAGTTTGCATCCCATACATTTCCCACATTGGGTAAATCCACAAGTTAAACCTTTGTTGCCTTAGAATAAATTATCCTTGGTTGTTCCCCCAGAATTTCTCTAATGTTGGGTCACCTTTCAAAATCTTCCAATTATTGGATAAAATCTTTTTGATATGGGTGGCCTGATTGCTATAAGTCGTTATAAATGATATAGCCATGGGGACATTAGTGGTGTCCTTTATTTTCATCTCAAGAGTGACTTCCCTAGGTAAATCAAGAGCTTGTTGGGATGCATTATCTAACAAGTCTTTGGAGTAACCTTCGGCTAAAAACCTCTTCATCATTTCCTCCATCTGGATTGCTGCTACCTCGGGTTCCAAACAATTTCTCCGGATTCTTTTATACTGATTGTAAGGTATATTATCTAACCAAGTTTTCTTGTGGTAGCTACTTGCCCGAATAAAGCTATTGCAGTCAACTGTTTTCTTGAAAGTCTTTGTGTGAATCGTATTATCCTTGATGTAGATATCCAAATCTAGGAATTCTACATGTTCCTTGGATTGATTAAACGTAAATCGAAGATTATAGGGGTTGTGGTTAAGATATAGTTTAAAAGCGTCCAACATAGCATCCTCTCCCTTCCAAATAAAAATGACATCGTCAATATATCTTTGCCAGAGGACCAGACTTGCGCCGAACTGGGATGGGGACCAAATAAATTAGTCTTCCCATTTTCCCATAAAAAGATTGGCATAGCTAGGCGCAAATCTAGTGTACCATGGCTGTTTCTTCAGACTGAAGATAGAATTTTTCATTTGCCCAGAAAAAATTGTGGCTTAAAATGAACCCAACACATCTGACCAGAAAATGTTTCTGGTCATTTTGAAGTTCTGTATACGTGGCTAATGAGTATTGTACTGCTTTGCAACCCTGCAAATGCTCGATCACTGTATACAGTGATGTTACATCTGCTGTAACAATGATGTAGCTCTGCTGCCATTGTATTTGTGAAAGGATCTTTATTATCTGTGTGGTATCTCTCAGATATGACTCAGATATTAAGCTTGGTAACAGGTTCTTGTAAAAATTGTACAACAAAAAGTATGCACAACGTGGAAGTGAATGTAATGCACTAGCTCGAAAAACACCTGTAAAGTGGTATCCCCTACACCACTTAAAACATAGAATTATACATACATAAAACAAGTGGAGCTTTTAAACATCAGCAGGCTTTCTGTGAAAATAAAATACAAACAGAAAATAGTGCAATATGTCTGTAACACACTATATCGAAAATAGATTGGAAGATATGTCAAACTCACAAGCCTGGAGTCATACCCTCATATGACTCTGGTGGTATAAGCTTCTGGACCATTTGGGGGTTGTCCAGACCCTTCTTTGGCAGCGTGTTAAATGTTGATGGGTTCCTTTTGTGCCCTTCCAACTTGTTTCAAAATAGGGATAAATACCCAGTGTGTCAGGGTTCTTTAAAAAACAATTTATTCCAAAAAATTGTACAAACAAGATATATATAGTAAAAAAGAATACTTATCCCAGGTAGTACTGGGTAGACTTAATAGTCCCAAGTTCAAAGTGATAGTCCAAAACGCGTTTCGCCTTTTCATAAGGCTTCCTCAGTTGGCTGTTCTATTTTCCGTCTGTTCTAGTGGCTTTTTAAAAACCGGCAAACGAGGCATTTAAAAAGCCACTAGAACAGACGGAAAATAGAACAGCCAACTGAGGAAGCCTTATGAAAAGGCGAAACGCGTTTTGGACTATCACTTTGAACTTGGGACTATTAAGTCTACCCAGTACTACCTGGGATAAGTATTCTTTTTTACTATATATATCTTGTTTGTACAATTTTTTGGAATAAATTGTTTTTTAAAGAACCCTGACACACTGGGTATTTATCCCTATTTTGAAACAAGTTGGAAGGGCACAAAAGGAACCCATCAACATTTAACACGCTGCCAAAGAAGGGTCTGGACAACCCCCAAATGGTCCAGAAGCTTATACCACCAGAGTCATATGAGGGTATGACTCCAGGCTTGTGAGTTTGACATATCTTCCAATCTATTTTCGATATAGTGTGTTACAGACATATTGCACTATTTTCTGTTTGTATTTTATTTTCACAGAAAGCCTGCTGATGTTTAAAAGCTCCACTTGTTTTATGTATGTATAATTCTTGTAAAAATTGGTCCACATATTCTGACAGATTAGATGTTAGAGAACCAATACCCGAAATGATAGGTCTTCCCAGAGGTTTTATGAGTGTTTTGTGAATTTTGGGGAGATGGTAGAACACTGCCAACCTTGGGTGTTCACATCTGACATGTTGGTACTCCCTATTGTTTAAACTTCCTCTGGATTTGCCATCTTCTAAGATAGCAAACAATTATTTTTGATGCTCTTCACAAGGATTACTTGGCAGAATGGTATAGGTCTCTGTATCACTCAAAAGCCTCTCAAAAGATCCCACCGGCCTAGAATTTATGGCCATTGAGAAAGTATGTATAATCGCACAAATTCATGATCACTAGACCTCCTCCTTTGTCTGCTGGTGTAATGATGGTTTCATTGTCTTCCATCAGTACTTTCAAAGCTATCTCTGACGGCTTAGTGAACATATAAGGAACATTAAAAGAGGATTTCAGAACAATAACCTCTCACGTCACTTTAGTGATAAACACTCCAATGATCCCACCGGCCTAGAATTTATGGCCATTGAGAAAGTATGTATAATCGCACAAATTCATGATCAGTAGACCTCCTCCTTTGTCTGCTGGTCTAATGATGGTTTCATTGTCTTCCATCAGTTCTTTCAAAGCTATCTCTGATGGTAGGTTTCTCTTTGATGGATCTCAAATCCCTTATCATTTGTTTTTCAATGACTTTAATACAGTCATTCTCCACTTGTTGTGGATAGAATGTGCACTTAGAAGTCCAGTGTGTAACTAGGACGTATGTTGGTCCTTCCTCTGATAAGTATTCTCTTCGAAGAATATTTTAATTGTGAGTTTTCTCACAAATATATGCAAATCTATGAATATGTTGAACTTCGAATTGTTAGAATTAGGAGCAAATTTAAGTCCTTTCTGTAACAACTTTAATTAATCTTTCGTCAGAATTCAATTTTGTAGGTTTTGTGGGTTCTTTCTATGGGTTCTTCTTCTTGTTCTCTTCGTAATCTTTTCCTTTGTATAGGGGATCGGTTCGGATCTTTCTTCTCCTGCCATGCCTGTTTGGGGGAGAATAATCTCTCCCTTCATAGTCCTAAAAAATGTGTTTATGTAGAAATTATTCTATGTTGCTTAACAGCAAGAGCACCTTATTCACCACAGATTTATTGATCAATCAATAAACTTAATCAGAAGTAACTCTAAAGAGGTTTACGCGTGAATACACTTAATAATTAGGTCCCTCTCAAGATTTGGCACTGTCGTTAACCCAAACATTGAAGGAACACTATATTGTCACGAATACAAACATGTTTTCCTGACAATATAATGTTAAACTAATAATTTAGGTTCCTGGTCCCACTCTCTCCAGAGATTAAATACACCCCCATGGCTGGCTCCGCCTGACTCCACCTCCATGGCTGATGTCATCAAACCTGACAATCTCTCAGCCAATGCAAAGCTTTCCCTTAGGAAACCATTGGAAGGTTGCTGCACGTGTGTGGCAAAACACCACATTGCGCCATACAGCATCTAATCATAGAGGTGCATTGAATCATTTCTAGAGGAAACATTCAGCACCTACATGCAGAGCGTGGAGACGCTGAACGCCAGCGTTACACATTGTGCAGCCCTGTCACTGGAAGCACCTCTCGTGGCCGTCTGAGTGACAGCCACTAGAGGTGTACATAGCCAGAATATAAACACTGCCTTTTCTGTAAAAAGGCATTGTTTAAATTAAAAAGCCTGCAGATACAGGCTATACACACCATAACCATTAAATTAAGCTGTAGCGGCTCTGGTAACCAGAGTGTCCCTTTACAATGATGAATAAGAAGATTAGTTTGAGCGTTTTATTAAGGCTCAATCCTGAACTTTAGCAAAAGTTTAAAAATTAGTAAGTAAATTCCTGACAGTTTAAATCAGGAAGTAAAGAAATCTAGATGTTATTGGAGTTAGATTTTAGAGAAAAAAAAAGCACAACAGGCAAATTATGAGAGTTACCAAGTATTCAAGTCTTCACAAATTGCAAAAATTAACATACAGTGAGTCATACATCAAATCATGGAGAATCACATTACATAGAACAGACCTAACTCTTGGACTCCGTTCCCCCCATTTACATCAGAGCTCGTTCCAGCAATATTGCATCATTTGAGAAAAAGGCATCCCTAGTTTGACCACTTGGTGGCAGGAGTAGACCATATGTAATAATCAAATATATTAAACTTAAATAGTAAACACGCATTACTGGC
>OW240923.1:118928128-118949362 GCA_933207985.1 Pelobates cultripes | reverse complement strand
CCCCCCTCTTCCCTCTCTTCTTACCCCCGCCTCCTCCCTCTTCTTACCCCCTCCCCTGTAGCGTGGCCGAGCTGCACTCCGGTCCGCGGTGCCCGGCTGGCCGGAGTGATAGGAAGGTGCACACTGAGTGTGCACTTCCTGTCAGTCCGGCCGGTTACAGGAAACAGAAACCCCGCGCGGAACAGTGTGCCCCTTCCTATCACTCTGGCCGGCCACCGCGGACCGGAGTGCAGCTCGGCCACGCTACAGGGGAGGGGAGGGGAGAAGCTGCAGCCGCCTGAGCCTCTTAACAGAGCGCTCGGGCGGCTGTAGCATTTAAAGGGCCGGCCCAGGAACGCGGCCGGCCCCCAGGTGCCGCGGCCCACCGGGAAATTTCCCGGTATCCCGGTGGGCCAGTCCGGCCCTGCGTGTGGGGCACTGTGTGTATGGGGAGGCAGTGTATGTGTAGGGCAGTGTGTGTATGTGGGGCAGTGTGTGTGTGTGTGTGTGATAAGAAGGGTAGGGGAGCTTTTTTTATAATGTGTTGTTTTTTAAATTTAATTACAACAAATATACATTATGTCCCTCCTCCTTTCTTACCTTTACTGAGGGAGGAGGGGGGACATTTCTCGATCCCTGGTGGTCCGGTGGAAAATCCCTGATGGTCCCAGTGGTGAGAGTGAACTCTAGCCCGTAGCTCCAGGGCTAGAGTTCACTCTCGAGAGATCCAGAGCGTTGCTGTGGTAACCACGGCAACACTCTGTGCTCGCGAGAGTAGGACCCGGAGGAGCTGCAGGCTGAGAGGGAGGCTGATCTCCCCTCCAGTCCTTGAAGGCACATTGCAGGGGAGAGGGAGACCCTCGGTTTTCTCAGGAAGGGCAATTCCCCCATTTCCCCCCCCTGGATCCACCACTGAGTCTATGTTAATCTATTTTTTAAAACTGTTTCAATGCTAAACAAGTGTCCCCAGCAGTTTATACCTCTGTGCTACTTGCACTACTGAGGAAGCATTAACCTAAGCAGTAATGGGATGCTGTGATTGGCTGAGAGTGACAAGTGGCCACTTTCAGCCTATCACAGCCACCACAGATGGATGTAACCTAAGGTTGTTTTGGTGACTATAGTATCCCTGTAAGTATATTACAGAATATTGCACTAGAAACCTTCCATAAACAATACGCCACAATTTAACAACAGCCGTCTACTGAGTGCTCAGAGTTTGCTAAGCTTATGACAAACCTTAAATAAAACTTGTTCAATTTCGCAGCTGCATATCAGACAATTATTGTGAACAGCTTCATTATATAGATAATGCAAAAACAAAATAGACAGTTATCTGTAAAGTTCCTTACCAGCGGAGCAGCTGGTGTGGCCACACTGGGGCCTGTAAGCTGCAAAGGTCCCATGGAGTGGCCCTCACACAAGAGACCACCTGATGATCAGGGGGCAGTTGGGTGACATGGCTCTTTAACAACTTGATTGGGCCACTGAAGTACAACTCACTTATGGTAGGAAATGAGTTTAGGCCACATCCACCCAGCTAACAGGTAGCTGCACGGAGAGGCAGCGGGGGCAAAGAGAGGAGGAGGAGAAAGCCTGAAACAAACTACCGGCCATAAGCCAATGGACCCCAGGGAAGCCACCCTCCTGCACCCAAAAGGTATGAAAACAGGAGGGTGGTTAAAACATTGAGGTTATACCTTTTATATGTGTGTGTCTGTGTGTATCTGTATGTGTCTGTGTGTAATTATTTATATATGTTAAATAGAGGATCTCTTACACTATATAAAATTATGGCTAAGATATCTGTATGGTTAGCCCTGCTAAGTTCTATGCTTTAAGACATTATAGTGGTAAATAAGGGAACCACATGCGGTTACACAATTACTGTGCTTATAGTGATTACAGTGTCTCTTTAACACACCGTTACAATTACTGTGCTTATAGTACTCACAGTGTCCCTTTAACACACCGTTACAGTTACAGAGCTTATAGTGCTCACAGTATCCCTTTAATACACCATTACCGTTACAGTTACATTGCTCATAGTTCTTACACTGTCCCTTTAACACACCATTACAGTTACAATGTGTATAGTGTTTACAATGTCCCTTTAACACACCGTTACAGTTACAGTGCTTAGAGTGTCCCTTTAATTAACACACCGTTACAGTTACAGTGCTTACAGTGTCCCTTTAATTAACACACCGTTACAGTTACAGTGCTTACAGTGTCCCTTTAATTAACACACGTTACAGTTACAGTGCTTACAGTGTCCCTTTAACACACCATTACAGTTACAGTGCTTATAGTGCTTACACTGTCCCTTTAACACACCGTTACAGTGCTTATAGTGCTTACACTGTCCCTTTAACACACCGTTACGGTTACAGTCCTTATAGTGATTACAGTGTCCCTTTAACATACCTTTATTGTTCCTAACTCCAGTAGTTTATATTTGTTTTTCTGATGTTTCCACTTTCTGAGAAATCTAATAATATTAAGTTATCTGTTTCCATTGAATTTTTAGAGGCTTTTAGTCATGCACATAATATTTTTTTGAAAAGTTAGCAAAATGTCCTTTTTTTTTTTTAATTCTTTATTTTTGTAGTGCGGAGATATAGTACAGGTTGGCCAGAGGTACCCCAAAGGCAATCCTCTGGCTAATCCCACGCGAAACATGCGAGGCACATGAGTAACATGCACAATTTTTATATTACAGTCAGGCTTATACATATGGAGTGCAAGAAAAACATATTGCGAGAGTGTGCTTCAGCTGAGTCAATGCGATAATTAGGCTTTAGACATGCTAATTAATGTATTTGCGTTTCAATAGTGGTTAAGGTATGCTGGGGCTTTAACAGCCTACACAGTACATTTGGTGTCCTCGGGAACAGTGAGAGAAATATATGAGCGACTCTAACTTACTAAGCAAGGTTAAGGGTGTGAGTTAGGCTAATCAGGTGTTAGGTATTGTGAATACAGGTAGGGTGCAGGTTTTCTGTTCACCTACAACAATGACGTGTGTTTCAGCCGGTGTAGATGGCCAGTGTGGGCGCTAAACATGGGCTAATCAAAGTCATATAGCACAAATTAAACTGATAACAGAAATGTAACATAAATAATCAGCGGGCAGTGAGAACCTTGCTTGATTGCAGTGAAGAGTGTTACGGGCAAATGCAAATATTACAAGTTTTAGAATGAAATGTATTTCTTAAACTGTGTACTTTGTCTTTAAGAGATATTGCAAACTGACAAGGTGTTAGAAATGGAACATATTGTTTTTCATAACTGTTTCTTTAAGCAATAACCTCAGTGCATAATATGTTTGCGCCATTTTGTCCCAGACGAATTACAATAACAATAATGCATAAACAAGCTTCAAGGCTATACTACGACTCTTGCAGTACACAATATACTGTGGTAACCCCAAGTTAATGGAACTTCCCCAAATCCTGGAATCTCCCACGACTGTACACTTACGACTTAGTATAAACAACAGATAACCTATTCAGACTTTAAGATGCCATCTTGAACTAAGTCAGGAAAATTTCCATGACGTATACACCCTTTAGTTATGGCCTTGTATGTTTGCCAAATTAAGGGAGGTCCTAAATTGAATAAAGTAAAAGAAGTGTTACTTTTTCATATATGAACTACAGTAACCTAAAATGGAGACACCTAAGGTATAAATAGGTGTACTTTTAAATGTTAAGACACAGAGGAGAGACTTGGAGACAGACGCTGCTCCATCTTAAAATGACAGAGAGGCTGACATGATGACATGTTCAGAAGGGTATGTTAACCTATTAATGATATTTGCAAGCATTTAATTTAATCTTATAAACTCTGCTATAATGGATTTTATATTTTTATATAATAAATATCCAAAAAGACAAAACGATTGCTTCCAAGACAATCCTTATTTTATATTGTTTTTTCAATTATTTATATATGTTAAATAGAGGATCTCTTACTAACTATATAAAATTATGGCTAAGATATCTGTATGGTTAGCCCTACTAAGTTCTATGCTTTAAGACATTATAGTGGTAAATAAGGGAACCACCAGCGGTTACAAGTGTTCTCGGCAGTCCAGGTGCTGGCGTAATGGCTGAATAGGATGGAGTAGCCAGTGTTACAATGAAGTGGTAGGTGGGAATGGGTCATGGGTAGCCAGTCTATTTAAGCCAGTTGGCGGTTAGACAGGTTTTAAAAGATAGCCCCAGCAGTTTCTTCACGTGGTGGTTATGGCTGTGGGTGCTCCGGTCGGTTGTCTGGGGACAAATTCCGCCATGCTGGCTGCATCCCAGGTCAGCGGGTTCTCGGGTCGTTCCGCTGGTCTTGGCAATGATAGTGAGTCCGTAGGTAGATCTAGCTGTCTCAGTATCCCAGATGCCTCTTGTATGCATCGCGCTGAGAGTGTGATGTCGCCCTTGGTTACTAGCAGGGTGTGAGCAGGGCCCCAGCGGTATCGTATATGGTGAACTCGCAGGGTGGATGTCAGCCTTTGTAGGGACCTTCTCCATGCTAATGTCGCCCCTGAGAGATCCGCATAGAAAGAGAGATTCATGTCCTCAAAGAAGTAGGATGGCTGGTTTCGGATGGCAGCCAGGACTGCGGATCTGTCCCTTAAGGACTGGAACTGCATTACAACGTCTCTTGTGGCAGTGGTAGGTGCCTTAGCGGGCTTTGGGATGCGGAATACGCCATCAAGTGCTACTGCTTTGGCCGACTTCAGTCAGTAGGGCCGTGAGGAGCCGCCGAGTGATATGAGGCAGCTCTGCATCAGGAATGTCGTCACTGATGCCCCTAACCTTGAGATGTTAGAGGTGTCTTTTGTCTTCGAGCTCTGCAAATCTGAGGTTGTTTTGGGCAGATTGTTGTTTCAACTCCCGTACCTCTTGTTGTAGCTTTCGGATGTGACTGGGGTGGGTGCTCAAGGTGTCCTCTGCGGCTTCCAAACGCCCAGTTAGGCCGCGCAGGGTGTCCTTAATTGAGGCAACATCCGCGGAGATTTTGTTATGGTGTTCCGCCATAAGTTCTCCGATGGCTTCCATGCTTACTGGCGTGGGAGCCAGTGGTGTATCCTGGTTTTGTGCTGCCCTAGGCCCTGGGTTTACAGTTTACAGTTAAAGTCTAGAGCTGGCATTGCGGCCTACCTGAGGGCAGAGGTGCCTATTGTTATGGGCACAGGGAAATATTACAGGTTTTGTAGAATAAAAAGTTGTAAATCCTAAACTGTGTACTTTGTCTTTCAGAGATTTTGCAAACTGACAGGTTGTTAGAAATGGAGCATATGTTCCCTGGGAGAAGATCTAATGTATTGCTTTAAAGTAGAGGAGGGGAAGATAGAGGAATGTATTAATGTATCTGTTCCTTATGGGGGGGGCATCAAAAATTACATGTAAAAAAAAAAAAAAAAAGTTACGCTAGACTCATGGGCATACTTGAAAACGAGAGAAATCTCAATGTATCTTTCCTGGTAAAATATTTTATAAATAAAAATATAAATAAATCAAGTCCACTGCATGCAAGTGTTGGCTACTAAATGACAACCTTAAGCCTCTAGGTGGCAGCAGATTCTGATAAATGTATTGACAATGTGAGTGAAAATAAATGATTTACAAATTTCATCATCAGATCTCCGATTTATCCCCATTTTATTTCATGATAAGTGGAGGAAACAGAACTGAGAATATTGTAGTTGGGGCTAGGTGCAAAGGCCTTACAGCTAGTTTGTTGGGGGGATTTGGTAATCTGGCTGAGAACGTAACCTTCTTGTGGTTACCCAGAAAAAAACAGAAAGAAATGGGATCCGTGTGAAAATGGGTGTAAAAGGGAATAAACACCCCCTCCACACTGATCCCCTGCACCAGGAGGGCACTCCAGGCTCTTTCCTATGGGTCTATTTTAATTTGCACACACATCCCATTGTACAGCGCTACGGAATCTGATGGCGCTATATAAAAAATAATAATAATAATAATAATAATAATGGCACTGCACTGTGTGATACACGTATTTGTTATGATTTCAGTTTTTCCTTCTATTCCTATTTAGTAAGTTTAACAGGGAGAGAGCCTTTCTCTACTTTACTTTATCTGTCCTACCTTTGATTATTAGTGCTGCTGATCCTCTAGACCAGGGGTTCCCAAGCCAGTCCTCAAGGACCCCCTACCAGTCCAGGATTTAGGGATTACCTGGGTGTGTCTAAGGTGTATTTTTTTTTTAAACACCTTAGACACACCCAGGTAATCCCTAAATCCTGGACTTGTATGTACGTAGTGGGGAATCGCGATGCAGCCTAGACCAAATCTAGCCCCATTAAACCCCCCAATAACGACAAACAACTTAGTATGGATGAACAGGCCACAGCATTTATTATAACATAAATAAATTACTGCATAACACATCCATAACTTTTTATTAAATCTCTTCTTTCTGTAACGAAATAAATAATCATAAATTAACATATAAACATATTACTCAACACAGTGTTATGCAGTGACCCAACCGTCCTTGCCAATAAACATACAGTGGTTCCTAACCACCACTTCCTCTCACCTCCCCCCTCGTCATAAATCATCTCTTTCCAATGCCCGCCATCAGCCGACCTTATCCACGCTCAATGGGCACGACACCTCAGGCAACCTAATGTTAACCGTTTGAAGCAGGGGAGGTTGAGACCTGCAAACATAATGAACTTACTCCATCCTTAAACATAACCCTTCAAACTTAATTGGCAAGGACATACCCCCGCCACCAGACCCGTTGATTTACCCCTAAATCAGCGGGGAACCCCACCAAAACCCCCCATGGCCTGTTCCACCGCCTCCTGTTAGGGCGAGATTAAAAAGGTCGAGCCCGACCTCCGTTAGGTGTACACCATCCCTTTGAAAAAATGCGGCCGCCTCACGCTCAAAAACCCTATGGCGGATTGGAATCCCCCGAACCCCCAAAACAAACTGGGAAACCCACCTGTTAAACTTGCGCCTGCACCGTTCCACGGCACTCTGGCTCCTAGCGCCACGCCAATAGTTACGGGCAATGACTTCTGACCAGACCAAGCGCACGTTGGGGAATAGGATTAAAATGCGGGCTAAGTCCCGCTTCACCACCGAAATCAAATCCCAGATGGGCACTGAACCCAAATCATTCCCCCCTAAGTGGATCACCAGGACACTCGGTACCCCTAGTAGGTGAGAAAGCTGCACCAACTCAGGGAGGAGCCGAACCCACCGCATACCCCTCGCACCGAACCATCGAACCTCTGCTACGGAAGGCGTGAAACCCAACCGCTCGCCTCCAGGCCGTACCGCCGCACGCTGCCCAGCCCAGTAAACATAAGAGTGCCCGATGATCCAAATCCTGGGGGGAACCGAAACTGTGGAAAGAAATTACGACAGTAAACCATCCGGGCTAACATAGGAAACATAACGTCTTGATTCCCACCTACCAATCCTCTGAACCACCTGCACAGGCATGCCAAGCCTAGAGGCCTCAGTAGCCGCCCCAATACGGAACGAGTGGCCCCCGAACTCCTTGCCAACCAAACCCATGGCTTCCAGCCCCAAACGAAACACTCTAATAAACTGAAAATGCGACAGGAAACTCCCATCCCTATGTACCAGGAGGGGCAGTGCAGTAGAAGGCCGCAAGGCACAATATTCCCCAAAGGACCACACAGGACAAATGCCAGAACCAGGCACGGCCACTAACCGGACCCCCTTACCCCTCCCCAAGACATTCGTCTTAGAGCGGCGGATCCTGAACGAGATCCCATCCGCGGTGCACGTAACATCCCCAAAGAGCACACCCCCTACCTTCTGCCGATTGGGGCACACCAGCTCCCCAATCCGCATGGCACCAAAGAATGCCAGGTAAAAGGCCAGGCGAAAAAGCCGAACCTCGAAATCCGAATGGCAAATCCCGTGCAGCGCCTCACACAACGAGGTTAAGAGCGTGCCCGAGACAGGACGCCCCGAATCCCGTGCAGACACCCTACCTCGCCTCAAACCCTTCAGCACCTGGCGTACAAGTAACGCCTTGGTAGCGTCCTCCCAACCCTGCAGCTTAAACAGGAAGCTAAGCCCTGCCAGGCGCGCTGAAATGGCCGAGGGAGACAGCCCAATGGCCTCCCACTCCCCCAAGAGAAGCACCAGACCCTGCAGACGAGTGGCCGAATCCTGAAAGCCCCCTTTGGACCTCTCCCACCCGTCCCATTCCCTCCAAACCTTATTATAGCGGTCCCATGTGGCAGCAGCAACCGACCTATGGACCAATTCCATTAATCTGTCAGGCCCAATGACCACATCTCTGACGGACACGGGACACCCTCCAATTCGACTTGTGGGGCCACTGCCCAAAACACGTCCCACTGTGAACGAGAGAGAGCATCGGCCATCACATTACGAACACCCGGTATGTGTACAGCCCTACAATACACATTCAGCTCCAGACAGCGCAAAACTAGGCGCCGCAGCAAGCGAACCATGGGGGGGGGGAGGAAGCCGACTGTTGGTTAATGGCCTGAACCACCCCCAAGTTATCGCAATGGAAAACCACCCGTCTGTCCCCCAGCAAGGAACCCCATACCTCCAACGCTACCAGAATAGGGAAGAGCTCCAGAAACGCCAAGTTCCGAGTGAGCCCTGCCGTGTGCCAGGACTCCGGCCACGAGTCAGCGCACGATTTGGAGCCCAGGATGGCCCCAAAACCGGCTGAGCCAGCCGCATCTGTAAACAGATGTAGGTCCGCATTAGAAACCTTCGGGGCCTGCCAGTACGACCTCCCATTATATGAGGCCAAAAAGGAATCCCAGAGAGCCAAATCAGCCCGCAAGGGGCGCGTTAGCCGGATAAAGTGCTGCGGGCGAACGACCCCAGATGTCGCCGCCGCCAAGCGCCTGTTAAAGATACGCCCCATGTGCAAAATCCTGCAAGCGAAATAGAATTTTCCTAGCAGAGACTGCAGGCCACGCAGCTGGATCTTCCGCCGCCCTAGAGCCTGCGTAACCGACATTCCCCGGCTACTGAATCGATTTCAATGCCCAGGAAACTAAGGCACGTGAACGGACCCACCGTCTTATCATGAGCCAACGGAACACCAAAACGCTGAAACACCTCCCCGAGAACCCGCAACAAGAGGGCACAGACGTGCGACTCCGCCGGCCCTACGCACAAGAAGTCATCCAGGTAATGCAGAAGGGAAGAGACCCCCGCTTCCCTCCGCACCACCCATTCTAGAAAAGTGCTAAAGCACTCAAAATAGAAACATGACAGAGAGCAACCCATAGGTAGGCACATATCCACAAAGAGCTGGCCCTCAAAAGCACAGCCCAGTAAATGATGGCACTCCGGATGCACTGGAAGCAACCGAAAAGCAGATTCCACGTCCGCCTTTGCTAGCAGCGCCCCGGGGCCAGCAGCCCTCACCATGTGAACTACAGCATCGAAGGAGGCGTAGGAAACCCTGCAAAGCTCCGCCGAGATGTCATCATTCACCGAACCCCCCCGGGGGTAAGACAAATGGTGAATTAGTCGTAACTTACCGGGTTCCTTCTTAGGCACCACGCCCAAAGGAGAAACCCGCAAGTTAGGCATGGGTGGGAAGGAAAACAGGCCGGCCATCCGGCCCAAGGAGACCTCCTTCCCCAGTTTTTCCCGAACCACATGAGGAAATTCCTGCACGGACCTGAGGTTCCGAACAGAGTGCTGTGGAGGGCGCTCCGAAAAGGGGATCCAGAAACCCTGCTCAAACTCTTCCACTAGGATCCGTGTTGCCGCCCGGTTCCTATAAAGGTCGAGCCACGGGCGCATCGCGTTTACGAGCACCAGTGTCGTCGCCCTTAACCCCCATGTCCCCTTTTTCGCCCGTTTTCCCACGCTTGAAACAGCAAGAGGCGGGGCAGGGGCCGCATGGGAGGCAGCAGGGGAGACTGCAGGGGGTGCTCCAGGGGAGGGTAGGCCACGGGGGGTGCCCACACCGACAGCCATACCTCCAGTAATGTTCTGAAATTGCTCCCTTAGTTGCCGGCCACCATCCAGCGCAGCAGCAGCCCTGAGGGACGCCAGGATCGCCTCCACATCCATCACCTCAAGCTGTGTAAATCTGCAGGCCCAGGCAAACAGGAGCTGGAGGACAAGAAGCTGTTTGCTGGCCCGAATCCCAAGTGGCACTGAGGTAAGACCTCTCCCACGCTAACTTATATTGAACCTAACCCCTCCCACACACATTACCCAAGTCACTCCCCTGCATCTATCCCCACACTCCTACATGTGCCCTTGTCCGCTTAGCTTCGCTATCTCTCCAGGATCTGGTAGTGGGTCCTTGAGGACTGGGTTGAGAACCCCTGCTCTAGACAGTAACTTTTCTCCCTTTAGCATTTTTGCTGGTTCTCAGTAATTAAGGGGAGATCTACTAACACCTTTTGCATTAAAAGGCCAGGACTCATTAAGCCTATGTGTATATTGCAAAATAATAGGGGTCCAGGCACTCCTTGGTTCAAGACAGGCACTTTATTGAGAACCACAACAGCAACATTTCGACCCCAAAAGGTCTTTGTCCAGCTGCCACAGTATTGAATTCGCAATGGTTTCTAAATTAAAGCATTAAAAAATAAATAAAAAGGAAGATTTTCAAAATCACTGATTGAACATCTGATAAATTTATTAAAAAGCCTTATTCCCGGGGGCGGGGCCTGACTGCAGTCCGAGCCAGTCGCATGGTGCTGCAGCTCCCCGGGAAAACATAAAGTGCATTTAAATTGGGTTAGTTTGCTCTTCTGTTGGCTAAAACCCTGCCCCTTCTTCCAGGGGAGAACGCACTACCTATCTGAGTCATCTCAGCCTGAATCCTGTGGACACAGCCCATGTAAAGCTCCTCTGAGGCCTGCAGATACAGTTGAGAGCGGGGAGGCAGCCGATCCTCAACCTTGATCTGGAGCCTACTATCCCCCCCCCTTTTGACCAGTGGGGAATATCCCCGCCCCCACTGGGGTATCAAAGTGGCCAAATAGAAATAAACAAAAGAAGGAAACAGCGCTTAATTAAACCAATCCTATAAATAGGTAAAGTAGGAGGCAGCATCCTAAAATAGGGTTCCCTCTAAGCCCTATGAACAAAGATAATATACAAGACAAAACAGAGGAAGGTTGCGCCAAAGCTGACTAAAGTGCAGCTAGAAAATGAGACCACTTGAAAAAGCGATTATAGGTGAAACGCGTGGTGGATATTTTATAATTTTACTCTTTATTGCAAATAAAGGTATTTTGGCTACTTTTAAATCACTTTGATTGTGCCATTTTACTCTTTCATTTATTATTTTTATTTTTGCTTGGTATCCTGATTTTATTACTCCAAAGACATCCGAGGTGGGGATTATACCACTCACGCCTAAATCATTGAGCAGTCCGCCTGCTCAATTCTATGTGAGTACATTTTATTATTTGTACTCCTTATATAAGATTTTATGCAGCGAGCACTATTAGTTGTCTCTCTTCTCCCTTATGATCTACACATCGGCGAAAGACTTAACCCTCTACACGTATCCTACAAGTGGGGATTATACCATTGTACGCGATTCACACTAGAGCTGGCTTAAGCTCTACTAAACGTGAGTAAGACTGTATTAGACCAGTGATGGCGAACCTTTTTGAGCCCGAGTGCCCAAACCGTAATACATGCCAATTTTTTTTCCCTCAAAGTGCCAAAAAGGCAATTAAACCTGAATACTGAGGTTTAAGTTTAGGAAAAACAACTCATACAGTTGTCTGAACTAATTAACATCTCTGTGTGTGTATTAAGCAGTTTGTGTGTGTGCTCGGCAGTCTGTCTGTATGTGAATTTAGCAGTCTGTCTGTGTGTATTTAGCAGTCTGTCTGTGTACTTAGCAGTCTGTCTGTATTTAGCAGACTGCTGAATACACACACAGACTGCTGAGTACACAGTCTGCTGAATACACACACAGACTGCTAAATACACACACACACAGACTGCCGAGTACACACACACACACACAGACTGCTAAATACACACTCACACACAGACTGCTAAATACACACACACAGACTGCTGAGTACACACACACACACACACACAGACAGACTGCTGAGTGTACACACACAGACAGACTGCTGAGTGTACACACACAGACAGACTGCTGAGTGTACACACACAGACAGACTGCTGAGTGTACACACACAGACAGACTGCTGAGTGTTCACACACTGCATTGAGGGGTACAGTGTATGTGTTTGTGTGTGGGGTGATGTGTTTGTGTGTAGGGTGATGTGTGTGTGGGGTGGTGTGTGGGGTGATGTGTGTGTGTGTGTGGGTGGGGTGATGTGTGTGGGTGGGGTGATGTGTGTGGGGTGGTGTGTTTGTGTGTTGGGTGACGTGGGGTGATGTGTGTGTGGGGGGGTGATGTGTGTGTGGGGGGGGTGGGGTGATGTGTGTGTGTTTTTGTGTGAGATGATATGTGTAGGGCAGGGGTGCTGTGTGTATGTCATCCACCCTCCCCCCCCACTGTTTTCTTCACCCATCCCTCCCTTATTTTTTTTCTCCCATCCCACACTCAGTTTTCTCCCCCATCTTTCCCTCAGTTCCCCCATCTCTCCCTCAGTTTCCCCATACCTCCCTCAGTTTTCTTCCCCCCATACCTCCCTCAGTTTCTCCCCCCTCCTTGATCTCCTACCTTGTAGCGCGGCGGAGCTCAGTTTCCTGTACCCGGTGGACAGGAAGTGCTCTCTCTCTCATAAGTTCCTCTACCGCGGCGCGCTCGGCCACGCTACACAGAGTGCCAGGCAGGAGGGAACGCTATGCGCTATGCGCTCACCCCCTGCCGGTCACTCCAGCTTTGCGCCCGCCTGGCCGGTGCGCCCTAAGGTGGCCACTTGTGCCGCCTTATGGATGCGCCGGCGGAGTGTACCCTCCCTCTCTCCGGCGACCTATGGCCGCGTGCCCACAGAGGGGGCTCGGCGTGCCACAGGTTCGCCATCACTGTATTAGACTCTGTTGTTATATGCACCATCTTTACCATACGTACTGCCCTATCATCTGTCTTTCTCTTCCACATACGGAGTAAAAGACTAATACTTCTCTACGTATCCTAAAAGCAGGGATTGTACCGCTGTATGCCATCCACACTAGAGCTAGTTCAGCTCTACTACACATGAGTAGAATTACCATAGATCTCTTCTTCCTGCAACCCTCTCATCAGACGTATTTGCACCATTATTTGTTTCTTTCTTTACATAGGGATCCTGAAAAGCCATCTTCACGTGACCCTTAGAGAGAATACCCCTCCACATAGGCCGTCAGTGCCTATCCGACACGGCAGTCATAGAACTCTCACGGCTGCATCCAGCAGGTTCGTTGCAACCCGTTCCAGCTGTGGAGAAACAAATCTCTCCGCTCCCAGCAAAGCCTGCCTGAATCAAGCACCTGCAGATCGGACCACAGGAGGTGCAGGGCTGAGGCGCTGCGACATCAAGCCTCCCTTACTGCCGTAATTAAAATTACACTGGACTGTATGGCTCATGGGCTCAGTCAGAGAAGCCTCCTTGAAGCTGCTGAAAACAGCGTAATCTGGGCCTCACCAGCTCTCGGAATTGGCTGAAGGGCTGGTACACCCTACACAGAGTCCTGTACCCTTATTATAGATTTCCTGTTTGATGCAATTATCTGTTTTTAGTGCACTATCTACAGAGCTACACAGGGCTACACGACTTACCCAGTGGTCAGAGGCGTGGGGCCCTAGTGTGAAAATTGACCCCTTATAGGTCTACCCCCCATACGTCTACTTCCCCCCCATAGGTCTACTTCTCCCCTCCCCCCATACATCCACCCCCCTTCCCACACACACATGCAGACAAACAGATACACATGCACACACACATACATACAGACACACACATGCACACACAGAGACACATAAACACACACACATACAGACACACACACATGCACACACATACAGAGTAACACACACACATGCAGGAGTCACATGCAGGAGTCACCCTCCTGTTTCCTACTTTTTAGGGTGACTTTGCCTGGGGTCCATTGGTGGCTCAGGCTGATGGGAGTCAGAGTTCTCACTCCTTCTTCCCGCAGGGGCTCTGACAGCTGGGAGGAAATGACTGGGGCTGTCACTTCCTCCCAGCATCTGATGTCATCACTGACCGGGGCCACCTGGATATTCATTGCCATCGGCCAGCCCTAACAGCATGGGCCACCCGATGGACCCCTTCAATGCAGCCCCAGCGGTTACACCCCGCTGGCCGGGTCTGCAACACACGGCAGCGGGCACCCAGTCGCAGGGTTCCGCAGGGCAGCCGGGCCCCCTGGAGTGATGGGCCGGGCGCAGCTGCGACCCCTGCGACCGCGGTAGCTCCGCCAGTGCCAGTGGTAACTGTTATTATTTCTCACAGCTCTGTTCTATGATTCATGTCCTTTCCTTGTTTTTTCTTCTCATAGAATGGCGCTCCTGCTGTCTTTTCTACTTACTTAAACAAAAGAAAAGTGCAGTCTGTCCTCGACATTTCATGTGACGCTTACCTTACTATGGCTAGTTTCTTTGAATATTTCAGTGTCTGAGAGCTGGTTTGTTACCCTATGCACTGCAAAAATAAAGATTTTTTTTTTTTTTTTTTTTTTAAAGCCTTATCCCCAGTAAAAACACAGAATGTGCCATCCCATTAAAGCATCTCCAAGGTTGAAAAATGTAAAACGATGAAATTCTAAATCTTTTATTCAGAGACAGGAAACAAGGCCCAGAGCAAATATACAGCATGAGACCAGGGCACAGAATGGCTCATGGAGTGGTGACCACCGACGTATCCTGGGAATAGACCTTTCTACCCTAATTCCTGTATCACAGCTGATCATATGAGAATAAAAAAAAAAAACAAACACAAAACACACACAGAAACGTAACGCTGCTCGGATTAAGCTAGAATCTGAAATATGTTGGACTATTAGAACCTAGACCAGGGATAGGCAACCTTTGGCACTCCAGATGTTGTGGACTACATCACCCATAATGCTCTTACACCGATAATGCTGGCAAAGCATCATGGGGGGTGTAATCCAAAACATCTGGAGTGGTGAAGGTTGCCTTTGCCTGACCTAGACTATCCTGCTCATACTTACCCACCTCCCCCATTTCCTGATTCTTGTTAAGTAATTAAAAAAGGTTTGTACACAGTAATTCTTTGTGTCATTTATTTATGATGCTTCTGCTTTTCATAAAACGTTGTTATTGAGAAATGTATGTTTTCAACGTATTTTGCATTTTATTACATACATTCACATCCTTTGTAGGAAGGACTTGCAAAATGTCCTGTTTGCCATAAGACACTTGTGTTTCCACCATTTGCTGTAAACGATCAACATTCAGGGAATAACTCATTCATATAATCTACTACGGACAGCAAGTTATCAACATAACAATATAGAGTAATAAGACGTTTACTCATAGTATTCTGTAAAATTATATAATAAAAGTTCAAGATTAATCAGAGAATGTGTGGGGTTTGTTAATGTATGAATGTGTGTTTTTCAGGATATTAAGTTAAGGTGCCCTGTTTTTTGGAAGCTAATTAGATTAGCAGTAATTGGTCTGGTTTTCTCCCAGACACAGTGGACCCAGCCAGTCACAATATGTGTGTTTTGTGACAATAAAGTGTTTTACCTTTCACCAAGTGTCACCTACTGTTTGGGGAAAAGGCTATATCACTTCAGCGCTGTATTCTCCAGCGAGATGGAACCTATAACGGACGTACTGTTACAATGTAGTAATATCCCAAACCAAACTGGTATCTGACACACAATGAGTAATATGTAACCTCACACCAACTGACAGCTATTCAAACCGAAGCAGATATAGACCAGTGGTTCCCAAACCTTTTAGGTTCAAGGTGCCCTTAAAGGACCACTCTAGGCACCCAGACCACTTCAGCTTAATGAAGTGGTCTGGGTGCCAGGTCCTTCTAGGGTTAACCCATTTTTTAATAAACATAGCAGTTTCAGAGAAACTGCTATGTTTATGAATGCGTTAAGCCTTCCCCCTAATCCTCTAGTGGCTGTCTCATTGACAGCCACTAGAGGCGCTTGCGTGCTTCTCACTGTGATTTTCACAGTGAGAGCACGCAAGCGTCCATAGGAAAGCATTGTAAATGGAGCATCTTCTGAATTTCAGTTTGTACCTTAAAGCTGTACTAACACACACACACACTCATACATACGCTCACTCACTCACTCACTCATACACTCACTCACTCACTCACTCACACACTCATACATACACTCACTCACTCACTCATACACACAAGTGATGTTTTTTTACATCTCCAGCCGCCCTCCTGTTAGCTTACCTTGTATGTCCAGGAAGGTGGTTTGGCATCCTGCTGGCTGCTGCGTGTGAGGGGTGTGAAGCAGCTCTGGATTGCTTCTCTCCCCTCATGCTGTGGTTGCCTCCTCTCCTTACCGCGCTGTCTCTCTGCATGACACTGGGAGGATGTGACAGGCTGTCACTTCCTCCCAGCCGGCTGTCATTACAGGGGCCTGGTCGTGGTCTTAAAGGATTGCTGCACCTGACCGGCCCCTGCTCAGCAGGCCTGTTTCCCGGTGCTATAACCATAGCACCGGGGAAACATTCCGCGGCACCCCTGTGTGCCTGTCACGGGGCCCCAGGGCGCCGTGGCACACAGTTTGGGAACCGCTGATATAGACTGATCAACCACACCATTAAACCCACTGACAGATGAAATCTATAACATTGATTATATTGTTACAATGGCAACTGTCAATGGGTGGGATATATCAGGCAGCAAGTGAACAGTCAGTTATTGAATTTCTGATTGACTTTGACAAGGTCCAAATAGTGATGGCGAGACGACTGGGTCAGAGCATCTCCAAAACAGCAAGTCTTGTGGGGTGCTCCCGGTGTGTAGTGCAAGGAAGGACAATCGGTGAACTTGCATCAGTTTAATGGGAGCCCAAGGCTCATTGATGCCCGTGGGAAGCAAAGGCTAGCTCATTTGATCTGATCACACAGAAGAGCTACTGTAATCCACTTTGGTGAAAAACGTAATGCCTGCCATGATAGAACGGTGTCAGAACACACAGTGCATCGCAGGTTGCAGTGTATGGGGCTGCGTAACCACAGACAGGTTAGAGTGTCCATGGTAAACCCTGTCCACTGCCGAAAGCGCCTGCCTTCAATGGGGACGAGAGCGTCAAAACAGGGCCACGGAACAATGGAATTAGGTGGTCTGGTCTGATCAGACATGATTTTTTTAGTTCAGGAGGATGGTCGGATGCGTGTGTATATAACATAAAAGAAAATCAGGGATATGTGACAATTACATACTTACTATCAATATACATACTAATCTTAATAAATCCTATACATCATATATATAGAAACATACACACTGACTTTTATTATTACCAAAGGAATCAGTGTAAATAATAAACCTATCGGCAGGGCAAACTGGCGCCTCTGTAAAAGGGAGAGTTGACTAAATTACTCATCAAAGAGAAGAAAGTGCTTCCTATGATAGCAATAAAAATAACACATGGTAATACGTTACGTTCTTTAAAGTGCTTATAGTAAGGATAGTAAAAATAACAGACATATAGCTTCTACATACTATATGGGAACACCAATCCTAATAGATCCCATGTAATATGTGTTATACAATGTACTATATGGGAACACCAATCCTAATAGATCCCATGTAATATGTGTTATACAATATACTATATGGGAACACCAATCCTAATAGATCCCATATAATATGTGTTATACAATATACTACATGGGAACACCAATCCTAATAGATCCCATATAATATGTGTTATACAATATACTATATGAGAACACCAATCCTAATAGATCCCATATAATATGTGTTATACAATATACTATATGGGAACACCAATCCTAATAGATCCCATATAATATGTGTTATACAATATACTATATGAGAACACCAATCCTAATAGATCCCATATAATATGTGTTATACAATATACTACATGGGAACACCAATCCTAATAGATCCCATATAATATGTGTTATACAATATACTATATGAGAACACCAATCCTAATAGATCCCATATAATATGTGTTATACAATATACTATATGGGAACACCAATCCTAATAGATCCCATATAATATGTATTATACAATATACTACATGGGAACACCAATCCTAATAGATCCCATATAATATGTGTTATACAATATACTATATGGGAATACCAATCCTAATAGATCCCATGTAATATGTGTTATACAATATACTACATGGGAACACCAATCCTAATAGATCCCATATAATATGTGTTATACAATATACTATATGGGAACACCAATCCTAATAGATCCCATATAATATGTGTTATACAATGTACTATATGGGAACACCAATCCTAATAGATCCCATATAATACGTGTTATACAATGTACTATATGGGAACACCAATCCTAATAGATCCCATGTAATATGTGTTATACAATATACTATATGGGAACACCAATCCTAATAGATCCCATATAATATGTGTTATACAATATACTATATGGGAACACCAATCCTAATAGATCCCATATAATATGTGTTATACAATATACTATATGGGAACACCAATCCTAATAGATCCCATATAATATGTGTTATACAATATACTATATGGGAACACCAATCCTAATAGATCCCATGTAATATGTGTTATACAATATACTATATGGGAACACCAATCCTAATAGATCCCATATAATATGTGTTATACAATATACTATATGAGAACACCAATCCTAATAGATCCCATATAATATGTGTTATACAATATACTATATGAGAACACCAATCCTAATAGATCCCATATAATATGTGTTATACAATATACTATATGGGAACACCAATCCTAATAGATCCCATATAATATGTGTTATACAATATACTACATGGGAACACCAATCCTAATAGATCCCATGTAATATGTGTTATACAATGTACTACATGGGAACACCAATCCTAATAGATCCCATATAATATGTATTATACAATGTATATAACGGTGCACACAGCTTTAATTCTTAATTCATTATCCTCAATGAATAGATAAAATTAAGAGAATTCGTCTAAAAACACGTGATTTCTTTTTCATGAGCAAATAAGTTATAAAAAAGTGCATCCTGTAGCATATATAAACTACAAAATCTACACTCCTAAACAATTAAATACAGATATTCTATAAAGTGAGGATATACAATAAAAGTAAATTCTCACTAAAATAAAAATTAGACTAAACCCACTAGACAAAAATGAAAATAGATCTAATAAAAAACAAAATCCCATGATACTATTAATGTACCCAATCTCAAAAAAAGGGGAACTCATTTTCTAAACAGTAAATCAGGTATATTTTGTCCCTTTTTAAGTAAAATCAGCTAATCTCATAGTATGGATTAAACTGGGGACATAATCCTGTCCTCTCCAAGGTTTTTTAACCAGCTGAATGCCGGTGGATTTGGATTAGAGTGTTCAACATGTTCTGAAACGGTTACTCACATGCTCACCAAACTTTCAAACTCCTCTTAATTCGTCCAATACATTGGAGCCCGTACTTGCAGCTCAATAAATAAATGACTCCCTTGGAGTTACAAGTAATGAAGTCATTGGTCTCATATTGTTTATTAGTACAAAAGGAATAATAACATAAATAAGTGCAAGAAAAAGGGAGATAAGAACAATACTTATTCACAGCATATCCTCAGTGAGTGTGAGGGTAACCCAATATATAAAACACTCCATAGCATAACACTGTTTTGAATAATTTGAAGTTATTTCAGGTGACAATTGCCAACTCACATTTTGCAGAGCCTCATGGCAGGCTCTGACTATATCGGCTTTGTAAGATACTTTGCTAGGATTGTCTCCACTCCTCTTCCTGACACGGGAACACGGGAATCACCTTAAGATTATTTTTTACATTTCCTTCTCAAATTGGGTGATCCTCTATGAACTATTATAGGACATTCAGGGAGTAAATTAGCTCAAACTAGTTTGCTTTTTCAAAAAAGGACAATGTTTTCTTACTATAGTTGCAATAGTGTGAGACTGAACACTGCAATCTACAACAATGGCCTATAGTGTCTTTTTGTGCAGTGTGCCTTCTTCCTAAATTGGAGAATTTGGACATTATAGCCAGGTACTATTGAGCAAATCGAGTGTGAATTTGAGGTCTTAAACCTTATTTTGCGAGCCTTTGTTATAAACCTCCCATTTTAACGTGTAAGGGTTTTAAGTATTTTTTTATTTGGCTCATAGATTTGCGGTATTATGATATAGGTTTCCTTAAATGTTTTTTGAAGGTATACCATTACTGATTACAGTGTTACTGTATGTAAACACTACGACAGGACACTATCCTGCTGCTTTAATGGATGATAACTACAGAGAATTACAGTAACTACATGTCATGATCAGTGATACAATCACACAGACAATAGGTTAACAGTAACAGGACAAGAGTATACATATTATCAGACCTTAGAGTGGCCAGGCTTAATGTCATTTCCAAGGTAGGTGATATAGATAAGTCAAGAGAACAGGCCAATGTCAGGGATTCCAAAGGTCAGGATACTAGATAATTAGGGAGGTCAAACAGAACCGGCTCAGTAACAGGAAAACAGAATCAAGACATGGATGCACTCTCAGGTAACAAAAACCACGACTGGGCACTTACTGAAAAGCGAATTACACAAGGTGAGAGTTTGTAACCCGGCTTAAACCACAGATTCAAATACTATACAGATATAGAATACGAAATATATAGAATTATAAAGTGTTCAAATACCAATGTATTATTTAAACCTGCAATGTCCATTAAACCAATTGTTTAGTCGCTTTAACTTTGTTATGGTGAAGAGATGTCTTAGAATGCTGTGCCTATAGGCACCTGGTATTTAAATCTGGCCCCAAACATAAGGGAACCCTCTTGCTCCTCAAGCTGGCTCAAATTCACTGACAGACAATGAATTGAAAGAGTCGAATCCAGCAATCAAATTACCATGTATCACACAAGATTCCTCATCATAATGAAAAGATCAGAACATAATAGGCTTGTGCAACAATGTATTTCAGTTGGTACGAACAAATATTCTTAATCTGTACCTAAATCAATTGATCCATCCAGGATTTACCTGTGGAATCAATTAAATGAATAAATCCTGGACGG
>OW240923.1:118822323-118922033 GCA_933207985.1 Pelobates cultripes | reverse complement strand
GTGGTCCCCCTGCTGGCTGGAAATAAAATTAAAATTAATTAAGTGTAAAAAAAAAAATATATATATACTTAGATCATATATACATTATATATATATGATCTAAGTATATATATACACATATACATACACACACATACACTGTCTAGGTGTATTTTACTGTAAATATATTTATAATTATATATATATATATATATTAATATCAAATTACACGTAGACTGATACTGATTAAATATATATATAATTATTGTTATATATATATTTATATATAATATAAAAAAATTAAATATGTAAATACGTTAAAAAAATAAAAAAATTATAAAAAAATATATAGATGTGTGTTATTTCATTGAAACAGTATTGTGATATTAATATATATTTATATCAAAATACACGTAGAACGAAATATATATATCTACATACATAAATATATACGTATATATCACTATATATACCTATATATAAATAAAAATATTTTAAAAAAATTATATATATACACATATAGATTCACATACGTATATATATACATATATTAATTCTACATATATATTTATGTAATATTTTTACATAATTAGGTATCTTAATTAATTACAATTAGCGGGACCTGCCTGACAACCCATGCCGAAAGGGAATTTAATTTGCTAGCACTATATTTAACCCTATAACTTTCCAAGACACCATAAAACCTGTACATGGGGAGTACTGTTCTACTCGGGAGACTTCGCTGAACACAAATGTTAGTGTTTCAAAACAGTAAAATGTATTACAACGATGATATCGCCAGTAAAAGAGACGTTTTTTGCATTTTTCATGCACAAACAGCAGTTACACGGACGATATTATTGCTGTGATACTTTTTACTGTTTTGAAACACAAATATTTGTATTCAGCGAAGTCTCCCGAGTACAACAGTACCCCTCATGTACAGGTTTTATGGTGTTTTCAAAAGTTACAGTGTCAAATATAAGGCTTGTTTCATTTTTTTCACATTAAAATTCGCCAGATTTTTTACCTTTGAGACCCTATGGTAGCCCAAGAATTAAAATTGCCCCTATGATGGCATACCATTTGCAATAGTAGACAACTCAAGGTATTGCAAACGGGGTATGTCTAGTCTTTTTTAGTAGCCACTTAGTCACAAACACTGGCCATAATTGGCGTTTTTTGCATTTTTCACACACAAACAAATACTAACACTAACTTTGGCCAGTGTTTGTGACCAAATGGCTACTAAAAAAGACTGGACATACCCCATTTGCAATACATTGGGTTGTCCACTATTGCAAATGATATGCCATTATGAGTGTAAATTTCTTTCCTGGGCTACTATAAAGTCCCAAAGGCAACATAACCTATCTGGCGAATTTCAATTTCAAATGTAACGTGCTATATTTGACCCTGTAACTTCCCAAAACGCCATAAAACCTGTACATAGGGGGTACTGTTTTACACGTGAGACTTTGCTGAATACAAATATGTGTGTTTTATTGCAGTAAAAGCAAACAGTATTATGACACTGACCGTTAAAATGTCATGTAGAACTAAAAAAATCCAAAAAAATCGTATTTTCTCCCATTTTTTTCATATTAAATTATGTTTCATAGCTAAATATTTGATATTAAATGAAAGCCCTGTTTCCCCTGAATAAAATGATATATAATAAGGGTGGGTGCATTTAATATGAAAGAGGTGAATTACAGTTGGACAGACATGTAGCGCAAATGCCAGGTTTTGTTTACATTTTGTTTTGTTCACAATGTGTACATTTGGCTCCGTCCTTAACCCCTTCAGGACGGGTGACGGACGAGGTCCGTCACACAGGGGAGACCCTTAACGACGGGTGACGGACCTCGCCCGTCACGCGGTAAAATTAACCCCGGATCGCCGCTATCGCGGCGATCGCGGGGTTAATGGTGCTCCCGGTATGCCTCTGCATTGGAGGCATACCGGGAGCACCCGGTCAAGCTGCCCAGCACATGTGCTCGCTCTGACCACAAGCCTGAGCGAGCACATGTGCTCTCTATACTCACCTACCGGCTCCCTGCACTTCCGGGTTCTGTGTGAAGTGCAGGGAGCCGGATCAGTGCTGATCCTGCCCCCTGCTGTTAAAAAAAATAAAGTTTATTTAAAGTGTCCCCCCCCTTACCCATTTTAATAAAAATTAACCCCTTCCCTGCCAATTGATCACTGACTACAGTGATCAATTGGCAGGGATTACATTTTACTATGATCTGATTTTTTTTTTAACCCCTGAGGGTTAATTCTTTTTTTTTTAACCCTCAGGGGTTAAATTAATTAAATTAATTAATTAAATTATTTTTAAATTATATATTTAGATAGCTGGGGTAGGTGGAAGTTAGTGGGGAATTGGGGGATTTGGCGTTAGGCTAACTAGGGGTTAACGTTAAAAAAAGTTTTAAAAGAAACTTTAAAAGTTAAAAATTAAGCTTAAAAAAATGTTTTAATAACATTTAAGTAAAAAAAACAAAAAAAACACACTTTACCTAGTCCAAATAAAAATTAACCCCTTCCCTGCCAGTCGATCACTGCCTACAGCGATCAAATAGAGATCACAGTATTATACTGTGATCTAATTTTTTTTAACCCCTGAGGATTAACTTTTATTTATTTTTTTTAACCCTCAGGGGTTCAATTTATTTAATTAATTAATTTAAATATTTTATAACTATATATTTTGCTAGCTGGGGTGGGTGGGAGTTATGGGAAAATGGGGAATTTACTGTTAGTGCTGCGTACTGCTAGTTAGGGGTTAACAGTAAAAAAAATAGCTTAGAAAAATGTTAAATCTGTAAAAAAGTTTTAAGAAAGTTTAGGAAAGTTTAAAAAAAATTTATAAGCAAAACAAAAGTTTAAAAACTAGTTTTTAAAAGTAAAAAGTTATAAAAAGTAAAAAAATACATTTTAAAAACGCTCATTACCACTACACCTGGAACAAACTAGAGAAAAAATTATCCCACGCCAAGGTTCAAAATATGCCTTTTGAATTACCCCAGGGTGTATTCTTTAATAAATAGTATGTGTTTGTGGGGAAGTTTCAATAACCAACCGTCTAAACTATTCCAAATTGGAACATGGACACAGCGTAAAACTTCAAAGTTAGAAAAAAACTGAATGGCTGCGTCTCAAATGCGCCCCTTCAACATCCACATATACCTGGCAAAGGTACATACGGGGGTATTGCTGTACTCAGCCGACATAGCTGAGCAACATATGAAGTATTATACAGTCATAGTACACATAAGGTTTGCAAAATATGCTGCGCAAACTCACTTTGTATGTCAAAAAGGCAGAAAAAATGCTTATTACCACTACACTTGGTACAAGCTAGCGGAAAAATGATCCCACGCTAAGGTTCAAAATATGCCTTTTGAAATACCCTGGGATGTCTTCTTTAAGAAATGGTATGGCTTTATGGGGAATTTGGATTATATAGCCTGGTAAAATACTCTAAAATGGGACATAGGCACAGCATAAAAATTCAAAGTTTGAAAAAAACTGGAATGGCTGTGTCCCAAATGTGCCCCTCCGATGTCCACACATACCTGGCAAAGGTACATACGGGGGTATTGCTGTACTCAGCCGACATAGCTGAGCAACATATGAAGTATTATACAGTCGTAGCACACATAAGGTTTGCAAAATATACTGTGCAAACTCACTTTGTATGTCAAAAAGGCAGAAAAAATGCTTATTACCACTACACTTGGTACAAGCTAGCGGAAAAATGATCCCACACTAAGGTTCAAAATATGCCTTTTGAAATACCCTGGGATGTCTTCTTTAAGAAATGGTATGGCTTTATGGGGAATTTGGATTATATAGCCTGGTAAAATACTCTAAAATGGGACATAGGCACAGCATAAAAATTCAAAGTTTGAAAAAAACTGGAATGGCTGTGTCCCAAATGTGCCCCTCCGATGTCCACACATACCTGGCAAAGGTACATACGGGGGTATTGCTGTACTCAGCCGACATAGCTGAGCAACATATGAAGTATTATACAGTCGTAGCACACATAAGGTTTGCAAAATATACTGTGCAAACTCACTTTGTATGTCAAAAAGGCAGAAAAAACGCTTATTACCACTACATCTGGTACAAGCTAGCGGAAAAATGATCCCACGCTAAGGTTCAAACTATACCTTTTGAAACACCCTGGGGTGTCTACTTTAAGAAATGGTAGGCCTTTGTGGGGTAGTTTGAATTTAAAACCTGCGAAGATGCTTGGAAATTGCACATAGGCCCAGCGTCAAAATTCAAAGTTTGGTAAAAACGGATATGGCTTGGTCTCCTATATGGCACTGTAGCTTCACAAAATAGTGACAAAGACATTCATTGGGGTGTATTTTTACTCAAAAGACTTAGCTGAGCATAATTTGGGAGGTTTGAACTTAGTGGCACATATGAAATATACAAAACGCCCAGCAAAAATGCAATCCGTATGTAAAAAATGCACAAAATTATTTTTTACCACATACTTTGGCATATATTGGTGAAAAAATGGGGGCATGTTAAGGCACAATATGCACCTTATAAGATACCCTGGAGTGTCTACTTTTACAAATGGTAGGCCTTTGTGGGTTTTTTTGAACAGTCAAACTGTTATAATACCCCAAATGGAAGCTAAGGCTCATTAAATCCGTCTCTCAAAATTCTACTGTGAATACTGTAAAGGACAGGTCTCCTATATGGCACTGTAGCTTCACGAAATAGTGCCAAAGACATTCATATGGGGTGTCATTTTACTCAGAAGACTTAGCTGAGCATAATTTGGGGGTTTGAACTTAGTGGCACATATGAAATATACAAAACGCCCAGCAAAAATGCAATCCGTATGTAAAAAATGCACAAAATTATTTTTTACCACATACTTTGGCATATATTGGTGAAAAAATGGGGGCATGTTAAGGCACAATATGCACCTTATAAGATACCCTGGAGTGTCTACTTTTACAAATGGTAGGCCTTTGTGGGGTTTTTTGAACAGTCAAACTGTTATAATACCCCAAAATGGAAGCTAAGGCTCATTAAATCCATCTCTCAAAATTCTACTGTGAATACTGAAAAGGACAGGTATCCTGTATGGCACTGTAACTTCACGAAGTAGTGCAAAAGACATACAATGGGGGTGTCATTTTACTCAGCAGATGTAACTGAACACAAAATAAAACTTTGTACAGGAATAGCACACACCAACTTTACAAAATATACACGAGAATTTCTTTGTTATAAGTTTGTGTGCCAAAAACCAAAAAGAACACAATTTTACTCCAATATTTAGCAGAGGTTGGCGGTAATATGGCTACGTAGAAAGTGTCAAAACAACCTTAGGTAAATAGCCCGTGATGTCTACTTTATATAAATATATACTTTTGTGTGGCAATTTTGTTTTCTTTTATGGCTATTAAGCTTACAAGACAAACATACCAAATTCTAAAATCGCTCCACATTAAAATTTTATTTTACTCCTTGTGCTTTGTGACCTGTAACTACCAAAAAAAACTTAAAATCCCAGACACATTATATATTCTGTAAATCAGAACAAATAAATAAATTTATTTTTAATTACTTTCCTTAACCTGCACTAATTATGCACACATTATTATTGCAAAAACTGTAAAAAAAAAAACAATATTTTTCATTTTTTTTGCATTTTTCTGTATTTTTTTTTATAATAAGTAAGCATTTATATATATATATATATGTTATATCAAATTAAAGCCCTTTCTGTCCTTTAAAAAACAGTATATAATATGTGTCGGTGCAATAAATGAGAGAGATGCAAATTGCAGTTGAACGCAAACAGCAAGAAAATGCAAAAATTGCTTGTGTCATTAAGCGTAAGTCAAGCTTCTGAAGCTGTGTCCTTAAGGGGTTAATGTTGTGGCTAATTTGTATTATCTGGCAGCCTGGTCAACCAGGATACCATAATTCCCAAATGTCCCTATTTAGGGCGCAGATAGCTCTGCATTTCTTCTCTATACTTATGTCCCTTTTCTAGGATCTTCATATTATTGATCTGTCTGAGTGTATAACAAAGTTCTACAGTAATAACACTCCCAGTAATATGTCCTAAAAATGCAATCTATGTGTTTAGAAATCAGTCTGTAAATAAGATACATTGTTCTCTTTCCAAATTACATTGAGTTGCATCATTTGTTAATAGTAAGTCACCTAAAATTCCGTGGGTTTCTTTTACATAACCTGCACCACTAACTGTTCCACTAAATGCTAGGACTCCGCTATGATAGCGTATCCACTGGCAATGCAGGATATACTGCAGAGGTGATTCCAGATACTATTCTAGCGCCAAGGATCACTTAGTAGTAATCACTTATCACTTATAGTAATAATCTATAGTGCGAGATAGATGACTGCAGGAATTGTTACTTCAAGAAAGAGACATACAAGCTTCTTCTAGCTACAAGCAGGAGCAGCTGACTTTATAATACAGGTAACAGGGTTTTTAGACACTCGGCGCACAATATACAACTAAATTATTTGTTACAGTTCCCCTCCCCCTTAGTGCATGTCCACCCTGACATCAAAGGGCTATCTAGATTGGCCAGGCAGATATCTCAGCATGACAATCTGCATCACAATTTCTTTTTTTGTCCCAGCTAGAGGGGAGATGCTCTGCCTCTTGTGTCATGTGACACATCAAAGCATCAGTTGAGATGTAGTCCACAGTATCCGGAGAGTCGAAGGTTGGCTATCCCTGCTCTAGCCGGTTACCAGTCTGAAGCCTCCTGTGTAGAATAAAAAAGCTGAGGATAAATAGCTGACCAGAAAATATTCTTCAACTCAACTATAGTCACAGCTGGCTATTTGCGCCTCCGATTTTCCTTTCAAATTTACATTGCGCAAATCTGGGGTTTAGTGAATAACTCTGTTAGTTTTGATTAGTGATCATTTACAATAATTTTTCTTATTTGCAAATTAACCTCAAGATACAAAAAGAGTGACATTGATCCCTCTGCCGCTAAAAAAAAAATGGCTAAAGAAAAACAACTTCCAATAAACTGCATTTAAATATAATAGGGATGTGCATGGGCAAAACATTTGGTTCGGCACTTCCGAAATTCGGCACTTCGGTGCGACACTTCCGAAATTGAGACTTTGGCAGTTAGGGAATTCGGCACTTCAACAATTCCCTAACCCTACCCTGACCTTAACTCTAACCCTACCCCTACCCCTACTAGGGTTAGGGTTAGAATAAGGTTGGGGTAAGGCTTAGGGGTAGGGTTAGATTCCTGTCATCATTCCCTTAATTTTGCCTCCCTCTCCTGTTTTGCCATTTTCAGAAATCTGAAGCCCTTGGCAATTCCGAAATTCGGCACCTCTGCTATTCGGGACTTCAACAATTCGGTTTGGTACGGCACTTCCGAAATTCATCCAAATTGCTGAAATTCGGACAAATTTAAATTTGGACCGAAATGAATTGCACGGGTCTAAAATATAACAAGTCAGAGTGTCTTGCTTTCATCTGGTTGTCCAAATCAAGTAGGAGCAGATGCAAATATGAGGATCATATGTTTTATGTAAGAAAGCCTTGATTTACATTAATTTGTATTGATCATTTATTTTATACTAGAAATGTAGCTAAATGAAAATGTCAGGCTATAAAAATATGGTTCTACCATAATCTCGTTTTCTTTTTTTCTCTCTGGTGATATAATAGATGAATGTGAGGTTTGTATCTTCGTAAATACATTATTGACGTGGTCTCAATATGGACTAGTTATTGAAAACCAGATTAATTTCAGATAATACATTGTGCAATGAAAGTGCTTGCAAAGCATCTTATTAGTTGTAGTTCTACAACAACAGTGGGGGGTCTACCTTTTGGGCATTCCTGTAATAGGACATATGTTCTATCAAGAAATAATGACCCCAAAATAGGTCTTTAGGGGAAAATGGACTAATGTATTGACAAAAATAATTTTTTCTTCATTTATCTCAAGTAGTAGTCTATGAATGAATCAGTAAGCTTTTACAAGGCGGGTGAGTCCTTCGATATGACACTAGATTATTATCATTCGTAGTAATAGTAACATTTATATAGCGCCAACATATTCAGCAACACTTTACAATTATAGATTGAGGATATCTGACATTAAGTAACTGCCATACAAAATATTAACAGGGACAATAGGTTATACAGGACCAGATTAGAAGTACATTTCCCCTAAAGACTTGTTTGGAGGTAACGAGATGTTAACAAATAATTACTACTTTCTTCTAACACCAGTAGTCATTTTTGGAACCGTACATTTATTTATAGAACTTTTTGAAGCAACTGGCTTTTCTTTTTCTGGAAGTGATATTTTCCGACTCATTTTTCTTCATTATGAATCACAGTATCACTGTAAAATTTCTTTATTAAATTAGACAGAACGAAAATCATTAAAAAAAAAATTTCACACACTGATAATTTTGACAAATATGTCTCATTCCAACTGGTTAGTTCGTGCTCCTCCAAGATTACGCAAATATGTTAAAAAATTGAAATTCTTTTACAACAATTTCCTGTGCAAGATTAACACTATTGGAGTTTCCTTTCTCAACTTCTTTTTTAATTATTGTACCAATACATGAAATGTTAATTCTCAGGAATTCGTCTAGTCTCATTCGTCTAGTCTATCCCTGATTACATAGTCCAGTTCATGTCCTTTAGTGAGCTTTTTAATACTGTCTCTAATGTACACAAGGAACGTTACGGCCAAAGTTGGTCTTTATCAAGCCAATTATCGAGAAGAAGTACTAGATTTTATTGACTCATGGTTGTGCTGTGAGCTTCCAATGTAATTAAACTGTTTAATGTCCATATATATTATACTAGGATTGGCTATAAACTTCCCTTACAAATGTAATTATAAAAATAATATTTTTTTTACAAAATGGTCTTCCCAGGACCCTTACCTTCCCTGGTGGTGATGATACCCCATATACTTTCCTATGAGCATTTTTATGCTCCATACTTTGTAAGTAGTAAGTAGTCAATCTATTATTTTATGCTTTGTATAGTCTATACACCCTGTTCCAAATTATTATGCAAATGATATTTTTCTCATTTACCTAAATAATTGATGTAAATAACAGTCAGCATAATTCTCATGTTATCAACTATTATCAAGAGTACAATTCAAATTTTATTGAACAAACCTCCTAATGACAACAGTATTTTTTTTTTAACATAAAAAACTTACAATGCACTGTACCAAATTATTACGCACAGTAAGTTTCAAAACACTTTATAGGTTGTAAAGAACTGAAAATTGTCATTTGTTGTGTTTGCAGCATATTTACTGAAATCAAAAGCTATTTCAATCAAACTTATAACAACATTTTAACTTTTTAAACATTTTAACAGGTCACGTTACATTTTATCATAGGACCAATTATTTGATAGCAGCTTCACAAGTCTTGCATCCATTAAACTTGTGAGTTTTTGGACAGTTTCTGCTTAAATTTGTTTGTAAGATGTCAGAATAGCCTCCCAGAGCTGCTGTTTGGATGTAAACTGCCTCCCACCCTCATAGATCTTTTGCTTGAGGATGCTTCAAAGGTTCTCAATAGGATTGAGGTCAGGGGGGATGGAGGCCACACCATGACTTTCTCTCCTTTTATCCCCATAGCAGCCATTGATGCAGAGGAATTCTTTGCAGCATGAGATGGTGCATTGTCATGCATGAAGATGATTTTATTACGGAAAGCATAGGTCTTCCTTCTGTACCAGGGAAGAAAGTGGTCAGTCAGAAACTCCACATACTTTGCAGAGGTCATCTTTACACCTTCAGGGACCCTAAAGGGACCAACCAGCTCTCTTCCCATTAGTCATGCCCAAAACATGACTCCACCACCACCTTGCTGACGTCGCAGCCTTGTTGGAACAGGGTGGCCGTCCACCAACCATCCACTACTCCATCCATCTGGACCATCCAGGGTTACACGGCACTCATCAGTGAACCAGACTGTTTGAAAATTAGTCTTCATGTATTTTTTTTTTTTTATTCTTTATTTTTCGCTCTGACAGTCAAGCATTGTTACAATAGTGCAGACATAGGTAGATAAATGACTGTACAAGTTTTGTTTGCATGTAGTACAGAAGACAGAGTAGCATAGTTAGTACAGGCGTAAGTCACATACTGTGCACTTTGAGTGCGTTGCCGCCAGAGTTTTTCTCTTGTGTTGGCAAGCAGAATTTAAAAAAAAAAAAAATAACATCTGTACAGTGGTAGAATTGTTGAGGAGTGTGCTGTGTCATGAACTCTCAGGTTGGCTTTGATGAGTGTGTTGTGTTGTCGTGGCCCAGGCGTATGTGTGGAGTAGTCTTCATGTATTTTTGTGCCCAATGGAGCCGTTTCTACTTATGAGCATTGGTTAGTGGTGGCCGAATAGAAGGTTTATGCACAGTTGCAAGACTCTGGAGGACTGATCGTATTGCCCGATCCATCAATATAAGGTGGTGTAGTTCTATTAAATGATAGTGTGCACCTCCCCCCGGGCCCGCTCACGCCCTACCTAAACCGCTCACAATGATGCAGGACTGAATGTGGTGTGTATAGTGGAAGTGCATTAGAATGTGTGTATTAGATACTGTTTGTGCAGTGAATGCAGAGTGTGTGTATGTGTAGCGGATGCAGTGTGTATAGTGAACGCAGAGTGTGTTTGAGTAGTGGATGTAGTGTGTGTACAGTGATGTAGTGTGTGTTTGTGTAGTGGATGTAGTGTTTGTGTGTACTAGATGAAATGTGTTTAGTGGATGCAGTGTCTGTAGTGGATGTAGTGTGTGTATTAGATGCAGTGTCTGTGTATAATGCAGAGTGTTTCAATTTGTGGTGGATGCAGTGTGTGTACTGTGAATACAGAATGTTTGTGTAGTGGATGCTGTGTGTACAGTTAATGTAGAGTGTATATTAGTGTAGTGAATGCAGAGTGTGTGTCAGTATAGTAAATGCAGAGTGTGTGTCAGTATAGTGAATGCAGAGTGTGTGTCAGTATAGTGAATGCAGAGTGTGTGCATAGTTTAGTGAATGCATTGTGTGTTAGTGTGTAGTGAATGCAGAGTGTTAGTGTAGTGAATGAAGTGTGTGTGTTAGTGTGTAGTGAATGCAGAGTGTGTGTAAATGTGTAGTGAATGCAGAGTGTGTGTTAATGTGTAGCGAATGCAGAGTGTGTGTTAGTGTGTAGCAGATGCAGAGTGTGTGTTAGTGTAGTGAATGCAGAGTGTGTGTCAGTGTAGTGGATGCAGTGAGTGTGTTAGTGTGTAGTGAATGCAGAGTGTGTGTTAATGTGTAGTGAATGCAGAGTGTGTGTCAGTGTAGTGAATGTAGAGAGTGTGTTAATGTGTAGTGATTGCAGAGTGTGTATGTAGTGTGTGTGTTGTGCTAGTGTATGTAGTGTGTGTGTTGTATTAGTGTGTGCGTTGTCTTAGTGTATGCAGTGTGTGTGTTGTGTTAGTGTATGTAGTGTCTGTGTGTTGTGTTGTGTTAGTGTATGTAGTGTGTTATGTTAGTGTATGTAGTGTGTGTGTGTGTTGTGTTAATGTATGCAGTGTGTGTTGTGTTAGTGTATACAGTGTGTGTGTTGTGTTATTGTATGCAGTGTGTGTGTACATGTGCAATCTGGGGGGGCGAGGGGGAGGAAGGGGCATTTTCACAGTAATTTTCTATTAAATTTAATTAAATGTTTCTCCCCCCTCCCTGCTTCTTACCTGTGTCCAGGGAGAGGGGAGATTCCATCCCTGGTGGTCCGGTGGCATGGGGGCCCCCTCTCTTCTAATAACTCTTGCGAGACCCGCTGCCTGTGTGTCGCGCGGAGCGTTGCCATGGCACCCGTTCAGAAGGCCGCAGGTCTCGCAAGAGTTATGAGCAGAGAGAGGAGAACAGGCAGTGTGCTGGGACCCCTCTGCGGTAACAGGGATGCGGGGGCCCGCGGCTGCACACATAGATAGCGAAATTCGCTATCTATGTGTGCAGAGAGGGAAAGTGGGGCCCGGGACTGCCAGAGCAGTCCGGGCCCCCCAGGACCGCCGGGCCCATGACAACCATCATGGTTGTCACCCCCTGATGGCGGCCCTGTCTGTGTATGTGTATATGAATGTATGCCAGGTTGTGTATCTGCATGTCTGTGTGACAGTGAGTGTATCTATATGTAATCATTGTGTGTATCTGTGTATCTGCTCGTGTGTCAGTGTGTGCATCTGTGTGTCTCAGTATCTGCATATGTGTCAATGTTTGTATCTGTGTGTGTATATGGGTCAGTGTGTTGATCTGTGTGTGTATATGTATCACAGTGTGTGTGTGTGCATACATCTCAAAATTCAAAATGCCAAAACTACACACAGGTACACCCCTGCATTCACACTTCAACAATACATACAAACACACCTCTGTGTTAAACACCAAAATTATATATATACACCCGCCCCCCCCACATTCAAAAACATCACTACACATAAATGCATGCTTGCATTCAAATGCCAACACCACATACAAACAAACACCGCATTCACACAAAAATACATACAAAAACGTGCTTACATTCAAACACAAGGGGGACAAGGGGGAGGAGGAGGGCATTTGGGGGCGCCAGGGTGCCTGCGGGAACGGCGTTCCCACGTGTTCCTGCAGGACTCAAAGGCATGCCGCGGGGATTAGGGTATGCTCAGGCACACCCGGCACACCCCGTGCGCATGCCTATGCTGGTAAAGTTTATCTATATTCTTTTTTTTCATATGAGGGGACTACCACAACAAGGCTTACTCTAACCAAAACCAGTGTTTTATAAAAACACTGTTTTTTGGTTGGAGTAACCCTTTAATGTTTGTGGATTTGTAACATATGCCAACAAATAGTGTATTTTCCATCTTATCTTCCTAAATGTCATAACTACCAATGCTGTAGCTCACTCCCTAATCTTACTTATCTTACTAAGAAAACTTCTGCTGACACTGTGAGTGTGTGTTCTTAGAAACTACTGTCTTTCCCCAAAAATAAGACCAGGTCTTATGTTATTATGTTATTATTTATATAGCGCCAACAAATTCTGCAGCGCTTTACAGTAGGTGGACGAACAAATATGTAGTTGTAACAAGACAAGTTGGACACACAGGAACAGAGGGGTTGAGGGCCCCGCTCAATGAGCTTACATGCTAGAGGGAGTGGGGTAAAATGACACAAAAGGTAAGGATAGTGTTAGACTAATGACAGTTGCAAGAGAGGAATCAGTCGGGAGATATTAACAGTTTAATTGATACTCTTTTATGAAGAAGTGGGCTTTTAATGATTTTTTTGAAGGAGTGGAGACTGGGTGAGCATCTAACGGAAGAGTGAAGTGAGTTCCACAGGAACGGTGCAGCCCTCGAGAAGTCTTGAAGGCGAGCATCAGAGGTGGGAGTACGGACAGAAGATAGACGTTGTAACGGATCGCATGGCACCCCGACTGGGTACCTCCGTTGAAGGATGCTCCTAGCGCTTCCTGAGGACTCCAAGCACTCTGGCAGACACCACAATCACCGAACCGGAGAAACAAATAAATTCTCCCAAGCATATGAATGCTGTAGACAGTTGAATAGGAACCATACGAATAGGTTTACACTCCTAGCAGTCAAACTGGAACAGCATACAATAAATCCTCCCTCAATAATGAGACGACACTTCACTTTGAGGGTTAAGCAGGAACTCCCTGTACTGTCACATACAGTCTCTTTTATTCCCAATCCACAAACATAGTACAGCCCACAGGGCGTTACAAAACAACCAATCAATCCGTACAATACACCCAGACACTCCCACACAAAATCCTCCCCTCTGCAGTGATATGATTACTGAACACAATGGGTAATCTCATTATCACCGGCAGAGGAATACAGTTTTTACACAATATTTATAACTTCTAAATTATACATGTCACAAACATAAAACATACATTTTCATAATCAATCCATTCAGGGGAACAACATATTAAAAAATGGCACGAATCAGACCAGGGGTTCAAAAGTTAAGGAAAGTCCTTTGTGACTAAATGAAGCATGGCTTTCTGGCCCAAACCAGTTTCAGAGTCTTCTATCCTGGAGATAATTGAGAAGTAATTCAATTATCTCCCAGGACAGACACAAGACTCCATTATGCACATGGTGAGCACAAAGCATTAAAATATTATAAAATACACAAAGTCACATTTTATACATAAAACACAGACATGTCACATATCCCCAGATAGCTGGGATCTGAGCGCACAAAACTACCGAATAGCGCTCAGATCCTATTCACACAGTTCAATTGCCATGGAGCCGAAGTCTTTAACTACACGAATGGGCTCCATGGCATAGCTATCTGGGTTAACCCATTCACATAAAGTCTGGTCCATAGTCCAAAGGCAAGAGGCAGGCAAGAAGCCCCCTCCAAGGACACGTGGCGAGGCCAGTTTCGCCACAGACGTAAGTCTTCAGCAGAGCGTAAGGGCCTAGACAGGACATACTTGTGTATTAGGGAGGATATATAGGTTAGAGCAGCATCATATAGAGATTTGAAAGCAAGAACCAGAATTTAAAATTTAGCCCTATATCTTACCAATGCAGGGACTGACAGAAGGGTGACGCACAGGAGGTGCGGGCGGACAGGAAGATGAGCCTCGCCGCCGCATTCATTATGGACTGTAACGGTGCAAGTTGGAAGCACGTAAGACCACTGAGAAGCGGATTACAGTAGTCAAGGCGAGAAAGGACAGTGGAATAGTCGATAATAGTCAGAAAACTAGCCAAGGTCAAGGACACAGAACAAGACACAGCGATAAGGAAAAGCCAAAAGTCAAAGGTACCAGAAATCAGGGAAGTCAAAACAAAACCAAAGTCAAAAACCAGAAAAACACTATCAAGAACACACTCTTGGATAACCATCTAAGGGAAACCACGACAGGGCAATGAGCTTAGGAATAAGTGAGTTTAAATAACCATCTTCAGATACGATTGTCTGCACCTAACCCTTGACCCCAAAATGTGCGTGTGCATCTTTTGTGTGATGTCACACGCACGTCAATGTTGTCTTTACCGCGGACAGACGTGGGACTATATAATTGCATGGGTCTGCAGCGGCCGACGTGCACCAACATGCCGCACAAGCCTGGCATCATGGCAGAAGACCGCCGAGCAGCACTCCCCTCGATCTTCAGATGGTAATTATCTCCGTTTTTTGTCACATGGAGATGAAGAATACATAACCCATAGAAACTTCCCCTGAACATAGACCAGTTCACAAGAGCATGGAATCCCGCAAATCTATGTTCGGAGAAACTTCCCCAGACATAGATTAGTGAACTAGCGACTAAGGCTTATTTTCGGGGAAAGATGGTATCAGGGTTCATCCCTAAAGTGAGAATTTAAACTGAATTTCAACTACATTTCAAATTTCAGGTCAAAATAATCACACTTAATCAAATGTTCTTTGTTTGGCTGGTCTGGCCTCCGATTTGAAATTCACTTTGAAGTCTGTTGTATCAGCTGCAGTGTAAAAAGGGTTAAGGTATGCATGCGTAACACTGTTTCTTGCTTGAAATATAGATTGGAATTGTATATGTGAATGAATATAAGAGAGTAGGCGTATAGATGACATTTTCTCTTGGCATAAAAATAACCCATCATCTGTGTTTGTAGAGAGAGGCAAACAAAGACTGAGGAGATTTTGCAATAAAATCAAGTTATAGTGCTAATCCTGGGAACACAGATTGGGGGTTTATACAATAAACAGTGACTGGCATGTCCTGACAACCTACCTGGGTTTGATATTTTACGGCTCCGTTATAAAAAAAAACACAGTTTTGCATTCAATAATAATTTTTTTAAGGTAAAATGGTTGATAAAAGTAATTAATGGTATCTCCCAGACACAGGCAGCTGACACACAACCCTCCTCCCCCCAAGTTACCCACAATACAATAATGCATCCAGGTCCCAGATAGGACCCCTGCAAATTTAAGGGCAATCGGAAGTACAGAGCCTGAGAAAATGTTGTGTAAAGATCGGGGCTTGTGCTCTGTACATCCCTGCAAACAGTTCCATAGAATCATAGAATCACTTGGTTTAGGCCAGTCGATTCAAACTTCACACCAAAACCAGGCTGCGACCAATCCGGAGAAAGGGCGCATACACGCAGTGACCAATCAACACTCAGGGAGGGGTTACAAGCTAAGCCCTCCAACTCGCATCGACCAATCGGGAGAAAGGGTGCAAACCACTTTGAATGGTAGCTCCCTCTCCCATTGATCGGCATAGACTTCTAGCCAGCGGGACTCTACGGCTTTGAAGCCACCTCATGGCTCCAGAGGGTCGGCTAGGGCTTGCGGCGCTCTCTGATGGATATCTCAACTTAGGTAGCACCAGAGAGAATGCACTTTGGGCGGCTACAAGCCCAGACTCGTAGCTCCTGGGTCGGCGCACATAGGGCAGGCAAGCAAAGTGGCTGGAACACCGAGTGGAACAGGGATAAATGCAGTCTTTTGGGGGACACAGTTTGTGACAATAGCCTTTCGGAGACACAGTTTATTACAATCCAGAATAGGCAGAATTTTTATTTGCAAAGTCCTGGTTCAAGAGGACACAAAATTGAATTTTTTGAAGTGTAGTTGGGGTACCTGAGATTCACATTGTACAGGTATGTCCGGCCCTGACTGTATTAAATATCTGACTAAACTGATTCTGTCTTGTTATCTCGCTAAGGTGTAATTATTCTGATTTGTTTCTGGTCTGTGAAAAAAAAGCTACTGGGATCTTAGAAATATTGCAGACCCATTGGGTCATTCAATTATATTTGACTTACAAAAAAAGTTACATAGCTATTTATAGTTTGTTTTGTTATCCATCTTTGTCTTTAGCTCATTTACTCATTCCAACTCTTTAATGTATAGTAATGTATAAACTTGCTTTACTATATACTGAGCTTTCTTTTCCATAAATAGATTGTATTGTTTTGGGTTCAAATATATTAACAACCAAGAATGAGGTGGTGAGGTTTCAGGGCTTTGCCAGTGACATTTAGGGCCATTACTGGAATAAAAGCTGTATTATTTGGCAAGCATGAATGTGAGAGGATACACACACGTTACATAAACGTGTTCAAGCTGGGGTTATTCAAAGTGACTGCAACCAAACTCAGTGTCAACTTTGCTGTCCAAAAACCACAAGGTCTATCAATCCTATGTAACAGGACAGAAGTAAAAAATGTATAGGACCTTACAGAGGGCAAGCTCAGAGGGACACTATAGTCACCCAAACAACTTTAACTTAATGAAGCAGTTTTGATGTATATATCATGCCCCTGCAGTCTCATAGTTCAATGCTCTGCCATTAAGGAGTTAAATCACTTTGTTTATATAGCTCTAGTCACACCTCTCTGCATGTGACTTGCACAGCCTTCCTAAATTCTTCCCGTGAAGAGTCATCTAAGGTTTATACTTCCTTTATTACAAATTCTATTTATGGTTTCCCTAAGATCAGGACTAGAAGTACTGGAGACAGGTGGACGTGTGTCCAAAAGAGTAACATTCCTGCCAGATACGGGACGCTTGGGAGATGTAAGAATAATGGGAATTACATTACACAGCATTTAAATAGAGATATATAACCTTCACCATGGACTGATCACAACCCTAGCCAGGAGTATTAGGGGGTATTTCTAATTGCTCTATTAGACATTTCTCTCCAAGGAATACCACTCTAAGGACCCCATCCTTCTAAACATGCAGTGCTAATACACCACCTTTATCAATAATCTCCAAGATCTCAGACAGGGATATTAATAGTGAGAAATGCTGATACCAAGATAAAAGAATATTTATTTATAAAATATTTTACCAGGATGGATACATATAGCAATATAGTAAATATATACTTTGTATTCCATTCAGAGGCAGTTGTGCTTTTTAACCCTGCACTCAGCCCTGTCACTGCTCAGAGCAGCAGATCCTCTGAGGTCCATTGCAGCAGAGAGTGGTACCCAGCTAGTGATGATACAGTGTGTTCAGCTGAGGATCCAGCATTATTCAGTCACATCAGAGGTGGGGCTTCTGCAGTCAGTAGGAGGGCTTGAATGAATGCAGGGTAACGCATCAAACTCCCAATCCCAAAATATCAAGCATCTCTGTGCATGTATTGAATTATTTAACAGGAGCATCCATGAGAGCAGAGCCCTTGGAAGTGCTAAAGATTGGTAGTGTTCCCCTGCCTTCCCAGGGATGGATGTTTACAGGAGTGCAGTTTGCCTTGTAATGGGATATTGCATGTAAGAGCTTTACTTTGCAAATACTATCACAGCAGCCAACTGTGGGCAAGGTAAGATTTACAGATATCTTACCCTCTCCCATCCTTCTATCCTGTAAGGGATGACACAATGTTTCCAAACTTCTCTTTAATCAGGCACTTTCTATGTTTAGCAGCACTTGTGTGTGTGTGTGTGTGTGTGTGTGTGTGTGTGTGTGTGAGTGTGTGTGTGTGTGTGTGTGTGTGTGAGTGTGTGTGTGAGTGTGTGTGTGTGTTGTTGTTTTTTCTTTAAAGCTAAAATATATTTATATTATTCTATTTCTTTTAATAAAGGCATTGTTACATAGTATCATAATACATAAATTATTGCATCATATTGTCATATATACAGTTTGTCTAATAATAATTTAATACTACAAATGAGATAAATAAATACACACTCACTATAATGCCAAATACTATTATAAACCCATGTTAATGTATGTATAGTATGCGTGTGTATATTATATATACACACACAATATAACACACGTAACACATACATTAAAATTGGTTTCACAATACGATCTGGCAAAACATGGTGTGTATTTATTTAATTTATATGATTAAACTATTATTGAGTTATTCATATGAATAAATACATGGATCTAATTTAACACTAATCCTCCTGCCTGGTATCCCCATTTTTGGCTCTGGATATACTGTCCCAGCAAAGATGCAGCGACAGGGGATCGGACATACTAAAACAGGGCTTTTACCATAGAATATCACGTTAACCCTGCATGTACTGGAAACTGTTTCAATGCAATGGGAAATCCTGTGGCGCTCGAAAGGTTAAGCGTCATGTTGCCCACTTGCACAAACACTTCCAATGCACCACATTGTATCATTCACTCCTCTGGAACCTAAAGGGTTAATGTGAACTGCAAAGCTTTGCATTGCTGGGAATGGATTCATTATGGCACTGTCTCAGTTTTTATAAGGTCTTGGACTGTGCATTTAACCTCTCACCTGCCAGCGGTAACGCAGGCAATATAAACCAAGCCAAATACTTAAAAACAAAATGCAAAAAAAGAGAGAAAATATTTAAGGATACCAAAAAACGGTCTTATTCAGCTTACGCTGTACTTAACTGCTGGTAAAGCAGAGGATTAAAACAAACTGCAATGCAATTGTTTGCAGACACTTTATGACAATCTAGCTGAGTTGTTTGCAATTTACAAACATATTCTTTTTATGTATTTATTGATATTAAGCGGTTCGATAGGTCAGTTGGTAAGTGTGCCAACTTTGATAGCTGCAGTCCCTTGTAAAATCTCAGGGTCACAAGCTCAGCATCATGGGGACTGGAATTAAATGATGTTCCCCACAACTAGAGAAATCCAAATGTGTTGTTCTTCATAAAATACCCAATAATTATTAGTAAATAATATGTTATCCACAAACAAGAAGAATTTTGCTTGTTGACCTGTAGCGCAGTTATTCTCATTTACCTGGGTTTTATTGCAAACCTATGAAGGCTTCTACAAATACAATCAAATAGTGAGTCTGCTCTGTTACATAACCGCATACATTGTGCATTGTTGCAATTACAGAATGCAGATTTGGCTTGGTACAATCCCAATCCTTAATTCACTACATCTCACTAAACACAGACATCAAGGCTACACAAACAGAACAAAATAAAATAAATAGTATAAACATCGTTTCTTTCCCTGAATTCTCAACTTATATTCAAGATATAAATTTACAAAGTCCATAGAGTGTACTAAACATTTCTGATGCACTAAGATATCCTACAGTGTTTTATTTATTTATTACTGGCATTTATAAAGCGCCAACATATTCCGCAGCGCTGTACAATTGTACAATAAAAAGGAAAATTTATTTGAGGAAACAAAAAAAAAAATCCAGACAGCAGCTAAAGGTAAGCACTAACGTGCTTATAATAGAATTCTCTGATATGAAAATACTTTAATAGAGTCCAGGGTTTTCCCCTTGTACAGCAAGTGTTCCTTTTTGCTTTGTTCAAAACACGTCAGTGTAATATGGTAAAGCAGGACTATTGCAATCTGAAAATGTAGCTCGCTTTCTGAAGCAAATCCCAGGCAACATCTAGCATTTGTCTGTTACACAGCCAGCAAGAATCTAGGTCACGCTTCTCATATAACTGCATAACAAGACTGATAGTGAATTCGCCTGAAGAATTACAAGTAAAGTGTGATAAACCATTAGCAAAGACAAGTACACATTCTAATGCAGTATTAATTGAAGGCAGAGCATAGTCTGTACATCCTAGCCATTCATAAACAAATTCTCCATTAACACAGCAGGAGTTTTAGTTAATTAATACTGGATCTATACAATGGCTCTACGGAGCCATCGATGGCAGACTCGAGTGAGATCGTTTGCTTTAATCGCTTTGAGCTTGAATTTGTAAGCAGCACAAAAACTTCCAAATGGCGGTTTTCATATATGTTTACACACGAACGAGCTATGACGTATGCAATTCGTCGTCCATGCACTTGCTGAGAGTCGCATAGAAGTTTGCCGGGCAAATTAACTGTAAAAAGACGTCACATTGACAAAATCTTATCAAAAGACAATGGCGGATATTTATCAAAGTGTTGTGAGATATGACGGTTTAATTTTGATGTTACCTTTTTCACGTATATTAAAGTGTTCTAAAATTGATCTAAACAGTGAAAGTTATCTTTATTAAATTGGAAGTAAATTCTTCCAATTTTCGTACAAATTTCAACTTTTAGAAGACCCGCAAACTTAAAGTGGTAGAAAAAAGAGAATTAAAACAAAGCATGTCTCTGTTAGAAAACAGATCAGAAAGATTGATAAATCCATTTTGTTGATAGAAAAATGGCAAATATATTCAATAACTATGGTTAAGGTGCAAAAAGAAGCAAAGGACTAAAAAAATGGGAGATTTAGTAAAAGTTTATTGAAAATTACACGTAACATTGAATGTTACTTTGATAAATCACCCCAATGTGTTCTTCCCAGTTCCAAAAGTCAATGGGTGTCTTAGGATAGGTGGATTATATTTATGCCGTGAACCAATTATTAAACACGAGCGAGTTTAGCTGCTGTTTAGTCCCAAGACTGATATGTGCTGGGCATGGAAAACTGTATGGGGTCCTCGGGACCCCCTATTAACCAGGTAGGGCCTGATAACTGATGACTCCCCTTTAACCTGTGTGGCTAATGTAGGCATTGATTTAATATTTTCAAAATATGAAAAAATTTATGAATATATAAAAAAATATCAAAATCGTTTTCAAAATAATAAGTTACTTAAAAGCTTATCCAAAATTATTAAACAGAGGCCATAATGAGCCAAAGTCTTGCTATAACTTTTTATAACGTTTCTGTAACGTTTCTTGCTATAACGTTTAGAACGTTTCTGAGAGCCTTTCTATCCTGATAAACACCCTAAGAAGAAAAATAAAAATACAAAATAGATTCCTACTTCGTGTGACTCCAGAGAAAAGTGATGACTATTACTACTTGCCATGTTTGGAATATGTCATTTAGAACTTACCTGGCCAAGGATAGATTGTGTGAAATATTTCCTGTAGCGCTAATTATGATACTGTCCATTGTTTGTTCATTGGAACCTAAACCAGCCAATCACAGTGCGTGGGAGGGCTAAGACTGAGATATCCAAAATCTCTCTATACCGCGTCCAGCCGTCAGCTCGGAAGCATGGCGTATCTTTGTAAAGTCTCTAATTACATCTCTGCTCTGAGTTTATTTAAATTTTTCATTTCTTATTTTGAGTCTGTCTGTGTTTGAAGACGTACAGGGTGTTGTTTGACGCTGTACGATAATATACATATCAAATTATTTTATTTTATAGTGTTTTTATTTTTATTTATTTTATATAAAGGTTTTGAACTAATTACCCTCTTCCTAATGCTGCTTAGAAATTAAGGCAAGGTGGCAATGCTTTATCCCCTTTTTTAATGTTGTGGCGTCAGGGTATTGGAAATGTGTCTATCTATTGAGGTAAGACCATAGTAGACGGGCATCCCTTGGCCCTGTAATACTGGGAGGGAGCAAAGTATCTCATAGCCGAGAGTTATGTTGATATTACCCCTCTATCCCAAAGGAGAAAGAATGTAAATGTAATGAGAGAGGAGAAAGTCCTATTGTTGACAGTTGCTGTTCTCAGTTCACTGCCCATTTTAGAGACTGTGGCGCATAGGTGTAGCAATATTCCAGGTAAAGACACTTAAAGAACATTCTAACACCATAACCACTGTCGCTCCTAAAGCCTACAATTACCCTGGATGGATTCACATTTGATAATGCAGACGTGTGATTTCTACAACATCTGGGAAGTTGCAGAGGGGTCAAGTTTTGGTGCTGGGAAGAAACCACTTACCACTACAATGACCTACCTGTAAGGGTTTCTTTAAATGACGATATGTGATGTACAAATGTGTGCAGTAATATCTGGGGGGGTTCTTTAAAAATATAATTAATAATATAATATATCATTTTATATATTCTAAAAATAAAGCGGTAAATCCCAGAAGAGTGCCTACACAGCAATTTCCTTAGCTGCACAATATTTATAATTGCCAAAAATCAATAGTTTGCTGCCTAACTGGGATCTCCGAAGCAATTATGCTTTTATGAAGCTTAGCTAACATTAGCTATGGAATCCCATTAACGCAACATTCCAATGTAACGTGGATTCCCTTCTCTGACAATCTGTTATATAGAATGTGTCTGATATAATAATATGTCTGCAACACTTATACTGCAAGGCATGACTTCCCAGAGAAAATATACTTTAATCTGCTCAATGCCAAGCTGTAGAACCATGTATTATAAAGGCTTCCAAAGAGTTAATTTCACACCATTTAGCCGAAATGGAAAAGAGCTAAAGTGTGTCAATGCTTTTTATATTAGCATAGTGATGTGTGGCATTCTGGGAGCTTTGTAAAATCAGCCTTACAGAATTGTTGTGCAGGAGGCATTAAATTAAAATCTTCCACGTGACATGAAGATTTTCATATCCATACATTTGATCACCTCTCTACCAGAAAAAGGAAACTGGTAGCATTCCAGACACAAAGCATGGGCAGAATTGTGTAGTTTGGTTTGCTAAAACAAGGCTATAGTTCAGCCCATGATTGGAGTTGGGCATCAAGGATTTAGAATGACAAGACATCAGATTGAATAGCCAATTCTCACATATGGAAGTATATGTACTTTCACGCCTTTCACGACCACTGCATTCAGTGATGGTATTGGGGGAGGAATAACAACTGCATTAATATAACAGTATCTCTCGGTGCTCTCTTTCGTACAGAGGAGAGAGGACTATGCTGTGAGGGTGCACAGTAGAGAGCTATGTCACTCGGAAAGGATCTCACACCCTTACTAGACCTCCAGCGAAGAAGGTTTATGGAAACCACCATCTTCTGGTGCCATGGCCTCCATTGATACACCCAGATTAAACCACATTAAAGAGATGTACACAGAAGTGAATAGTATATATAGATCCCACCACTAATGTGTTAATGGAGCGCTTTAGATTTTGGACTTACCCCTATGGGTTAATACAATTCTCAGTTTTTAGGAAATGTATTTCAAGATATAATCTGTAACAATAAAGCTAACATGGTGCAATATACTAGTGACACAGAATTTTAAAGAGATTATAGTGGTATAGAGTCACAATGATCTCACTCACATGGGACAGAGCCTCTTTGGATGGGCTCAAGTCACTTAGACATATGTGTACTATGGTGACACCAAACCCCCGGTTTCTTCCTTTTCTTCTTCACAAGTACCTCATAGGTCAGGGAGAGAAGAGGGCAGGGGAACAGGGGAAGCAGAACAGCTTCTAGTGTAATTAATCCCACAGACCAAAAGTACACTTAGGAAAGATGGCTCCTCACCTTTTCAGGAGCCTGGACCTTGCTCCTGGTATATAGGTATATGTGCCTTTAAGGGGGCAGCTACCCTTCTTTTAACAGCAAGATGGAAGATGGTCAACTTGGGTTCTTGTATAAAATGTAATTTATTGAACAAATAAAATACTTAGCATGCAAAATAAAAACGTTCTAAAAATATATATATATATATATAATACAGACAACAAGTCTTCCTCCCGAGACACGTTTTACTGTATCCCCACAGCTTTTCAATACCGATTGCACATGGGGAGTGTAGGCTAGCCCGTCTGTTCTGATCACACAGAAGAAGTACCTCAAATGACAGCAAACTTAATGCTGGCCATGATAGAAATGTGTCCAAACACACAGTATATCGCAGTTTGCTGCATATGGGGCTGCATAGCCGCCCACCAGTCAGAGTGACCATGATGACCCTGTCCACCTCCAAAAAGCCTTTAATGGGCATGTGAAGGTCAAACCTGAACCATGGAACAATGGAAGAAGGTTGCATAGTCTGATGAATCATGTTGTCTTTTAGATCAGGTGGATGGCCAGGTGCGTGTTTGAGGTTTACTTGGGAAAGAGATGGCAGCGAGATGGGAAGAAGGCAGGCCAACTGAGGCAGTGTTATGCTCTGGGCAATGTTCTGCTGGGAAACCTTGAGTCCTGGCATTCGTGTGGATGTTACTTTGAGACATATTACCTACCTAGAGAGTGTTGTATACCACATATCCCTGTTCACTGCAATAGTGTTTACTGATAGCAGTGACTTCATTCATTAGGATAATGCACACTGCCTCACTGTGAAAACTGTTCAGAATTAGTTTGAAGAACATGACAAAGCATTCAAGGTGTTGGCTAGGGTCTGCTGCTAATGTCTTGGTACAAGATACCACAGGGCACATTTAGAGGTCTTGTAGAGTCCATACTTCGATGCATCAGTACTAATTTGGCAGAACCACACGATATTAGGCAGGTGGTTTTACTGTTGTGGCTGATCCATGTATTATCAAGGATGTTTTTTGTAACATAACCACTACAGCTCACTGAACAGTTTGATATAAATTGAGAGTCTTCCCCCGCTCCCATCTCAGCTGCATTAATAGTACTGAATTAACACTTTCATATTATCGGTGACACTTTTATCTAACGTGGATGTCATTGCTAGACTACCAATTCTGGGAGCAGTCTTTTGGCACCATTAAAAGACCCAGTTTATTTCAGACCATTCTTAAATGCTTTGATATTAGAGCTGTACACAGTGCCAGGGACTTTGGGCAACATACCTATTACAGTGAACTGTAGTATTTAGGTTTTTTAAACTATTTCTTTAAGCTATTCCTGTCTCGTGCAGTGATGTTATTGTGTAGTGTCAATAATATACATGATACTTTGGTTCAATAGCTACCGAGAGATAATGTCATCTTATACTAGCCCACAGTAGACTAGGGAGATTCTGAATAAGAAGTATTGATGTCTCCAGAAGCTCTGTTTTGTCAGCAAATCTCTCCGGACATTGTAACAATTGCTCCATTCCTCAAAATGTCATTTTGAAATACCCTGGGAGATTGAGACAAGAACCTACGAAAGTCCTTTCCCCCCCTCACAGTGTGCATTGTAAAGCATAGACTATATTGTGTTCTCTAAAACAATGCGTGTTATATGTTAACATTACAGTAGTACATGATTTGCCCAGCATGACGAATGGTTGCACATCGCATAAGCTCTGGGAGCAGGGGCGTACCTAGAGCATTTGGCACCCGGGGCGGATCCTGTGCTTGGCACCCCAACCTCCCCCCCCACCCAAAAAAAAAAAAACCTGTAAAAAATGTTAAAGGTTTTCTTTCTTTTTTTTTTACAATTTGTAAACTTTGCAAAACCGCTGTCAGCCCCTCCTACAAAACCCTTGTCCTGCCCGGCCCCTCCTACAAAACCTCTGTCCTGCCCCTTCTACAAATCCTGTACTGCCCCGTCTACAAAACCCCCGCAACCCCCTTCCACAAATCCCCTGCTTATCCCCCCTTATAAAGACTCCTGTCCCAATACAGAACCCCCGCCCCCTTCTACAAAATCCCTGCAGCCCCACACACACATTTACAGGCAGACAGTCACACACTCAGTTACAGACAGACAGTCACACACTCAGTTACAGGCAGACAGTCACACACAGTCACAGGCAGACAGTCACACATACACATTTCCTCCGTGCGGCCAGTTTATCAGCTGTTTGCTTGTGTGAGCTGTACTGGCCGCACGGCATCCTAACTACCATGGGATACTGTGTGGCCACAGCGAACACAGCTCCCTCCAGCCAGGGCCTGTGCAAGGATTTTTGCCACCCTAGGCAAAAGTAAAGTTTGCCGCCCCCCCCATGTGACATCACAATGCCCCACCCATATGATATGCCATGTTAAGTAACGCCAGTGCTGCAGTGCCGCCGTGTTTACATTAAAAGGCCTGCAGGGACAGGCTATAGACACCAGAACCACTACATTAAGCTGAAGTGGTTCTGGGGACTATAGTGTTTCTTTAATGTGAGGTAAATTAGAGCTTAGTGCCACAAATAATATACTAGATTGCCTACTTACAACCAGATGAGGATGATGATGGGCTCTAGCTGCAGTCTGGCTCCACTGGTCTGGTGCAGAACAGGCTCTCTGGAGGCGGTTTGTAACTGTGGTCACAAAAATCAATGTTCTGGGAGAACGGGAAGCAGCTCCATTTTTGGGGGTCCTTTACACAGCTCAAGGTCTGGGTCCCAGGGTCCACTTTCATGTTCCACCAATGAGTTTGTTCACAGGGGGTGGAGTGTGTAAGGGATGTCCTGATATGTGTGTAAGGAATGCATTGTGTGAAATTGTGTTTGTATGTGGAAGGGCTGCAAGGTGTGTTTCTGTGTATGTATGGGATGCATTGAATGTTTGTAAGGGGTGCATTGAGTGTGTGTAATGAATGCATTGTGTGTTTCTGTGTGTGTAAGGGATGCATTGTGTGTAACGGTTGCATTGCTTGTGTATGTGTGTCTGTGTGTGTAATGCATTGTGTGTTTTTCAGTGTGCAAGGGGTGCATTGTGTGTATGTGATGAATGTCAATCTCTCCTCCCGCTCCAATTTCCTTCTCCTCCTCCCAATTTCTTTTCTCACCCCCCTCCTAATTTCTCTCCCCCCTAATTTCTCTTTCCCCCTCCTAATATCTCTTCCCCCTCCTAATTTCAATTTCTCTCCCCCCCTCCTAATTTCAATTTCTCTCTCCCCCCCAATTTCTCCTCCTCTCCTAATATCTCTCCCTCCCACCTCTCTCTCACCCCCTCTTCTTTTCTCTCTTCCCCCCTCCTTTCTTCTTTCTTCACTCCTCTCCCCTCCTCTCTTTCCTCCTTCTCCCCTTCCTTTTCTTTCCCCCTCTCCTCTTCCTCCTTTTCTTCCCTCCTTCTCCTCCCCTTTCTTTCCCCTCCTTTCTTTCTTTCACACCTCTTTCTTTTCCTCACCCTCCTCCTTTCTCTCCCCATTTCACAGGGAAGGGGGGAGAAAGATGGGGAGAGACACAGGGAAAGGGGGGAGGGAGAGAGATGGGGAGAGACACAGGAAAAGGGGGGAGGGGGAGAGATGGGGAGGAGGGGAGAGAAACAGGGAGAGAGATGGGGAGAGAAATGGGGAGGAGGGAGAGACACAGGGAAAGGGGGTGAAAGAGGCAGAGGGGGAAGAGAAAGACAAAGAGGGAGAAATGAGAGAGAGACACACAAGGGGATGGGAAGAAAGAGGCAGAGGGGGAAGAGAGAGACTGGGAAGGAGAGGGGAGGCATTGACACAGAGGAGCAGTGAGGGGGAGAAAGAAACATACAGAGTGACTGGGGGAGACAAAAAGGCACACAGAGGAGCTGGAGATAAAGCGAGACACATAGGGGCAGTATATATCACTTGTGGATGGGGGGGCAATGGGTCCCCCCCCCCCCCAAGGCTTTCCCCTGCCGGCCTATCTCCCTCTCCGTTCCACAGGCACCGTGCAGCCAGTTGGCAGGGGAGGAAGAGAGGACCTGGGGCAACGCTCCGGCTCTCATGAGGGTGAACTCTAACCCTGGAGCTACGGGCTAGAGTTCACTCTCACCACTTCCTGGTGGTCCCAGTAGTAGGAGTGAACTCTAGCCCCATACACACACTGCCCCACACACACACACACACACACACACACCATACACATTTACACACTGCCCACCCACACACTGAACCTTTCACACACATTGCACCACTGCTCCTATACCCTACTACAGCCCCATATCCCCGCAGACTCCAGGTAAGGTTTGTACTGGCCCCGAATATATTTGTATAAAGTTATCATATCCCCTCTTAGGCGCCGTTTTTCCAAACTAAACAGATTTAATTTTTTTTAACCTTTCTTCATAACTAAAATGCTCCATTCCTTTTATCAATTTTGTAACTCGTTTCTGGACTTTTTCTAGTGTCATGATATCTTTCTTTAGAACAGGCGCCCAAAATTGCACAGCATATTCAAGGTGTGGTCTTACCAGCGATTTATAAAGAGGCAAAATTATATTTTCATCCCGAGAATTTATGCCCCTATTTATACATGACAAAACCTTACTGGCCTTAGCAACTGCAACATTGCATATTGCTGCCTAATTTGTTGTCTATAACAATTCCCAAATCCTTCTCGTGTGTGGTTATCCCTAATTCACTACCATTTAGTGTGTAAGTTGCTTGTGCATTCTTAACCCCAAAGTGCATAACTTTGCATTTCTCTACGTTAAATTTCATCTGCCATTTTAGTGCCCAGTCCCCCAATCTATCCAAATCCCTCTGCAGCAAAGCAATATCCTGCTCACATTTTATTACTTTACAAAGTTTTGTGTCATCTGCAAACACTGATACATGGCTTTCAATGCCTATTTCAAGATCATTTATAAATATGTTAAATAGAAGCGGTCCCAAAACAGAACCCTGAGGGACACCACTTACCACTTTTGTCCAGCCTGAAGATTTCCCGTGAATGACAACTCGTTGTACTCTATCCTTAAGCCAATGTTCTACCCAAGAACAAGAATAATCATCTAGACCAATTTTTTTTTAGTTTGAAGACTAACCTATTGTGAGGAACTGTATCAAATGCCTTGGCAAAATCCAAGTAGATCACATCCACTGCAACACCCTGATCTATACTTCTACTTACTTCTTCGTAGAATGCAATCGTGTTGTGTTCTCAGGAGGATATCATGTAGGCCACAGACACACAAGGCACAACATCCAAGACACACTGTTGGTCCTTCCCTTTTAGATATATAACACATTAACAGTCAAATAGATCATTTGTGTCTTATATTTTCAGTATTTTTTTCATATTTTTGAATGTGCTCTGGAAACTATCACGTGTATATGGTTAATCACACAGATCACGCACCCCTAGGGGAGGCTCTGTATGGACCAAAATAGTGTCAGCAAAGACGTATGTATTCTTCTCATTAAATCACCATATTCACTCGCTGTCTGTAAAATTCTTAGCTCTGCTGAGTCTGTTTGTTGTCTAGTGACAGCAAGAGATCAATAGAAAAAAGCACCGTCAACACTTTTAGCAAATTAAACTGATTAAATACTATCTTATTGTCATCCAACCCCTGGTAGACTGATCCAAAATAAACATGGGTAAAAGAGTGCTGGGGAGAAATACGCAACGTACAATTAACCATTTGGACTAATTGAACTTGGTTTTTTTTTTTAAATCAGCTAATTAATTTAAAATCATGCAAACCAACACTTTAAACTCAACATTGTCTTGAACTGTAATTAAAAATTTAAATATATATATTAGAAATAAATAATGAAGAAATAGAACATATATGTATTTCAATTCCTTGCCATAATCCAAACCATCCATGGAGCAGGCACTCAGTATTCTGTTGTGGACCACATGGCCAGGACTGGCATTAAAGCATGATGGGAAATGGCCGGTGTCCTACGTTTCAGGGTGCTAGGAATGCATGTGTCTAATGTTCCATCATACGTCTCACATTCCTTCACTTTAATGGCAATGCAATATCTGGACAAGAAGAAACCGAGTTAGATGGACTGTAAGGTTTAGGGAAGGTGGCAAACAATCGGGTTGGGGATTAATGTCATAAAGCACAGTTTATAAAAGTTAGGGTTACATTTAGGGTGTGAATTATATTTAAATTGAGGATACATTTACATTTAGGGATCATTATTGAATGAGAATAGTGATTAAATCACGAGTAATCAATAATTTGACTTGCAATCCCCACACTAAGTATTTTATATTTATTGATGATTTTACTGCACGTTAACCGTCAATCTAACTCGGCTTAGTCACCTTCTTATGAACAGGGCAAGAGGCAGTCTGGGTACATTTGGGAGGCTCATGGGAATTGAGAAAGTCTGCCGGGATGCAACATTGTGTAGGATGCAGCGTAATAACATCTCCATGTCTTCCGGTCTGATACAGAGTATATAATTTAGTCTTTCAGAATTCTTTCAAATCCTTGAATAATCTCCGGTCTATGGAGAAAAGAGATAGTGTCCACATTGAGAAAACTGAGGCCACTTAGTTTTTGTCCAAAATACAATGTTTCTGGTTGTTGTAAATCAGTAGCTTGCTAGTTAAGGTTCCATGTCAGTGTGGTGACAGTGTAGTTCTGATTTATTTTCGGCTGTGCATGTTGTGATTGAAACTCATAAATCCGCTGCTGTTATAATAGAGGCAGTTTTATCACGAGTGCCGGTATCGGCAGATCCATTAATGTCACTGACTGATAAAATAAATAGATATTATACAAAACAAGTATTCAGTGGCGTAAATTAATAGATGGGTCAGGTGACTGGGTGAAGTCTCTGAAACCATTTGAATAACTTAGAACTCATGGGGTTTATTTACTAAACAGACGTCGGTCAGGTTTTTTTTATATTTTTTTCACCCCACTATTTAGACTTACATATTGCAAGAAGGTTGTCAATGTATAAAATGTGTGGGGCTATCTCGCAGAGCTGTACAACCAGCCAATCACAATGCAGCAGTAAGGGAACCATTCCATTACAGGGACACTGTAAGCACCATGACCACTATAGTGTGATGTACTTGTTATGATTCTGAAAGAGTCCCTTTAAGTTCAATGCATTCTTCCTTGCAAAACTGTTAATATTGCTCATGCAATTACATTATTCTACTTCTCTCCCTCTAACACCAGATCTAAGTCTCTTCTTTCTGATGTTTAGATGTACTTATTTTCCACTGATGTTGAGTTCTATCTCTCCTCCTCAGACATCCAGATCTCTTCTTTCTGATGTCCAGGTCTACCACACTTCATATAATGTACAGATCCATCTCTCTTCCTCTAACACTAACTCCAAGGTCTACCTCTCATCCTCTAACACTAACTCTAAGATCTACCTCTCTTCCTCTAACACTAATTCTAAGATCTACCTCTCTTCCTCTAACACTAACTCTAAGATCTACCTCTCTTCCTCTAACACTAACTCCAAGGTCTACCTCTCTTCCTCTAACACTAACTCCAAGGTCTACCTCTCTTCCTCTAACACTAACTCTAAGATCTACCTCTCTTCCTCTAACACTAACTCCAAGGTCTACCTCTCATCCTCTAACACTAACTCTAAGATCTACCTCTCTTCCTCTAACACTAACTCTAAGATCTACCTCTCTTCCTCTAACACTAACTCTAAGATCTACCTCTCTTCCTCTAACACTAACTCCAAGGTCTACCTCTCTTCCTCTAACACTAACTCCAAGGTCTACCTCTCTCCCTCTAACACCAGATCTAAGTCTCTTCTTTCTGATGTTTAGATGTACTTATTTTCCACTGATGTTGAGTTCTATCTCTCCTCCTCAGACATCCAGATCTCTTCTTTCTGATGTCCAGGTCTACCACACTTCATATAATGTACAGATCCATCTCTCTTCCTCTAACACTAACTCTAAGGTCTACCTCTCTTCCTCTAACACCCAGATCTACCTCTCTTCCTCTAACACTAACTCCAAGGTCTACCTCTCATCCTCTAACACTAACTCTAAGATCTACCTCTCTTCCTCTAACACTAACTCCAAGGTCTACCTCTCATCCTCTAACACTAACTCTAAGATCTACCTCTCTTCCTCTAACACTAACTCTAAGATCTACCTCTCTTCCTCTAACACTAACTCTAAGATCTACCTCTCTTCCTCTAACACTAACTCCAAGGTCTACCTCTCTTCCTCTAACACTAACTCCAAGGTCTACCTCTCTTCCTCTAACACTAACTCTAAGATCTACCTCTCTTCCTCTAACACTAACTCCAAGGTCTACCTCTCTTCCTCTAACACTAACTCCAAGGTCTACCTCTCTTCCTCTAACACTAACTCTAAGGTCTACCTCTCTTCCTCTAACACTAACTCCAAGGTCTACCTCTCTTCCTCTAACACTAACTCTAAGGTCTACCTCTCTTCCTCTAACACTAACTCCAAGGTCTACCTCTCTTTCTCTAACACTAACTCTAAGATCTACCTCTCTTCCTCTCACCCTACCTCTAAGATCTACCTCTCTTGACCTGACCTCACTTTATTTTCTTCTGGATCATGTAACTAGCTGCCTTTCCTTGATCCTTCATCTTCTTGTTTTTTTCTCCTTTAAGTACCTCTCCTCATTTTTCTATGTCCCTTCAACTTACTGGAAGTCCTTTTAGCTCTCCTCCACAGGTTCACTTGCATCGCACCTTTTTTGACTCTGACCCTTTCATTTACTTTGCTATTACCTTTTGTGGGGTTTTACCCAATTCCAAGATTGTATGTGCATTTTCTCCTGTCTATATTAGGACAGGAGCCTGAAATTGGGACAATCCCACAAGGTCCAGGACTGTTGTGTGTTGTGCATGCGCTTGTGTGTGTTTTTTTGTTGTTGTAAGTGTGTGTAGTTAATTGGGTGTGTGTGAAAGATAGTAGCTTATGGTGTGTTGGCTAGTTAACTGTTTGTGGATTAATGTATCACTTATTAACCTTTTGAAAACCAGAGGTGCACCCATCACATTGACTAATGTTTTTTTTTTTTCCACGGCTTCTAGATATCTTAGGGGAATTTGTCAAGCCTTGATATAATATGCAGTTTATGTAATAAGCACTCTATTCTGGGAACTCAAGATGAATGTATTCGACCTGTGAACTGGGTCTCAAAGGGTCTGCTTTAGTTTGCATAAATCTGGACCGTGAATCAGGAATTAAGTCGCACATATATTTCTTAGGAGATTTTTTGGATTTTCACAGTTTTGCTGTTTCAGCTGCCCGATAATACGATTTTATTCTGCAGTTCTGAGCAGGAATTGACATTTTTACTTGCAAGCAATAAATGTTTATTATTAATGGAAGCGAGGGAAAAAAGGTTAAAAGTACACTTATATGCTTTATTTTTATTTATTTATTTACAGAACGTGAAAATATACAGCTAAGGCATGTTCTGAAATTAAGTTTATCGAGTTATTCCTCTGAAATAATTCTAGCGATTCTAAAAGATTTTTATAAACCAGGCATTTGTTACAGTCATAATCTGAAAAAAATATATATTATATGCAATGCATGAAGGAGCTGCTTAAATTACTACTGAATTATTGTCTTTGTATTACACCCTACCTGCAGCTTCTTAAATAGCAATTAGTATTAAACATTATCTTTTAGTAAAGTAGCTACCGGAAGGGGACCGGTCACTTATCTGGAAATTACCTGATTGAATAAAACATAAAAAGAAATCATCTTTAACTAGTGTTAACCTTTTTCATGTGATGCTACATTTAAAAAAACAAAACATTATAATAATAATAAATATATATATATATACCGGTATTAATTGTTGAGCACAGTAGTCCACTTTCCTCGCCTAATATGTTTCGTATTGCATTCTTAGACTTTTTCCAGAGGCATTATCAAAAAAATAAATCCCCATATAAAGCGCTGAGATTGTAGGGCGTTAGACAGGCGGAACATTCTCTGTGTGCTTCATTACAGGTAAAGGTTTATAACCATTTAGAATGGAATTTATCCTGGGAGACAATGGACAGTAAAATACTACATTTGGAAATTCGTTTAATTCCAAACTGCAATTCGCCCAAATTTGGGCCAATTAGGTGATTGTCCAAATTCCCAAACTCTATGGCCCAATCTCGAACCAAATAAAATGTGCAATGGACGAAATTGTTCTTTTCGATTCGTATTTCAGAATTCCGCTGAAAGAGATGATTTTATTGATATCACTAGTGAAAAGTGGGAGCAGTTAAAAAAACCTCAATATACATTTACTTAAATATTAGATATGGTTTAGCCCCCAAAAAACAACCATTTTTTTGCTCCGTTGGTATCTGAGACTAAACATCCATTGGCTGGTAGGTTTTAGTGTGGGTGCTAATACAATATACCAAAATCTGCCAATTTTAAATGCACTCATGTCACTTTTCCCTATTAATGGATATTGTATTTGAATTATCTTATTAAATTATTAAATTATCTGGATGTGTACTGATTCAGTTATAATTGCACTATGTTATACATTTTAATAACAAAACAGATGATTTTTTGAAATGTTATCTTTATTGCTTCCCTGCTGTAAAATAATGAATATATAGAATGCTAGATATAGTTTCTATCTAGCATCATGTCACCCACCTCCCACGTATTCTAATTACTTGAATACAGTTTACAAATCACAAGACTGCAGAGAGGGGTCACCCCCTTTGCAGTATTTGTCAAGTATTGTTCTGATGTTATTAATTGGTGCAGATAAAATCTCACTTGCATCAGGGCAGCTGCATCAAAGCTAAACTAATGTCCACAAGGAGCATAAAAAAAAGAATTATATCATACAAGATCACCCATGCAAAAATAATAGGGGTTTAGTTACAGAATATGATCATATGTTGCATAGGCCTGCCACAAAGCCAATTCAACCCATTTCTGGCAGGACCTATCTGTCACATATTCATCCACATATAAAAATGTGATTAATTAAATTTAATGTCCTGACAGGAAAAGTTGTGCCGAGCAGCTACCAAATCCACAGGAGGGTTTGTGCTGAGCAGCAATTATGCAAATGTGAACCTGATAACTGCCTTTGGGGTCAGAGGCCGGTTACAGCCTATCAGACCTAGAGGAGGGGTATTTAGGCCCAGTTCTCATCCTGCTCAGTGCCCTGTCGTGGTTTCCCTTGTGGTTGTCCGAGAGCGTGTTCCTGATTCAAGTTTCTTCTGGTTTTTGTTTTTGACTTCCCTGTTTTCTGGCATCCCTGACCCCTGGCATTTCCTTATCGTTGTGTCTCTTTCTGTATCCCCTGACCTCGGCAAGTATCCTGACTATTATTTGGTACGTTAAGTCCGGCCATTCTAAGGTCCGGTAATACGTTACCTGTTAGTCATCTGTGTGACACAATTCTATGTGCTGGATCAACTAGTTATTCTGACACTATCCTACTTCTTTATATCGGAAAGAGTCCATGAGGTGGCCCTGCTTCCAGATTTGGGTACGCATAGTCCCAAACTGCCACCACATGTAACATACAAAATCTGACTGGAAAAATTGTTAATATAATGAGAACGGTTTGCGAGACATTAATGTAAGGAGAGTGGACTGAATGCGCATGCGTGAACAATGAAAACTTTATTGTACTCGTCAGTGGGGGCGTTAGACACCGATGAGTCAACATCTGCACTGTGCGCTGTTGCATTAAAAATGACTGAGCGAGTAGAGCAAAAAATCTTCATGGCATTTTGCGTTAAGGTTGAACAATTCCGGTGATTCAGAAGGCTTTTGGGGACGATACAATGAGTGCAGCACATATAAGTGTGGCACAAACTCTTCAAACTTGGTTGAGAATCTGTTACAATATTTAGTGCCCTACACATTCTGACTTTCCCCCCCAAAAAAATGGAAAAGGGAAGAGATTTCAGACCGTTGATGAGATTGTTAAATACGACAAGGCAGCTGATGGTGATTCCAACAAGGATTTTGCAGAGTGTTTTGAACAGCTGAATAGACACAGGGAGGAATGTGTGAGGGGCCCACTTTGAAGGAGACTGAGGTGTCATTGTCCTATGCCCAATGTTTCTTGTCTCTACTTCAATAAATGTCTCTATTTTTCAAATTACATGACTGGATACTTTCCATACTGACCTCGTAATTCATGCATGTGGCTGTGTAGCCCAAACTTGTTGTAGTGTGGCACTTTCATGGCGAACTCATTGTGATATAACATGAAACCATACATTCATTTTAGCAGATCTCAGTTAGAAAATTTCTATCAATTAAGAAAAAAATACATCTTTTTAAAATGTCTCTTATTTTCTTTTAGGTGGTAATTGAGTAAATGCCATGGAGAGCAAAGTGATTGACTATCGTATCAGTGGTAAGTATACATTTAAAGATAAATACAGAAAATAAGGAAATAGCTCCCAAAATGTTAATTCTATATTACTTTAAATATATAATTGCTTTCCAATATTGTCTTTTCATTAGGGCATCTAAGCATTCTAGGATATAGCTTACATAGTAACTATACTGTTACACTGTATCATACCTCCAAACTGCCCAGAATTCATTGGGACAATCCCAATGACAGAATCTGTCCCATTTTCTTATACCTTCCGGTGTTGGGAAGCATGCAGTTCTAACTTATTGCTCGGTTACTCAATGTGTTAACGTGATGGTACTAGACTTGACTAAACAAACTTGTGAAATGGAAATATCGTTAAACATTTCAAAAAATATATATTTATATTTAAATAACCACTTTGTCAAGACTAGCAGTCTCCCTATTTTAAAAATAAATAAAAATACAATTGTATAATTAATAAATGCTTCCAGAACAAAAGACCTTCTTTAAAATTTAATCTTATTATCACCCACTGTAGAGGGTTACGTAATGTGTATTATTATATAAAATAATAAGATCTGTTTAACATATTCATGGTGTATGTGATTGTGCTGGTCCATAGCATCTCACACAGCTATGTTAAATTCGACATAATCAATACAGGAGCCAGGGTAGAAAGATCCATATTAGCTGATTAGAAATAGAATTATTGTGAAAAGTAAAAGAAATGGTATGAGATATAGGAAGCTTGGTTTAATTGGGCACAATTACATTGGACTCCCACTGTGTACAGCAACGAACTGAGTTTATAGTTCAGGAATGTAATAATGTATTAAATATTAATGGGGACAAATAGAATTCTTTAAATTGGAATAAAGGAACACAAAGGGATCATAGAAGGTTAATTTTAGTGAATTTGTTATAGTGCCCAGTGTTGCTTTAATGGCTGGATAGTTTTTTACATTCTTTATTTGAGTATAGCAAGTAGTATATAATACACAGGGAGGTAGAAAGTAGTATATAATACACAGGCAGGTAGAAAGTAGTATATAATACACAGGGAGGTACACACATTAACCCGTCTGCAGGACAAACAAGCAGAATTTCAGAACTCAAAAATAGAACCAATGGGTTATACGACCATATCAGAAGAGACAGAAGAAGAAAAAAGCTAAGGAAGAAGAAAGAAGAGTAAGGGAATAAAGAGAGGGGGGGAAAAAGCAGAAGCATGGAGAAGGGATATCCTCCGCAGGGTTGGGAGATCAAATATTTATATCATAAGCAAAAACAATATCAGATTGTGTATTCCTCATAGGGTTGCCAGCAGGGCCGGCCCACGACATTGTGCTGCCTGGGTTCCACGATGAAATGCTGCCCCCCATATATGTGTCTGCAATGCTAGTGTGCATACGTGTGTGTGTGTGTGTGCTGGGGATGAAGTGTGTGTCTCTGTGTGTGTCTTGGGTTGAAGTGTGTCTGTGTGCTGGGGATGAAGTATGTGTCTGTGTGTGTGTACGCTGGGGATGTAGTGTGTGTCTGTGCACTGCAGTGAATACACTTGCCTATACACAGTGTCTGTGTATCTCCATGTGTGTCAGTATGTGTATCGGTGTGTCTGCATCTACATGTGTTTCAGTGTTTGTATCTGTGTGTCTGTATCTGCATGTGTGGCAAATGTTTGTATCTGTGTATCTGTACATCTGTATGTGTCAGTGTCTGTATCTGTATATCTACATGTGTATCGGTGTGTCTGTGCAGCTATATGTGTGTCAGTACGTGTATCAAATACTGACACATACAGACACACACACACAGATGTACAGACACCCTGATATGCATACAGATACACATACACACAGATAAACACACACACACAAATACACACTACACACTATACACACATGCAGATACACAGACACTACACAGATACCCACACTACCACAGACACTACACACACACACACTACACACAAAGATACACACTACACACACAGATAATCACACACACAGATGCATAGGCACTACAAAGACACTACACAAATGTTCTCACAGATACACACACACTACACAGACACCACACACACACATTACACACAGAGATACACACACACAAACACACACAGATACACAGACACTACACACACACACACACACACACTCACTACACACAGAGATACACACTACACACAGATAATCACACACACAGATAATCACACACACAGATTCATAGACACTACAAAGATACTACACAAATGCACTCACAGATACACACACACACATTACACACAGAGATACGCATCAACACACAGATAAACACACACTACACACAGAGATACAAACTACACACACAGATACACACACACATATACACATACTACACACACACACACACTGATAAACACATACAAATACACAAACATTAAGAAATTAAGCCACACTTCGGTTTCCTACATAATGCTGGCTGTGACTGGTGGGAGTCGGGGCCTGCTCTCACGATCCGGCCCCATCCTCGTGGCTTCCTCCTACGGCGCGGCTGTGTCAGTGAGCTGGGAGGAAGTGAGAGGTTGTTTCTTCCTCCAAGCTCTTCCTGCGGATGGAAGGTGCCCGGTCACGCTGTTAAAGCGCCACAGTGCACGACCGGGTCCCTCATTGCACATGTCCACCGGGTGGCCATAAGAGCATGGGACTCCTGATAAACCCTCACACAGGTTCCCAACAAGGGCGGTGCAGCTGCATTGCTGCCATGGGTTGGGAACTCCTGTGTTAGAAGCCGCCCCAGTCAGAGTGCCACCTCGAGCCGTGGCTCCACAGTGGTCTATGGACGGGCCGGCCCTGGTTGCCAGACCTTATAGAAAGAAGACATAGTATTGTTTAGCTCATTAAAGCCATTAAATTAGCCATTAGATGATTATTCTTTAACTTGGTGAAGACTGCGTCTAGCGTTGGGACAGAATCTTATAACCAGCACTGCACCCACCAGTGTTTTGCAGCAGTGAAAGTGACTTTATTACATTTTAGTTTCAACTCAGCAGAAGAAAATTCCTTCATCAGTTTTAATAACAGGAAGAACCATGGGTCAGATGGTAGGAATTTACGTGTTTTCATCATGATTTCCTACTAAAAAAACTATGCGCTGAACACAGTACAGATGTTCATCCTTTGCTCAGGACACAAGGTTATGAGTTATGTTTTAGAATATATCTATCACTCAGACACTCCCAGCTGCTCACTCATCATTAAGACTTTCAATGATGAGTGGCATGTGCAACACTTTCATAGCTTTCCATGAGAGAGCTTGTAGAGCCACCAAGAGCATGAACTGAATAGAAAATACAGCCTCCTCACACACAGTCTATCCCCCAATTCACCCTTCCAATCATTGTTACCAACACACACAGTCGCCCTGCCATATTCACCCCCACACTCACCCCACACACAGTCACTATGTCATACTCACACTGTCACAGTCACAATGCCATAGTCACTCTGTCATACTCACCCTGCACACAGTTACCCTGTCATACTCACACTGTCACAGTCACAAAGCTGTAGTCACTCAGTCACAGTCACCCTGCACACAGTTACCCTGTCATACTCACACTGTCACAGTCACAAAGCTGTAGTCACTCAGTCACAGTCACCCTGCACACAGTTACCCTGTCATACTCACACTGTCACAGTCACAATGCCATAGTCACTCTCTCATACTCACCCTGCACACAGTTACCCTGTCATACTCACACTGTCACAGTCACAAAGCTGTAGTCACTCAGTCACAGTCACCCTGCACACAGTTACCCTGTCATACTCACACTGTCAGAGTCACAATGCCATAGTCACTCTGTCACACTCACCCTGCACACAGTTACACTGTCATACTCACACTGTCACAGTCACAAAGCTGTAGTCACTCAGTCACAGTCACCCTGTCATGATCACTCTGTCACAGTCACCCTCAGACATAGGCACCCCACACAGATAGTAACCCTCATAGTCAATATAGCCATAAAGACAGCAGACACATCAAAAACACAAGCAGCACACATAACACATTGCAAGCAGCTCAAACACACTCTTACGCTCCCAACAACAGAGATACACAGAGATAGACAGATATGTCTCAGATACACATACATAACTCCAGACGTGCACACACAGGTAACAATATTGTGATTGTGTCTGTATCTGTCAATGTGTGTGTGTCTGTGCATCAGAGTGTTTATGTTTGAATGTGTGTGCATGTATCAGAGTGTATATATAAGTGCGTGCATCAGAGTGAGTGTATGTATATATATATATATATATATATGTTAAGGTAAATATATATCACAACTGAAACGGAGTGCATCTGGGATAATGTATACAAGAGAGGATTATAGACTGTATGGGAAAAAAAATCAGTGTGATGTAGGACATTGAGGGGACAGTCTGGTGGAGGAGAGTAGGAGGACAACCTGAAGGAAGACAATGAGGACAGTCTGGTGGAGGACAGTCAGCAGAGCGTGTGATCATGGAGAAATGCAAGGGTCTGAAAGAGTAACGCTAGGCATGATTGCAATGGGACAAGGATGGTCAAGAGACTGAAGTGGAGAAAAAAAAGAAAATTGTAATTCTGAACAACACTGGGCAGGGACCTAATGAAGTCAGGGTGTTAAAGATTTTGTCTGAGCTAGAATTTATGATGGATCATAAATGGAGCAGAGATCAGACACCTCATGCATGATCTTTATCAGATCACAGCATTAAAGTTCACCAACAGACCAGCATAAACGCCATCTTCCCGACAAGGGACTAAGTGACAAGGGAAATTATGGAGTGAGTCTAGAAGACAATCTATAAGATATAGACTGAAATAGCGTCAGTTGAGTGAGACTAGGAAATGTTGGGGGGATGTCTCACCTTATCTCAACATCTCACCTTATCAGATCTCTCTCCCCTTGTCTTGCACCTTCCTTAACGCACATCTTCAACTGCTCTCTCTCTTCTGACATTGTCCCTGCTGACCTTAAACATGCCACTGTAGTACCTATCCTGAAAATACCATCTCTTGACCCGTCCTTCCCTTCTAACTATCGTCCTATATCCCTGCTCCTTTTTTTCCTCAAAGCTTCTGGAAAGACTTATCTTTACCCGTATGTCTCACTTCCTCAATTCCAACTCTCTCCTTGACCCTCTTCAATCTGGCTTCCGCCCGCTCCACTCTACTGAGACTGCTCTTATCAAAGTTAGTAACAACCTAATCACAGCTAAATCCAAAGGCCACTACTACATACTAATTCTTCCTGACCTCTCTGTTGTCTTTGACACCATTGATCATGCTCTCCTTCTTTAAACTCTTCAATCACTCGGTCTCTGTGACTCTGTCCTCTCGTGGTTTTCCTCTTATCTTTCCCAACGCTCATTCAGCGTCTCCTTTTCTAATGATACCTCCTCCCCTCGTCCTGTCTCAGTTGGAGTCCCCCAAGGCTCTGTCCTTGGTCCCCTTCTATTTTCTCTTTATACTGCCACTCTTGGCAAACTTATTACCTCTTTTGGATTCCACTACCACCTGTAAGCTGGTGACACCCAGATATATCTCTAGTCGCTCCTCTCACACCTCACCCTTCTGTCAGTCCTTACATTGTCTTCGTGTATCCTATAGGAGTCAATTCAAAGTGCTAACCCATACCTATAAAGCACTGAACAATTCTAGCCCCTCTTATATCTCTTCACAGATCCATAGGACTTTCTCCTATCTGCTGTTCGCACCCATACGGCCAACTCGTGCTTGCAGGACTTCTCGCGTGTGGCTCCCTTCCTATGGAATAGCCTGCCTACCTCCATCAGACTCTCCCCTAGTCTTCAATCATTTATGAAGTGTCTTAAAACTCATCTTTTTAGGAAACTTATGGCTTGCCATAGTAACCTCTACCTTACATACCTGTCTCTTGCTCTCTCCTAAAGGGCAGCACTTTACTCTCTCCTCCAGCTCTGCTTCACTCCCACCTTATTTTAGTTGCTGCTTCTGTCCTAATGTATGTTATACCCCACCTCCTATAGACTGTAAGCTAATTTGAGCAGGGTCCTCTTCAACCTATCGTTCCTGTAAGTTTTCTTGTAATTGTCCTATTTATAGTTAAATCCCCCCTCTCATAATATTGTAAAGCGCTACGGAATCTGTTGGTGCTATATAAATGGCAATAATAATAATAAACTAAAAATGTTGGAGGGAACCTTGATCTTTGATAGACTTAGTCTGTGCAAGTGTTGAATGGAATAGGCATAGGAAGAAATTTTATAGAGCAAGTCGGGAAGACTGTGTGATGGAGTAAAGATGAAAGAAGCTCTGATAATGGAGGCAGGAGGAGAGTTTAATAAAATGAAGAAGGGCATTTCACAAACAAGACATTGTAAAGACTGGAGTAACACGATGTTATTAGACAGGAAAGGAGTCATACAATAACAATATGGTTAGCAATCTGTTTAGCAATATGGGAGATATGAAACAATGAAGTATTTAGACTTATTCATTTTGCATAATTTCTAAATATAGTAACTATGTTGCTTGAAAAAGATGCAACCATTATTTTGTTTTATTTTTGTGTTTCAAAACTGTACTTTAAAGGGACTGTTTCGTGTCAGTATGAAAGGAGTTATAAAATCACCTGAGCATTTTATTATAACGCAAGTGTATATACACTGATCAACCACAACATTAAAACCACTGACAGGTGAAGTGAATAACACTGATTATATTGTTACAATGTCACCTTTTAATGGGGGGGATATATAAGGCAGCAAGTTGGAAGCGTGGAAAAATGGACAAGCAAAAATATCTGAGAGACTTTGAGAACGGTCAGATAGTGATGATTATATGACTGGGTCAGGGCATCTCCAAAACGGCAAGTCTTATGGGGTGCTCCCTGTATGCAGTGGTTAGTACCTACCAAAGGTGGTGCAAGGAATGACAACTGGTGAACTGGCATCAGGGTCAAGGATGTCCAAGGCTCCTTGATGTCCAAGGCTCCTTGATGCGCTTGGCGAGCAAAGACTAGCCCATCTGGTCCGATGACACAGAAGAACTACTGTAGCTCAAACTGCGGAAACATTTAATTCTGGCCATGATAGAAAGGTGTCAGAACACACAATACATTGCAGCTTGCAGCGTATGAGTCTGCGTAGTCACAGACTGGTTATAGTACTCATGATGACTCCTGTCCACTGCCAAAACAGCCTTGCAACTGCTGCTAAGGTCTTGGTGCCAGATACCACAGGACACGTTCAGAGGTCTTGTGGAGTCAATGCCTCGATGCATAAGAACTGTTTTAGCAGCAGGAGGGGGACCTACAAAATATTAGGCAGGTGGTTTAAATGTTATCACTAATCAGTGTTTACTGTACAATCACACTGATACTTATAATTGTACACTTCAGTGGTTTTCTTTGAAATATACATTTCTTACCGCCAGATTCTTCACTATTTCATTATGTGTTCCCAGTCCAAGGACACCAAGTGTGAACCTTCTCATTTTTTCAGATCTGAAGAATTCACAGCTTGGTATATAGAGCTCAGATATGTTTTGTGTTTTTTTTTTACTTGAGCGAGACATTTGCTTGTCGTGTTGCTCATAAATTATATAGCTCATTATTGTTATGCTCTCTAAATCTAATTCCCTTTAATCATTAATATTAACAGACCTTGATCCAATGCTAGAAATAGATTAGATAGCATCTGGATGGTGGGAATCTGCCTGGTTATCATAGAAACTGTAATTCATAGCAGCAGCAACATCTCGATTTCTGTTATGAAAATATGTTTTAGATTTTGGAGGCCAGAATAAAGTTATTTTACTATATTTTCTATCCGTTCTATGACTTTATTAACTGCTTCACGACCGATGACTTGACAGGAATGTCATGATACATGGAATTTGCCAAACCCTTGTTTTAAAATGGTAGAATAAAACAAACATTTTGCTTTATTTTTTAATACTTCCATGGCTGGATGTTGGGATTATATTATATAACTGTAACAGAACCGCTGGCACCCCGACCGGGTACCTTCCGCTGACGGATGCTCCTAGTGCTTTCCGAGGTCTCCAAGCACCTGACACCATAGCCAATGCAGACCCCACGAACCGCCGCAGCTTGGTTGGGGTCTCGCCATCTCCACCCACTCTGGATGCAAGACCAGGGTCCAGCTTCCAGTAGGTCGACCTCTCCGAATTCCAGAGAGCAGGAACAGGAACAAGCTCTTAGCAGAGCTTACTGATTATACCCTGGGGAGAATAGTGATTATAGCAATCCTCAGAGTGTAGTTCTCCAATGCCCCAAACATGAGCCGAAACTTCATAAAGATACAAGATGATCTGACTCCAATGAGCGTTTATTACTCCTTATATACAAGTTTTCAGGTCAGAGGCACACCCCCTGGACCTGGTGGTAAACTGTGACAAAAGGGACACAAACCAATGGGAACACTAATTAACATACGAATGTACGTTTCCTTGTAGTGCTGGTGTTTGAGTGTGTGTATATAATTTTGGAGTTTGAATGCAGGGGTGTGTTTGGATGTAATATTTGTGTTCAGGGCCGGCCTTAGGGGTGTGCGAGCTGTGCGACCGCACAGGGCGCCATGGAACAGGGGGCGCCCTGTGGCCGACACAGCTCACTCATGGCCGGAGTGCAGGGGAGCTAAAAGAGGTACCTGGCTGGAGGATTAATTATTCTCCACCCGGGTCTATTTAAAAAAAAAAAAAAAAAATCGCGGCAGAGGGGGCGGGGTTTACCGAGCGGCGGAGGCGGGGCTTATCGAGAGGCGGAGACGGGGCTAATACCTCCCGAAGCCCCTGCTGTACAGGAAGAGGGAAAGATGCTTCCCCATCAGCCAACTGCATCCACTGGAAAGAGGTAAGTGTGTGTGTGTGACTGTTTGCCTGTTTGTGTGACTGTCTGTCTGTGTGTGTGTGTGACTGTCTGTCTGTGTGACTGCCTGTCCTTGTGTGTGTGTGTGTGTGTGACTGTCTGTCTCTGTGTGTGTGTGTGACTGTCTCTGTGTGTGACTGTCTCTGTGTGTGACTGCCTGCCTGTGTGTGACTGTCTGTGTGTGTGACTGTCTGTCTGTGTGACTGCCCATGTATGTGACTGCCTGTGTGTGTGACTGTCTGTCTGTGTGACTGTCTGTCTGTGTGACTGCCCGTGTGTGTGACTGCCTGTGTGTGTGAGACTGTCTGTCTGTGTGACTGTCTGTGTGTGTGACTGTCTGTCTGTGTGTGTGACTGCCTGTGTGTGTGACTGCCTGCCTGCCTGTGTGTGTCTGTCTGTAACTATCTGTCTGTGTGTGACTGCCTGCCTGTGTGTGTATAACTGTCTATGTGTGTGTTACTGTGTGTCTGTCTGTGTGTGTGACTGCCTATGTGACTGTCTGTCTGTGTGTGTCGCTGTAGCTGTGCCATTGTTTGTGCCTGTGCCTGTATGTGTGACTGCCTTTAACTGAGTGTGTGTGTACATGCCTGTAACCGAGTTTAAATTTCCCCCACCCCTTCCTGTCAAGGCCGCACTTTGACTGACAGACGCTCACTCACTGACAGACGCACACTCACTGACGACACATACACACTCACTGACTGACACATACACTCTCACTGACTGACACATATACACTCACTGACCAACACACACATTCACTCACAGACACACACACATTCACTTACAGACACACACAATTACACACTTACAGACACACACACACACACACACACACACTTACAGACACACACACACACACATTCACTTCAAAATAAACACTCACAGACACACACACAGACATTTCCACTAACACTCACAAACTAATATTTTTTACATTTATTTTAAATCCACCCAGCCTCCCTGGGAAAGCTGGAGTGGATTTCTTACCAGCAGTCCAGTGTGGCTGCTGGGCAGGCAGGCAGGGGGCGCACAGGCTGAGTAAGCAGCGCTTAGTGATGCCGGGAGCCGGACTGACGTCATATTCTGGCTCCCGGCTTCATTAAGCGGCGCAGAGGAAGCTGAGCAGGAAGAGCTCAGGTGAGTATGCTCCTTCGCTGCCCGCTGCCAGCCTTGGGGGGGCTCAAAAGTGGCCAGCCGGTCAGCTCTTGAGCCCCCCAGGATGCGAGGCAAGCAAGGGATCTGCCTGGGGGTTTGGAGGGATGCTTTTTTTTGCCGCCCCCTGCAAAGTGGCGCCCAAGGCAGATGCCTTGTTTGCCTCATGATACACACGTCCCCGGTGCCTGTGTGTGTTACTGTATTCAGGCAACTTGGTGGGAGGTGGGGGGGGCGCCGTGAAGACTTTTTGCACAGGGCGCCTAATTGCCTAAGGCCGGCCCTGTTTGTGTTCGATTGCAGAAGTTTGCATGGTGTATTGATATTTGATTGCTTGGATGTATGCATATAAACACATACACTGCCACATACATACATACTTACACAGAAATATATACACATTAACACACAGATACACCCATATAAACACACTGACACATACACGCAAATTCATCTACACACTGACACATACACACATAGAAACTCAACAACACATGCACACACTGACACGTGCAAACATCCTGACACACAGGTACACAAACACAAACTGACATACATACACACAGATGCACACCCTGACACACAGATGCACACCCTGACACACAGATGCACATACTGTGGCACACACATATATACAGACCCAGATGCACACACATATAAACAGATGCATATACTGACACATGCACACGCTGACACATAGATACACACACAGACACATACACACACCTTGACATACACATAAACACATACACAGGTTTAATATTTGCAGCCACCCTCCTGTTAACATAACTGTGACGAAATGAACCCCGTCACGGGCTCCTGGAGGAGCCTGCTAGCCAGCCTCCTGCCCAGGATTATGGGCCATGCAAAATACACTGAAAAAAGGTTGGTTTGTGCAATTTGGCTTATATAGTTCGGGAACCGAACAGCTGCACGAACCAGAGAACTCCCGGGTGCTTGTTAAGCCCAACTGATACTTTGTAGCAATTTCCACCGCAGTGTTCCAAATATTCTTCTGGGTGGCCGCACTTCGTATGAACGACCACAAGGTGGTGACCATCTTGTTCTCGTGAATGCAAGCAGCGATGTTTAGGCATAAATTTCATGGAACTAAAATCGGACACAGAAACTCCCAAACACTGCTGGACTTCCATCATCGTCTGCGTTCGGTTCTACCCCACTTAGAAAGGCACTGTTTGGTGGAAGTGTTGATGAACATCTAAAAACACATGGATTTCAAGATCAGAGACAACATGGGTTTACTTCAGATAGATCATGCCAAACTAATCTTATTGATTTTTTTGATTGGGTAACTAAAATTATAGATCAGGGTGGTGCAGTAGACATTGCTTACCTAGATTTCAGTAAGGCTTTTGACACTGTTGCACATAGAAGGCTTATCAATAAACTGCAATCTTTAAGTTTGGATTCCAATATTGTTGAATGGGTAAGGCAGTGGCTGAGTGACAGGCAACAGAGGGTTGTAGTCAATGGAGTATATTCGAAGCTTGGGCTTGTCACCAGTGGGGTACCTCAGGGATCTGTACTTGGACCCATTCTCTTTAAAAATTTTATTAGTGATATTGCAGAAGGTCTTGATGGTAAGGTATGTCTTTTTGCTGATGATACTAAGATATGTAACAGGGTTGATGTTCCAGGAGGGATAAGCCAAATGGCAAATGATTTAGGTAAACTAGAAAAATGGTCAGAATTGTGGCAACTGACATTTAATGTGGATAAGTGCAAGATAATGCATCTTGGACGTAAAAACCCAAGGCAGAGTACAGAATATTTGATAGAGTCCTAACCTCAACATATGAGGAAAGGGATTTAGGGGTGATTATTTCTGATGACTTAAAGGTAGGCAGACAATGTAATAGAGCAGCAGGAAATGCTAGCAGAATGCTTGGTTGTATAGGGAGAGGTATTAGCAGTAGAAAGAGGGAAGTGCTCATGCCATTGTACAGAACACTGGTGAGACCTCACTTGGAGTATTGTACACAGTACTGGAGACCGTATCTTCAGAAGGATATTGATACCTTAGAGAGGGTTCAGAGAAGGGCTACTAAACTGGTTCATGGATTGCGGGATAAAACTTACCAGGAAAGGTTAAAGGATCTTAACATGTATAGCTTGGAGGAAAGACGAGACAGGGGGGATATGATAGAAACATTTAAATACATAAAGGGAATCAACACAGTAAAAGGAGGAGACTATATTTAAAAGAAGAAAAACTACCACAACAAGAGGACATAGTCTTAAATTAGAGGGACAAAGGTTTAAAAATAATATCAGGAAGCATTACTTTACTGAGAGGGTAGTGGATGCATGGAATAGCCTTCCAGCTGAAGTGGTAGAGGTTAACACAGTAAAGGAGTTTATGCGTGGGATAGGCATAAGGCTATCTTAACTATAAGATAAGGCCAGGGACTAATGAAAGTATTTAGAAAATAGGGCAGACTAGATGGGCCGAATGGTTCTAATCTGCTGTCACATTCTATGTTTCTATGTTTCTATATACAAGTTTTCAGGTCAGAGGCACACCCCCTGGACCTGGTGGTAAACTGTGACAAAAGGGACACAAACCAATGGGAACACTAATTAACATACGAATGTACGTTTCCTTGTAGTGCTGGTGTTTGAGTGTGTGTATATAATTTTGGAGTTTGAATGCAGGGGTGTGTTTGGATGTAATATTTGTGTTCGATTGCAGAAGTTTGCATGGTGTATTGATATTTGATTGCTTGGATGTATGCATATAAACACATACACTGCCACATACATACATACTTACACAGAAATATATACACATTAACACACAGATACACCCATATAAACACACTGACACATACACGCAAATTCATCTACACACTGACACATACACACATAGAAACTCAACAACACATGCACACACTGACACGTGCAAACATCCTGACACACAGGTACACAAACACAAACTGACATACATACACACAGATGCACACCCTGACACACAGATGCACACCCTGACACACAGATGCACATACTGTGGCACACACATATATACAGACCCAGATGCACACACATATAAACAGATGCATATACTGACACATGCACACACTGACACATAGATACACACACAGACACATACACACACCTTGACATACACATAAACACATACACAGGTTTAATATTTGCAGCCACCCTCCTGTTAACATAACTGTGACGAAATGAACCCCGTCACGGGCTCCTGGAGGAGCCTGCTAGCCAGCCTCCTGCCCAGGATTATGGGCCATGCAAAATACACTGAAAAAAGGTTGGTTTGTGCAATTTGGCTTATATAGTTCGGGAACCGAACAGCTGCACGAACCAGAGAACTCCCGGGTGCTTGTTAAGCCCAACTGATACTTTGTAGCAATTTCCACCGCAGTGTTCCAAATATTCTTCTGGGTGGCCGTACTTCGTATGAACGACCACAAGGTGGTGACCATCTTGTTCTCGTGAATGCAAGCAGCGATGTTTAGGCATAAATTTCATGGAACTAAAATCGGACACAGAAACTCCCAAACACTGCTGGACTTCCATCATCGTCTGCGTTCGGTTCTACCCCACTTAGAAAGGCACTGTTTGGTGGAAGTGTTGATGAACATCTAAAAACACATGGATTTCAAGATCAGAGACAACATGGGTTTACTTCAGATAGATCATGCCAAACTAATCTTATTGATTTTTTTGATTGGGTAACTAAAATTATAGATCAGGGTGGTGCAGTAGACATTGCTTACCTAGATTTCAGTAAGGCTTTTGACACTGTTGTACATAGAAGGCTTATCAATAAACTGCAATCTTTAAGTTTGGATTCCAATATTGTTGAATGGGTAAGACAGTGGCTGAGTGACAGGCAACAGAGGGTTGTAGTTAATGGAATATATTCAAAGCTTGGACTTGTCACCAGTGGGGTACCTCAGGGATCTGTACTTGGACCCATTCTCTTTAATATTTTTATTAGTGATATTGCAGAAGGTCTTGATGGTAAGGTATGTCTTTTTGCTGATGATACTAAGATATGTAACAGGGTTGATGTTCCAGGAGGGATAAGCCAAATGACAAATGATTTAGGTAAACTAGAAAAATGGTCAGAATTGTGGCAACTGACATTTAATGTGGATAAGTGCAAGATAATGCATCTTGGACGTAAAAACCCAAGGGCAGAGTACAGAATATTTGATAGAGTTCTAACCTCAACATATGAGGAAAGGGATTTAGGGGTGATTATTTCTGATGACTTAAAGGTAGGCAGACAATGTAATAGAGCAGCAGGAAATGCTAGCAGAATGCTTGGTTGTATAGGGAGAGGTATTAGCAGTAGAAAGAGGGAAGTGCTCATGCCATTGTACAGAACACTGGTGAGACCTCACTTGGAGTATTGTACACAGTACTGGAGACCGTATCTTCAGAAGGATATTGATACCTTAGAGAGGGTTCAGAGAAGGGCTACTAAACTGGTTCATGGATTGCGGGATAAAACTTACCAGGAAAGGTTAAAGGATCTTAACATGTATAGCTTGGAGGAAAGACGAGACAGGGGGGATATGATAGAAACATTTAAATATATAAAGGGAATCAACACAGTAAAGGAGGAGACTATATTTAAAAGAAGAAAAACTACCACAACAAGAGGACATAGTCTTAAATTAGAGGGACAAAGGTTTAAAAATAATATCAGGAAGTATTACTTTACTGAGAGGGTAGTGGATGCATGGAATAGCCTTCCAGCTGAAGTGGTAGAGGTTAACATAGTAAAGTAGTTTAAGCATGCGTGGGATAGGCAAAAGGCTATCCTAACTATAAGATAAGATTTAGAAAATTGGGCAGACTAGATGGGCCGAATGGTTCTTATCTACCGTCACATTCTATGTTTCTATGTTTCTATGTTTCTAAGTGTTCCCACGAACAAGGGGAATAGGCTACACAAGTACCTTAAGGATTCCGTTCAGCGTTTTATGTACTTTTGTGCTCCTGAAAGAGTCCGACCGTTAGCCCTGATTTCCTGCAACTGTTTTGGGCATAGGTCCGTGTGCATGGTCGTTCAAATAATTGACTTCCATTAAATCCCGAACCCCTGAACCGATCTGGGTGATTTTTGGATATGTTGGTCACCCAGATCAGGGCTATCAGGAGATTTGACTTTTGTGGGTTTTTCATGTCTTTTGGGGGTTTTGTTATATTGTACCCGAGAAATAATTTAATTATATGTTTGTGTGCTCAGGTAATTATTTCTCAGGCACAGTGGAGGAGTGTGTGGAATGTTTGCTTGTAACTAGTTCCCTCTCAGGTCCAGAGGGGAGTGTCCCTGGAATATGTTTAACCCCTTAAGGACACATGACGTGTGACATGTCATGATTCCCTTTTATTCGAGAAGTTTGGTCCTTAAGGGGTCAAGGAAACCCCTTGCATGGGGAGTTACATAAAAGGGTGTGTGTGGTTCCCATTAAACACATTCGTTTTACCCCTTCATGAAGTCTAGGCTCATGTTTGGGGGATTGGAGAGCTCTAATCCCTACTCTGCTGGAAACAGGAGAGCTATAATCCCTGCAGCACTTGGCATTCGGGAGACTACTAACAGATAAACTCAGCCGGAGTATAGGGGATCCGTTACAATACCTATATTGTTCAGGAGGGTGGCTTGCTGTTGGTTGGGGCTGATGGGAGTGTAAGTTATGGAGCAGCTCTCTGGTTGCTCCTCTCCCCACTGCTGCCTGTGGTACCATCGCATCCTCCTCTCTCCCTCCTGCGCGGAGCTCTCTATTTAATCTCTGAGGAAGAGTTTGGCTGTAACTTCCTCCAGCTGGCCGATATCACAAGTGCCCGGTCGCACTCTTAAAGGGCCGTGGTGCCCGAGCGGGTCCCTTCCATTGGATGGCCCTAAGTCCATGCCAGTGGGCCCGGGTGCAGCTGATGCGGCTGATCCACCACTGCCCTTATATCCCACATAGAATTGCACTGATGAGGCTCAGGCAAGAACACACAGGCTACAGTACAGAGACCTGGCCCACGCTATTGAAGTAGTAGGAAGGGAATCACAAGGATAGGGAGACAAAGTGGGAGAGATTAACAAATAAAATAGGGGGAAATGGACAATCATATACAAAACTCGGAGAGATGGGCATACAAACAAAACAGAGAATTTTTGGGAATTCAGGAACATAAAGTGGGAAACATGCTGTTACAATAACTGTCCTTCACTGCGCCATTCTGTCATGGAACCTTTCTTTGTTCCGATGCACACAAGACGTTCCTCACTACTCTCTAGCTTCCTGGTGTCTCATTCTGACATGTCATGTGTCCTTATGGGGTTAGATTATCACAACCCAGTACAGGGTATAAATACTTCCTGGTTGTCCTTGTTTCTTTGCCCTGTCATGGTTTCTTGTTACCCGAGAGTGTGTTTATACTGTATATTGGATTTACTGTTTTCTGACCTTGGCTTGTTCGATACACATCCTTACCATGTCTATTTTCCAATTTATGCCCAACGTGGTCCTTAATAGTTGCATGTGTATTATATTACAGTCATTAAAAGTCCTCCAGAATGGGAAATTGGAATCTATATTGCTGGTGCATTAACACTACTTGGAGTAGCTGGGCTATACCTATGGAAACTTTATAAATCAGGAAATTACCCATCACCTTCTCCTTTTCCTAACTACGACTATCGATATCTCAAGCACAAATATGGAACATCTCACCCCAACGTTAAAAAAAAGGTAAGATATGGTTGACGAACTAGTCTAAAAGTCAGGATTTAGATATCCAATTATCATTAATCTACATCTATTTACTAGGCTGATCAGTTGTCCTATTCATGTGGATGATAAGATGTTTCATGACAATGGGGAGATTTATCAAAGAGTTCTGTTCTAAAATGTGGTCTAAAGTACTAAACGGGGAGCAGTCACTAGAGAAACTGGTGGAAGCAAAAGGCACATTCCATTAGTGACCCCCTTCTTTAAATTATACCATCACCTTTCAGAACAGAACACACTGATAAATAGCGCCATGTGTATTACAACACTGCATTGAAATGAATGTTAAACTGTACAGTGTGTTTTTTTATAAGACTCCTTATTATAAGGGAATTGTTATTACTCAATTGTATTGTTTTCAATATCGTTTAATTTCAATCTGGTTATCTTGAAAATAATATTAAATAACCACCGGCACATAAACTCTAGCATTGCTATATCTTACGCTAACTAAAAAGCTAAGCACATATTTTGTGCAAAGAGAGCTTTAGATATGGTTCAGTGGTTAATTATAGTAATGGCTTTACGGGTTGTCAATAGGAATGTTAATCAATGAGAGCGTTTCCCCGGCTTTGCGAGAAGCCATACGAAGCATTGCGTAGATCATGATTGAAAAAAAATGTATAAACAATATGTGGATGCATTTACTAAGGCACTATTTTGCAATAGTAACGGCAAGTCCTACTATATAGATATATATATATCTGATTAAACTGATTGCCAATAAGGTACGACTGTATTTTGTATCCAACTAATTAGATTGATTACCTGCAGAAATGTTGAGCTTTGAAATGCTGTGTGTCATTACAGTGCAAATGGATTGTCAATGTAGCATTTATTAGAACACAGGCATTACGGCTGCGTTTGTTAGAATGCCATCTTTAATGGAGGGCTTAGATTTAGCACTTCGTATTAGCGGTTGCTGTTCTATGTGAATTCTAATGAATGACTCTAATGAATTGCTCTAACACTTTTTTGTTTTTGTCCGAACAATGCCCATTGGGCATTATTCCTAGGGTCCCCCATCCTGAAATCACTGCAATTTTTCTTAAAAATAAGATTTACTCACCTTAATCCAGCGTGGGGCAAAGCTCCCGGAACGGCTCAGTACACCCCCTTGTGAAGTCACAGGAGCCCCATGGAGGTCCAATCAAAGGTTACTCATAGAGAAGCCTTTCACTGGACTATTTAACTGAGCACATGTGAGCTCTGATCTGATGAAGCTAAGGGGGGGAGTGGGGAAAGGAGTAAGGAGGGTGAAAAGAAATTTAGTGGATGGAAGAGGAAAGCAGGGGGGTAGGAGGGGGTTCCAGTTGCAGGTTCTGCCCGCAGAGGGAGAAGCAGAGAACTTCTGTTGCAGACATAAAAATATGCATAAAATTTACATTAGGCAGCTGCCAAAGTCACGTTCTGGGGGCAAATAACCCTGGGTATGTAGTGTTTCAAGCTGAAACACTGCACCTCCAGACTCCTACCACCATGACCACTTCTAGAAGAAAACGTGGCCATGGTGATTAGACTGAGCTTTTAACAGTTTCAAAATTGAGAATACACTTCAATAGTAAATACAGTTGACAACATCGGTACAATGTTAATTGGAAAGGACGAATTAGACATATATACAATGTTGTCGGGCAGATTTAAATTGTATTTCTTACTCCTTACAGAAAACCACAGTTGTCAGTTCTAGAAATAGCATGACAAACCTCAATGACAATTATGAGAGTATCAGCGAATTTGGTCCCATTGAATTGATTAACAGAGATCTGGAAATGACTCCCTATGGAGTGCTAAGGAAATCTGTCTCTACCGATTCTCTCAGTTCTATCTCATCGATTGGCAATAATTTTGGCCAAGATTTTACAGTAGGACAGATTGAAGTGACTATGGAATATGACATCAGTTCCAACACCCTGCACGTTTCTTTATTACAAGGGAAGGATCTCCTGGACAAAAGAGAAGAGGGTAACTTTGAATCTTGCTTTGTACATATCAGTCTGCTCCCAGATGAACAAATTGTTGGGATTTCCAGGGTAAGTCCTTCTTCATATTTCTTAATTTTACATCCAGTAAGTTGAATGTGGTACTTTAACACGTTATAAACAAACTATCTGAGGATTGGTATCATTTTGATAAGTATATTTTCTTAAATTGTCATATTTCCAGGTGCATAATGATCGTATTACATAATGAAAAAAGAGCAAGGATCCAAAAGTCATGTGAAATCGTTATATTAAACCCACCTTAATATTCACGCAGCATTTTCTCAATTTAAGGACTTAGAAATATGAAAACAGTCATTTCACATTACATAACAATGTACATTTATTAAAGAAATAATGATAAGGTGGTGACCCCTGAACCTGATATGGTTGAGGGGAAACCAGGATGTCAAATCTCCAAAAAGAAGAATCTTTACAAGCTTTGCGGAGACCTTAACAGGTTGGAAAGTTAACAGATCCACCTTGCTGGTTGTTGAATAAAATGTCATTTCTATAATTGAAGTTATTGTGTAGTGTAGTGGTGATGTTACCTTTGTCTTTACCTTTGCAGTACCCTGACAGAGCTGGATTACCCGTAATACCAAATGAGGAGCACATCCGTTAAAAGGAAAAAACACTTTATTAATTAGGTCCAATATGCCAGGTATCCCAAAATGGTATTAGAAGCATTGACAATAATAACAATGTAAAACTCCATGCAACAAAACATAGTATACACAACTCACATATATTCATGCACATAGAGTCACAATTACAGCAGTTCTATTCATGGTATAGAGTCCACAATGATACATTAAAGGAAACCTACCCACTAGAAAATACATACCATAAAAAAGGACAACAGAAATAGCGAGAAGAGGGAGACAATCAGAATTGCTCCCAACGTTTTGGCAAAATAGTCTTTATCAAGGGAGCATGTTATGAAAAATATACAAAACTCCTTTATATACCCTGAAAACAAAATGTAAATCAAAGCACCTGTGTGAAATGGGTGGCCACCCACATTGATTGGGATCCACCCAACCATGATCAAATAGCTATGGTCACCAAGGATATCAATAAACAGGAAGTCTAAATACATCAATCCCATACATACATTTATAGAGTATATAAATTCCGAATCCCACTTAGCTGAATGAAAAAAACGATAAAAAAGACACATTGTTTTGGTCCATTGGGATATAGGACCCTTGAGTGATCACCCAATCTAAGAATTTGCTTTTTGTTGAGATATTTTTATGTAATTCATTTAGTGTGTCTACCTTTCTAAATAAGAGCTGGATTACCCAACAGGCGACCAAGGTAGCTGCCCAGGGCCTGGGCTAATTTGGTTGAGGGAGCGGATTGGCCTATAACAATATCAGGTACAGACCAATTTCCCCTCCCAGTCCCTTCGGTGATTCAGAGCCAATGCTGAGTCATTGACTGAGCACTAGAACAACGAGGGCACTCTGAATGTGGTCTGAACCAGATATTGGCACAGATGGTGGAGCTCTGCCAATGGAATACTAGACATGTGGAATTTGTTTTGTTCCGAATGTACATTCGGACGAATTTCGTGCAATTCGGACATTCGGATGCTTACGAATGTCCGAAGTGGCGATGTTCCAAAGTGCCGAAGTTCGGTAGTTCGAAAGTGCAGAACAGAATGACATTGGTCCGAATTAATGAAGTTCCGGTGCTTCGGATTTCTGAAAAGTGTCAAAACAAGAGAGAGGGAGGGAAAATTACATGAATGATGACAGGAATCTTGACCAATAAGCTAATTCCTGGCCCTGGGAGCCCTATATATGTGTAAGTGGTTGTGGTGGCAGTCCATGCACTGGGAGCCCTATATATGTGTAAGTGGTTGTGGTGGCAGTCCATGCACTGGGAGCCCCCTGCCACCACAACCACTTACACATCTATAGGGCTCCCAGTGCACGGACTGCCACCACAACCACTTACTAGACATGTGCAATTAGTTTCATGCAATACGTACATTCGGATGCTTATGAAGCATGCAAATTGTTTTACTTACCCGAATATCCGCACCGAACCACATTTTTTGCCCTTGCACATTCCTACAGAATACCAAGGATCAAGCTCAGTCTCCACTGCTGAGGGGCCTAGGCAACTGTAATCTGGCATCTGGCTCTATCCCCTGCTTTTATGTCAGACCATGTACGGCCACCTGGAGGCTGCCCCCTACTCATAGTGTAATTAGCACTATCAATGTCAGCCTCATGACATTACTAGGCTGAATGCCTGTAACCTCGAAAACTGTTTGATAAAGAACTGAAGAATGGTGCCCAGAAATTTTTGGAAACATAACCATTACACTGAGCTGTGGTGATAATGTTGCTTCGAGTATCTAAAATATGTTTATTAAATGTTAATCAAGAGCCTCTGTATCTCAAAGTAAATAATTTTGAGGTTGCAAAATGCCAAAGGGTTGAACAAATCCCAGAGATTTGTTACATATTTTAGAAATCCATGTTAATGGAATGATAAGGTCAATGCATGTATCACCAGCCACACTGAAATTCGGAACATTAGATTAGCCATGGACAATTGGAGATAATCAATGTTCTCAACTTACATTTCTCTTCAAATCCTCTCCCTACCAGATAAAAATAAACCAATCTCTCTCTCTCTCTCTCTGTCTCTCTCTATCTGTCAGTCTCTCCCTCTCTCTGTCAGTCTCTCTCTCTCTCTGTCAGTCTCTCTCTCTCTATCCATCCATCTCACCTTAATATACACCTCCTGATTAAAATGTATTATAATTTTAATTATTTAGTACATTATGTTATATATACCCATTGTACAGCGCTGTATAATTTGTTGGCGCTTTATAAATAATAATGATATATATATATACACACACACACACACACACACACACACCTAACACATTTTTCGATTATAAAATACAAAGACTCAACGCTTTCTTTAAGGTTAGCAGACACTGCAGCACAGAAGGAAGAATTCCAGGGTAAAAGCTACTGAATCTTAGAGGAGATTCAGACAGACTGTCCCAGGGGGGTTTAATAAGCCAGGATTCCACCATCCCAGTGTGCTGCGTGGGCGGATATGCTACAAGTTTAATATTGTAGCTACTCATTAAAAAATGACAGTAGGCATTCCTGTCCAGCTCTCTCCCTGTGCAGCAGAGCACACTTTAATTACAGCTCATGCATCATCACAGGAAGGTTGGCTTGCACCAAAGACTTAAGACACCCTGGGGTTTATTTGCTAAACAGTGAACTGATGTGATTTAAAAGCTGAATTTTCTAAACTAAAACCAAAATATGTGAGCTGGAAGTGGAACGATCCTTCTGCTTAGCTATATTCCCAACCTGACCACGTGTTTTATCTATAGTTTGATAATCGGGTCCTCAAACCATCACAGTCTACAGTTTAATGAATTAATCTCTCAGTGGAGGTTTCTACGTTATCTGAATTCCTTTTGTGTAAGAAAAAACGAGCAGGCTTTTGGTCATGAAGAGGTTAACTCATAAAGATAATTGCAAACAGAAAGGATTAACTGTTTGCATTACAGTTCCCCATTAATCAGATTCTGTATTGATCTTGTTAAAAGTATCACTGACGATGCATTCTCCTGCATCCTCCGTGAATGGATCACTTTTTTTCCCTTTAAACAGAAACAGTCATATTATTGATGAGAGATATTCTAAAACCGATAAAGGCAGCTCTTGCTTGCGTTATCCTTTTGATACATAGTACAGATTTTATATATGTCAATAAGGAAGAAACATTCTAATATTATAAGCAAATTGTGAAAAAATAAAGCAGGTCTCTACATTGCAACTAACGTTCAGTGGTGGAATTAAATCGTGTTAATATAAAATATCTGTTTATTTTCACAATTTGACAACATTGATAACATACTGAAGCCTTATCACTATACTAGAAAATAGGTGGAACGTTGCATAAATTTGCATAAAATGCCAGGTCTATGCCCTTTTTTCCAGGGCAGTTTTTTTTTGTCAGAGTGCAGTGCTCGTCATTTGCAAAGTTCTTGAGTAATATAATATAAATAGCTGATTTGAAATATAATGTGGCGGGGAGCTGTCAGGAAATATTAATATTTTATGCTAAGATTGAGACATATAGATGCAGACATGCCCTGGTACTGTAGCTAATGTAGAATGCATCTTCCATCTGGCGCAGTTTGCGGATCAGGATGCTGGTTGTATCGTATTGATAGAAATTGCATTACCATCACTACATGCTGGCACTTCTGTCTTTGATTAATAGAGTTAAGAGAGGAATTATCCCAGACAGCGCCATATATCTAACGTGTAACACAAACAGCATATCAAGAAAAATTGGGGGGGAAGGAATTGAAGAGGTGTCGAAAATGTATTTTTAAATGAATTGAGGACAAGCCCCCACGTCCTGCAAAGTTATTCAGTAAAACTTATATTTGTAACACACTTAAAGGAAAATTGGATATTATCTTAACGTCTGCTGTCGTGAATCCCCTGAGCCCTGTGCAAATGACAGCTGTTTTAATACGAGTAAAGAATACTGATAATTTTTCACTTTTCTTCAATTTGAGTGATTCTGCTCACAATTGATTTATAGCTCTGGGTGCGATCTTATTATCTTCTCAAATCCATTGTATTATCTAATTCTGTATTGCCTCTGCTTCCTATTGGCTGACAAATCCCCTCTGCTCTAAGCAGAGTGACTGTTTCCTCTTGTATTATGACGTTCAAATTAAACCGATAAAACAGAGGAATGAATAACATCCCATGACAACTCACACTTTGTAAAAGTCGAAATTCTCTATAATGCAGCATGGCACCAATTATGGGTTGGCTGAACAACAGCATTTTGAGAACTTTGTATATTTCTGTTTTGCACAAGTGATGTTTTCTTAATTACCTGTAAAACTGATATCGTTCTGTGTCACACCCACACCTCCAAAGTGTCCCTATTTAGAAGGGACAGTCCCTATTTTTGGACCAAAGTATAACGCACCCTTACCTACACCCCTTGGGCAAATGCACTACAAACAGAGCAATCACCATTGAGGATCTTAGCAAACTATACAAACACCCCAGATGGTGACGATGAAAGGAATAACGTAAAATTCATCTTAGAATCCAAACCCTAAATCGAGAGAGACAAATTATAGAAGATTAATTTAGTAAAATACAACAAATGTTAGTAGCAACATTACCAGCCACAAACACATCATGTTCTGAATACAATGTACAAAAATTAGACAAATGAAATGGATGGATGGAGTGTGGAGCCATAGAATTAATACAAATAGCAACACCCAAATCTGAGGACCAAAAATGCAATAAGACAGTCAAAATGAACATTTAAACAGTGAATTAATCTCACTTTGGTACCGTTACAGAACCATCTGTAATCAGGCACGGATAATCTAATATATTTATTGATAGACTTTCTCTTGTACTGTGTTTGAAATCAACGTCATACTGCGCTGGCACTGAGATGGTGTAATGCTGGTATCTGTGCCCAGAGAGTGGTTTGTATAACACATATTTAACAGTTTCATTGCTGGACCGCTCGACTGAGTGCCAACATTGATCAAAGTCACGTAGCGTCTGACTATTACAGATGTAGAAGATTAAGAAAATTGTTAATGTAATGGAAAAACATAAGGATCATCTTAGAAAGTATATATGTGGAATAGCAAACTGGGCATGATAAGAGTAAGTGAATGCAACAGCTGGAGAGACAGGCGTTCTCTATCTCAGTGGCGTACACACAATCCATGGGGCCCCGGTGCAAAACTGATCCATGGGGTCAACCCCTGCGACCGCGGTATGTACGCCTCTGCTCTATCCCTTACCATTTAATGGGCTGCTTAGCTGTATCCATCTTATGTCTGTCCAGTGGCAACCCAGGCAGGGCCCCCTCTATGATTTACTTGATTTACGGAGCAGGGTGGATGCACATCTCTAATTCTTTGTGAACTAAGCCTGGCCAGCCGACCCATTCTCAGAGTGCTGCTGATAGGAGCTGGAACTGGCAAAATTGCCCTTCATGGGCTTATGTAATTCAAACACCTTAAATGATGCTGAAAAAGCTTTTTGAGCATTTTTTTGACTTTTTCTCTGGGGCCTCCAGAAATGAGAGCAAATAAATATCTCAAAATAAGGACTGTCATGCAAGGCCTTGGACAGTTGGGAGGTATGCAGTCCACCTCTGGGTCACAAATCCTTTGCAATTGCATTGTTTAATGTCACTCTCCTTCATGAAATATGTTTTCCCTCTGGGGTGAACAGTCAGCTCTGACACTGTCATTAAGAGTCTTGTTACTGAAAATCCCAATTGCCGCAATCCCGAGACAATTCATTTTCTGTACAAAGTCTTTTTTTTTTAACTGTTTCCATGATGGAATGCTTACGTTTCAAAGGAGCTCTAGGCCTGAGCACAGAAATCGTTATTGTAACCTGGGCTTATTACCTGAGTCACAATGCAAGGCACAACACTGCGGGTTGATTTGCTTGCACTGCGTGTAGTTGGGAGAGGAATCCCGCTGTTACTGTCAAGCGTTACATTGATTCAAGGATGGCTGAATGATGGCATTGGTAAACACTGCTCTGCTCGGTGCTGGAAAACCGACACACAAAGCAAAAAGAAATGCTCCCGTCAATGCAATACAGAGACATGAAGAACCGTTTGATATTTGAGTTTTATATTATTTTTTAAGGCACAGGAATAATGGGTTACTGGAAATATAAAAATAAACCATATGCTTTCTATCTCTTGAAACTCAAATGTCATATGACAACAGCATATTCCCCTTTTACTCCACTTACCACTTGTTCAGAAAATGTATACGTGCATGATATACTTCACAAAAAAGTCCTGACCCACGCTTTCATGTGTACAAGGTTTAGCAACTGACTCCCCTTTCCTTGCTTTTTCTCAATATTCCAACTTCAGCAGATTTAGAACAGATTCAGTATCCTTAATAGACTTAGTGTTTGAAAACATCTGTATCACAAGCAGATATGTCTCGTTACCAAGGAATAATGAACTGTTATAATTTACATTCAGAGGTTAGGATATAAAGCTGCGATGCCAGGAACCTCAATTCTAAGTATCTCGTAGATTGGTAAAATTCCCATTAAATACAACATTTATATTAAAGAGCAGAATATTTATGTATTGTATATATTTTGTTAGCTGAATTGCTCGTCAATGTATAGATTAAAAAAAATAACATGATAAAGTACATTCTACAGCTGTCAAACAATTCACCAATTGTCAAGCAATATTCCTCCAGGTGGTTATCCTCTTTTCTTTCACAGCAACTACTACAGCACATGCCCAGCAATGCATTGTAGTTGCTGTGATAATCGCAGGCATGATTGAGCGTTGCACTTTGCAGATGGATGCTGGGAGTGGAGTGATGGATGTCACTCGATTCACACACCGATGTGCGAGTAATGAACAACGTAGCAGCTTTCTGGGATGGTGCACCCTGTTTTGAAAGTATCTGTATATCTGTTTATTCAGCATTCCTAGCAAGAGGTGGCCAGTAGCAAACTAAAAGCCTCAGCTAGCGATCTCACTCCTATCAATGGTACCCAAGACAATATTTTCCTTACTACTACCAGGGCGGGAGGACAAAGGGGCAGAACAGACGGCACCAGGGGGACAACTAAGAGGTTAAGCCATTCGAAAATGGTTTAACTTCATAAGGTAATATGGCAGGGGTAGGCAACTTTCGGCACTCCAAATGTTATGGACCACATTTCCCATAATGCCATCACAGCCATAATGCTGGCAAGGCATCAGGGTAGATGTTGTCCATAACGTCTGGAGCACAGAAGGCATCCTTTCCAAAAGAAAAATTGGAAGTAATGTTTTAATAGTAAAAATGTATTCTTTCACCCTGCTGCACGGTTTGCTATAACGATCATTTCTTAACATTTGCATTCTTTTATTGTTTTGACAGATACAGAGAAATGCATATTCGGTTTTATTTGATGAGATGTTTTCCATTCCTCTCGACCCACTGGCTCTGGAAGAAAACAGCCTGAGGTTCTCTATTTTTGCAATTGATGGGGATGAGAGAAACGTCAGCACTGGAGTAGCGGAACTGAAGTTATCTGACTTGGATTTGACTCTGCGTCCATTTAATACATGGATATATCTACAGGATGTCAACAAGGTTAATGAACTAGCTGCATTATTATGGAGCAATGCTACTGCTATTTGTAGATTATATGTGATACATGAGAGCGTTCTCGTTACTTCCTTTGGTTTAAAGCAGAATTATCACTCACGGAGGACAGCGTAGAGGAGAACAAGAAAAGAAAGTCGCAATTTAGATCATAAAGCAGATTTTTCACCAATTAAAAAAAAATCACTTAAATAGCAGAGCACAATGCCATCTATAGTCTATTTAACTCTTCCCAGCTGTTTGTGGAGTTTTGGTACCATATTCTAAATTCTTGAATTTACATTGTGACCCAAACCCTAAGTCATTCTTGCACAAAACCTAGCTCTTACCCGCACCACTTAAATGTGCCTTCCTATGGCATCATTAATATCCTAAATCTAACCTTACCTGAAGACTAAGTTCCTCACACAAACCCTAATCACTCCTTTCCACAAGCCCTTTCTGTACCTTAAACGTATCATTTAATTTAAAGCTAAAATCTTCCGTTTAACTTTATTAAAGCTTTAATCCTTTTACCATCGTTATTACTATAACCCCAGCCTTAAAGTTAGCGATAAGGATAGCGCATTAATGCTGTCAAATGTAAACCCCAAGACCGTTCCTTAGGAATGTATCATTAATGTGTACAACGTGTAAAATGTTCAAAATAAGTTAAAGTATTTATGTTTTTGCTAGTGAATGTAGAGGATTTACTAGTTGATAGATATATTGTTACTTTTAGTATCTTTGGGCATCTATATTTTATCAATAATTCTGGGCATTAAAAGGGACCGATGTAAATGTGTGAAACATGAAGTCTACTCCAAATGTATGTAACCTTTGGCACACCAGGTATTGCGGACTAGATCTCCACTGATGCTCGGAGATCATTTAGAAAATTGGGCAGACTAGATGGGCCGAATGGTTCTTATCTGCTGTCACATTCACATTCTATGAGATGTATTCTTCAATGCCTGGCGTGCCGAAGGTTAATTACCCCTGGTCTAGCCGAATATTCTTTAATGATTTGTTAAACTATCAAAACTCTGTTACACTCTTCCAACTGTTTTGTTGTTTACATAGAAAAGAGAAATTAAATGTAATACTTTGGTGCATAAAGGGTTAAATAGGGGACAGAGGTAAAACTGAAAACTCTAGCCCATATATGTAGGTAGCGTGCAGCACTTCTTATTTTGTGAACTACACCATCCATAATGCTCTTACAGCTGTAATGCTGGCAAAGCATCAGAAAAGATCTCGTCCACGACATCGGGAGTGCTGAAGGTTAACGACCCCTGCTCTAGCCCTTTTTTTGAAAGCATCTATGTAGTGTAGCATAAAAGAGAACTAGTGGTTGCAAGTTGTCTCACTGCTCAATTCTCTGCTATTTAGGAGTTAAATCACTTTGTTTATGCAGCCCAAGGTACACCTCCTGGACTTGCCCAGACTGTATGTGACTTGCCCAGCCTTCCAAAACACTTTCTGTAAAGAGGCATCTAATGTTTACACTTCCATTATTTCAAATTCTGCTTAATTTAGAATTTTGTATCTCCTGCTCTGTTAATAACTTGCAAAACCCTGCAGGAGTTTACAGTATGTAATTAAAGTTTAATTTACAGAGCAGGAGATAAAAACTTCTTAAGTAAGTTAACATCTGACTAAAATGAAACCATTTTTTTTTCATGTAGACTTTGTGAGTTACAGTTAGGGGAGGTGTGGCTAGGGCTGCATAAGCAGAAACAAAAGTGATTTAACGCCTAAATGGCAGAGAATTGAGCAGTGAAATTGCAGGGGAATGATCTATACACTAAAACTGCTTTATTTAGCTAAAGTTGTTTTGGTGACTATAGGGTCCCTTTAAGCACACTTTGTGTAGGACGGCATAGAATGCACTAACTGCGTTAAGGTTGTGGACATTAGGCAATGAAGTTTGTGCAGATGGATGAGTCGTACCTGGCAGTTCCTTTTGCTAGGAGGACATAATATCGTGCTTGTAATTAAACATTGCTGTATGTCATTATTGTTGTTGTTACCTTTCAGGCTGCGGACTCAGTAGGGGAAATTCTATTATCTCTTAGTTACCTTCCGACCGCTGAACGCCTTACTGTCGTGGTGGTTAAAGCAAAAAACTTGATATGGACAGAAGGAAAGGTCACAGCAGGTAATATTTCATTGCTGAACAATTGTCACCTACAATCCTGAGTGTGACACAGAGAGGCAACCTTCGGCACTCCAGATATTGTGGATTAAGTCTTACCAGGTGCTATGCCAGTATCATGACTGTGAAAGCATTATGGGAAATGTAGTTCACAACATCTAGAGACCCAAAGGTCGCCTTACCCTTGCTCTAGGGTGAACCTAGGGTGAAACCCAAGTTCGAATCCTTGTCAGACCACCTTACCAATACGTTTCCCTGGGCAAGACACCTAACAATATATTTCTGCCTACCTCAAATCCTTGTAGATTGTAAGCTCCTTTAGGCAAGACCTTCTTCAACTCCGTAACTGTAAAGCTATATAAATGCCAATATTAATAATAAATCCAACCTCAGCTTCGCTGAGCTCGCTGTGTGTTCTATTAGGGTATTTATGCAGAATTTAGCTTATTATACTAAAATAATCAATTCCAACGTTTAAATTTAAAGGAAAACTGTATGCTCATAACCACTATAGCGAGCTCTATGGGCTACTAAAAAGTGACCTGGCTTCACAGTTTAGGATCACGTCTATAATAGCCTTTCATTTTTGCACTATCCCCTGATCCTTATAAAAAGACGTTCACCTTTGCAAACAATGAAATTAGTGTTATTAAGAGGTTAGAACTAGTTTAGCAAACTCTCTTTGTTGTGGACATTAAATGATATCAATACTGGCCCTTACGAGATGCACATTGGGAGGACTTGATTCACTATTAATAAACAAACAATACTCGATTTGAATCTCCCACATGCAGATGTTACTGTCTACAATAGTAAAATAGGTTTTCAAATGACTGAATAATTTCAGGTACAGTTTGTTTGGCATTGTAACACCTCGGTTAGCTGTGTTTTCTTCACGGATATCAGTGAGTGCATGTCGTGTTTAGGAAGATCCCTCGATACATGCAGAAGAAAGTAGGCTGTAAAAATTGCCGTTACAGCAAAATGAATATTTCATTACTCCGGGAAAATGCTTGCTTTATAACAAAACATTGCTACACAGGATTGTTTGTAGTGTTCCCACCGTCTAATTCTTTGTTTATTAGAAATATCGTTACAGGAGAATTCTTGAAAAGCTATGATTTAATATAGTAAGACATATCTAAAATATAACAATATGGTTAAAAAGAAAAATAATATATCCAAGAAATGGAAAGTATAATTCCATTTTGATTGAACACATTAAATTAAAAAAATCAGTGGAAAATCTGCACAGTCTGACAGACTGTGTTTTGCTAGTGATTACATTTTGTCTATATCCGCCACCAGCAAAGCACATTAAATTATACCAAGTCTGCGGTATGAGCTGCCTCTTTGTTAGTCTCAGCCAATCCTATGTGGAAGCACTGTGATTGGATCAGGCTATCACTTCTGTGGATGTCAGGAGGCAGTGGGAAGGTCTAAAGGAAACAGGGACAACGCATGCAGCTGCAGACTTGAATACAAGTAGGATTTTACTATTTTTACGGAGGCATGAGGGGACCAGGGGGGCTAGATGGTGGTTTGAACCCATGTTTGTATAGTGACCCTATAATGCTCCTTTAATTAGTGTCTACTGTTAACGAGCAGTTGACAAATAGCCGCACAGTTACCCAACTTGTTGGTACTCATTGTATTAACCTCAGAAGAATAAAACTGTTATTGTCCTGCTAGGAAATGAATGTCATCTTATCTCTCCTGCCAGCAGTCTTCTGTCAACTGCCCCTTTTAATTGAAAGAATAAAGGCCACGAGAGTATAATGTACCGATTTTATGAGTGAACTGACAGAGAGAGGGGTGCACCTGTTCCTGATTCACTACCTGTGCTGGTAAAAGGATGATACCAGATATGCCACTGCTCTGAAAGTTGCAACATTGAATGAAATATTGACAATCAGCTGTAAGCCATGTTAACCATCATGTGATACTCGGTTTTCATTTCAAATATTTATTAAAGAGTTCGCAAGTGACGTCACAATTCAGTTAGGTGCCAGCACAGCCAGGACACACAATGCGAAGGGGGAGAACAGAAAAATTATTCCATTATGGCCATTGTCAGAAAAGACAAAATTTAGAGCCATGATTAATAGGGAGTTAGATGGAGCCACTGGTTCCAGAAACATTTATATTCCTTTTTTCCTCAAAAAACACATATTTGTGAAATATAGAGAATATTAAAATCCAGCGAGACAATAGTTCCTTTTTAAGAATGCACAGACCTCGATATTAAACACATGTGGCATTATATCTGTGTGTGTGTTTCTAGAGCGAGAAGATAGTTATTTCTTGTATTTTTCCTTTTCTCATAGACAAGAGAATCCGTTCTCTATTTGAAACTGAAAACCCTGAGTTTATAGTTTTCCCTTTAATTAATACTCCCTTAAAGACTAATCCAGAAACGATAGCAAGCGTGAATAAACTGAGACCATTCTATCCTGGAGATAAAAATCCTTGTTATATTCACAGATCCGTTTGTAAAGGTTTATCTGCTCCAAGATGGGAGAAAGATCAGTAAAAAAAAGACAGCCATGAAGCGTGATGACAGGAACCCTGTTTTTAATGAAGCCATGATATTCTCGGTTCCGGCTATTGTACTGCAGGTGAGTCATCAATTCCGATCTTGTTTCGGAACCTCATCTCTCCACGGATTTGAGGCATAAGTTAGGGAATACGAGCATGTTTTCATCACATTGATGTGAATGAATCATTTGATTAAAAATGTATCTGCACAGAAGTTAAAAATATTTTTTTCTGCTGGGGAAATGCGTCGCCCACCAGTTAACCCGTAAATCGTAACACTGCTAAGAGACTCAGAAATACGCCATTGTACTGAGCCATCGTTTTACGTTACTTCTCTATTAATCCCACCACTGCAGGAGGTTCAATCATTATCACAGTGGCAAACGGTTCTATCCTGAGAATGAGACTCCGTGGCAGAGTGAGAGGAGTAACATTTTTGAGGATAGATTATTTGTTCTATCTGTGCATGGTACATGAAAGTGATGTTTGAGTGTACAAACATGTGTGCGTATTGTGACGCACTTACCTGTACCTATTCAAAAGGGCTAAATGTAGCTATTAGTAAGGGGGTGTGATGCAGCCTTTGTAGCAGTTACTACACGCTATATTGCTGCATGTGATGGCTTTCAGTAATTTTATATTCGAGCTGTGGATGCACAAATAGCTACGCAGAAAAGCAGAGACAGTTACAGCTTGTTTTAGAAGTCAATATATTTTATTGCGCTGGTAAAACTCCGATAACAAGACAGGGTGTAGAATACTTGAGCTAATCTCAACCAGATATTTTTTGTGTCTTGTAACTATGTATGTCAGAAGAATGACAAAGGAGACAAGCTGAAGCAGACACGTGGCACTTAATCATAGTACTCTCTGTGCACTATTGTTAACCCACTACAATGAAATTTGTATTGTCCCCTGGTATGTTGTCATTGTAGACTGCCTTCTGCATATATCCCATTGACATGCTAATACATTAGCTCAGTTCTTTTTCTGTCATTTATATCAATTTCACTTTTTTGGGGGGATCCAGATTTGTTTCCTCACTGGATTAATGATGACCGTTGACTTAATTTGTAGGAAGAGCACAAACAAATGGGTAGGACCCATAATAGAATACTGCTTTATTTCAATTCCATTGAGTGGGGATGAACAGACAAAACGTGTCTGCAAAAATAAAACTTGCAATGTTATTTTCAATTCCCATTTTGAATAAACCCATGCATATTTTTATATATTACACAAATCAATCTAGCAAACCGATAGGGAAACGGACTTGTAGGGACATTAACTAATGTTAGTTTTACTTAGCATTTGAAATTCCCTGGTCAATCAGAACAATTTGTGTTATAATGAATAACCCTCTTAATAGATTGTGTGTTTTGTGAAATTTAATTTTGAAGAATCATGGTAACTGAATAATTTGAATATTTTCGTTACTTTTTTTAATTAGAGAAAGCATATAATTTATTTAATAGATTCTCCCATGTATGAACTATTCCCTTGAACGATAATTCAGTTACAAGTAGTTCTATTCCGTTATTTGCCTGCATTCCTAACTGACACATTTTATGCTTTGCAGGAACAGGTGCAGTACAATACGCAGCACTGGTTTCCTTATCAAGAGGAAATTAGGACGGTTCTAATATTATCACCAAGATATTGGCCGCAATTTTATATTTTTTTAAAGGCCTCAATTTAATATTTCTGGATACATTTTCAAATAATTTTGTACTTTTAAATAAGCTTTTGAAATTATTTTATGGTTTAAAAAATACTTTAATAGGTTTTGATGTACGAATATATTTTTATATATGATATTTTTTTTTTAAATATTTTGAAATAATAATTTTAAAAGGTTATCAAAAAAATATTAGGTTATTTGAAAAGCTTTTTCAAAAATATGAAATCAAGGCCATAATAGGTAGAGAGAACACAAACTTTAATCACATTTTTTTGTTGTTAAAAAAGTAGTATTTTAGGGGTCTCTGTTCCTGTTCATTGATCTCTAGGTAACTGGCCACGGTAAACCAATTTAATGTAGCAGGTCTTTCTCAGTGCAAGTTTGACTCTCTGACGCAGAAGCTAGGTGAAGTTATTCTGTCGAAGTTTTGTTTAGTTTTCATACATTATTTTAGTTAAGCTAATGCCAATATGTACATAGTTTAAAAATCCAATTAACTCAAATAAACACGATATAAGCAAAGTAAACAATGAACATTACTCATTTAGAGACGGTTTTATCTGCTTGGGCATCATAATTAACATAATTATTCAAAATGATGTGTCCAAATGAACAAAATAAAGCTGGCAAGCCAATTGCCTGATTTATTTTAATTTCTTAAATTGAAATCAGTTTGTAAAAATATTTTCTATAGTACACAATTCATGTTTTATGGATGTACCCTAATTTTCCACCAATGTGTTGGATTGACAAGTATAAATAATTTATTGACGCATATGTATATGTTGTGTTCCATACTGTATGACTGTAAAATAGACATAAGCAGTTGGTGGTTCTTCAGCAAATACGAAGTCCACCTAAACAAGGATTAGAGTAGTCCATGGGAGCCAGCATTTCCTTGTACCAATCTAGAACCTACAGCAAAGTAGATGTAGCACCAACTGTAGAGAAAGTGTCTGTTTAGTACCCGCTACAAAATACTTTTCATTGCTGTCAGTTCATGCAGGTGACCAAAGGCCAATAACATGGCTGCACTAGTCTCCAACCTTGAAATGATTCCTAGATTTACAGAAGCAATGCTTATAATCTGCACAGGTGTCAGAATAATCGAGTCACTATATAGGTAGAAGGATGCAAGACCCCAATTTGTTTCTAAGTGGTCTCACCTTGTCATAAACCGGTTACGTTAAACCGTTAAGTACTTTGGGTATTAAAGTTAATAAGTGATTATTAAAAAATTACAAAGATGTAAACACCCACAAATTTCCTTTACACTGGAGCTAAAATTAGAATTATGAAAATATATTCATTCTGCTATTACGTATTGCAAAGCGGAAGTCAGAGATGTTACAATAACCAACATACTGTGAGGATTTATATATGGACTCAATGAAATTTAAGCACCTGTTTGAAACTAAAATAGCATGGGACTAAATTTGGGGTCTGGATCGAGGATTAAGAACCACTGCATTCAGAATAAATGTGAAACAGGGCAGCTCAACCTGGAGACTCATCAAGGTGATTACAACTTTGGAATCATGTGAATTGAATGGTAAAACTTCATGGTAACCTCTCTGGATCAAATGAGTCTTCATAGACTTCCAAGGTAAAACTCTCTAGACAGCTTGGGAGAAATAGCCGAGATTCTATTTGGAGTTTGAATGCTTAGGAGTTTGGGTTCCAGAAAACAAGGCAATTACTAAATCCAACATCAGAACTGGCTTCAAACTGTTGTCCTGTAATTGTAAGTCATGATTACTGAGCAAGAATGTTTCATTTATGTGTTTATTAACCATTTCTATCCAATTGTGTTGTAGGAGTTATCTTTGAGGGTTACTGTAGCAGAATTCTGTGATGATGGTAGGACGGAGAACATTGGACATGTTATTATTGGTCCTGCTGCAACTGGAATGGGCATGACTCACTGGAACCAAATGCTTGCGACTCTGAGGAAGCCGGTGTCCATGTGGCACCAAGTCAGAAGGAATTAGAGCACCTGTGTGGAGTTTGTTTTTCCAAAATGCCATTAACAGGAAAGGAAAACAAGATTGAGTATTAACACACCCTATTAATGCTTAGCGCATGGGCCACAACTCAGTCTTGAAGAGCAGTACTCCTGCTAGAGGTGTATGATTTATATAAATTTTATGTATTATTACAAACAATTCCCACTGAGAATCACTGAGCCTTGCGTTATACAATATATCACACGGAGAGCCTTGAGTAGTTATGACCTTGGAGAAATGGAGTGAGGATTGAGACTCCTGTCTTAGCAGGTATTAATAAGGATCATGCACTATTTTGTGTATGCATATGTACATATATATATTTTGCATGGAGCTTAAACATTCCTTTAAAAAAAAACTAACACTTCGAGAAGGCTAAATACTGTATGGTAATGATTTTATTTTTAAAAATAATAATCTTGCTCTATAAAATAAAATGATAAAAATACCCTAACGGTAATAGAAAAAAAGATACACTAATATACAAATATATACAGAATGGCAGCTTGCTATTTTCTGCTCGCTATTTTGAATGCCAATTGACAATACAATGAAAGCTATTTTAGTGAGAACAATGTTTGTAAATTTCTATATTTCTTGAATAAAAACACTTATAGGTATAATATTCATACAAATAAAGTCATATACTAACCGAGATAAATGTATTAGTAGCAGCAACACTGTTTGGAAACCACGCATTTTAAAAGCATGGCATTTTTAAAGCTTCATTTTCAATACAAGGAAAAGCAGAAAATGTGACATGTATTAGCAAGATATACGGACAAAAAAACCCAAACCAACCTCTCCAACGCACTGTAGTGGTTAAGGTAACACATAGTACCCATGCACCCCATCTATTGTAAGCAGCCAGAAAGATTTTGAATGCTTGGATAGTGCAGTTTCCAGCCTCCACTTCCACCGGAGAGTCGGATGTTCCTAAGCAGAAACTTCCGTTAGCTCACCTGAGCTAACTCATACAACGCAAGTCTTAGCTCATTGGCTGAGAGCGTCAGCTGATCTCTGCTTAGGAACTGTTGGCTCTCTGGAGATGGTAGCGGTGATAGGGCACCACCGGCTGTAGTGGTTATGGTGCTTAGATTACTCCTTTAAACCTTATTTCACCTTGGAGGGAATTGATTCAAGAAGATTGATCACAATTTTGGACAGGCTGTATGTAATGCTTCAAATATGTACCAAGATCTTTGCAGACATGTTTTCTGTTTACAGTTAGAACTGCACACTTCTGTAAGCTTTTTCTAGCTCCATGCGAAGCTCTGAGCCAAATTCCCATCAGAGTCATTTTATTTGATTTTTTTTTTTACTTGGAAGGCTAGTTGTAAGAATGTCTGTCTAATACATTTCATGACTTTCAGAACATGCTAAGAGCTGGGGCTTTGTGGCTAGCATTGCAAATACTGAAGCAGAGAAATATTCTGATGCCGAAATTCTCCAGGAAGAAAGGGAAATCCTTTGCCAGATCCATCCTGTTTTCCTAGACACATGAATATTGATTGGAAGCATTTGCAAAGGTTTGCCCTGCTCGATGAAGGAGCCAAATCTTGCAGGCAATAAATCAAGTCATTTACTGAGGTGACAATACAATTAATTAATTTGGCTCTTGCACCACAGAGTTAGAGACATTGAATGGTTACTCTTTGTGGACCAATAATTATTTCATCAATGACTATAAAGATTCTTTATAAAAAAAAAATGGAATATCCCACTCAACCTGCCAGGAGAAAGTATAGACCCGACAATGCTGAATATTAGCACCAGAAATGTATTTTTAATATTATAATTATCCTTGCAGCATGTAATGAAAAGATATACTTAATTTAAAAATACTGGAAAATCTGGCCCCTTCTTTCACAGAACACCAGATCCCTCTGCCTTATTCATACACCTTCGGTCAGACAGAGGTAGAATCTGACTGCTAGGCTCCTGCTTCACTCCCTGCACAGAGAGAGATCGGTGATGTCCCCAGATAGACCCCTAGCGGCAATCTCACTGTTGGGGGTCTTCACAAAATTTGCAAAGTCGCCAGACAGTAACAGTGTCACTTTAATTATTGTAACACTATTTTTAAAAAATTAGTGACACTTTATTCTTAATAGTATTTCATACAATGCCATTTTAATGCTAAAAATACATAGGTCAAAATAGCAGAGCCACAAAAATTAGGCCGAATGGACTACTTCGGTCTTATGTTTCCAAACAGTTAGCAATTCATATAAAGTCTGTACACACTAGAGGACTCAGGAGGTGACATTTTCTTATGGAAACATTTCATACTGCCTAAAAGAAAGGAAAATAAAATCTATCAGGCTGTGATGCGAATTGTGGAACCTAAAAACTAAACTAAAAATACTATAAAAATTGCTTTGCTTTTCCTTCAAGGAATATTTAAAAAAAAAGATATCATCAGTTATTTAAACATTCACAATAATTTGAAGGGTCAGTCCAATCAAAATAACGGCTATAAACCAGTGTAGTGGTTATGGTTCCAGGAGTGCCCGGTTGACCCTTCCTCCAATCTAAGGAGTCAAGGAGTTTAGATTGCTTTGACTTCTCACATTGGATCGGCCTTGCAATGCCTCCTCTTTGGTGGAAGCACTCAGCTTTGGGATAAGCCCGGCGGTGCTGGACCTAGCTCGTTGGCCGAGATTGATCAGCCAATGAGCTGGCCTTGCACTTGCAGAAATTCCTAAGCAGGAGCTTCCGGTTCTCCTAAAAGGTAGAGAGGAGGTAAGAAGTCAAACCATTAATAAACTGTTTTACTAATTACACTGGAAATGCAGAAACCATAACCAGGCTTTCAAACTGTCCCGATTTCAGTGGGACAGTCTCGTCCCAACTTTGTTCCTGGTGACCTGCTTTTGGAAAGTCAGGGAACAAAGTTGGGACTGGACCATAAAATACGGGACGCCGATGTTGGGGCGTATGCCATAACCACTACAGTGCATCGTAATAGTTAAACTTTACTATCTAGTCTGTAAACACGTCACTTTGTGTGTGGGAGGCTCATCCTAACGACTACCACAATTAACTGCTTGATTAATTAGCCTCTACAGACTGATTGAATGAGATCATACCACCTGCTTATACAAATAATCCTCAATGTGTAGAAAACTCCTACAAGATCCATACTAAAAATACATATTTTGATGAGATCAGAGACAAATATATTTTTTTATAATTTAACTTGCAGTATTTCAAACACAAGAGATATCATGAAATTATATCACAAATAAAAAATGCAGAATACCACATGAATAATACTAACCATCTATTAAAATAACACACGTAAAGCTGTGTCTGGAGTCTGTCACATTTGTGACCGTTAATAAAAGTATCTAATGAAAACATATGCAAATAAATGCATGCATATTTTTAATTGGGCATATGAAATATATAGTGATTTTTATTTATTTTGTGCAATGGTACACTCAATTCTCACAAGTAGATTTCTGTCATATAGGGTATAATAAAAAATTCTGCAATTTTATCAAATTGGGGCAGTCAAATAGTCTTTTAATAAAACAAACAAAAAAAGTAATCGTTAATACAATGAAAAGACTATGTCTGTAGAGATGCAAATTAGAACACTCTGTTCTCATGGATTATGGGACAAAAGTTTCCTAGAATAAGATTTACAACCTTATGTAACGTCTGCAGCTGGAATTGTAACCCTTAGTCTAATCCCCCGGTACATATTGCAGACCAGTCTGCCTTTTTATTGAACGTTTTAACATTCTCTCTCACAGCAAATGCTTTGTTATATTACATATGTGCTTTCACCAAGACAACTTGACCGTCAACAGGCATGGCTCCAAAAAACTTGGGCAATGGGAATAAAATATTTTTTTAATTATGTGCCAATCATTAATATGCCAAATAAGTTTACTGGCTGTACCTAGTAAATTGGTTGCACTTCTCTACAAGACTTGTGTCAATGTCAGAGAGCCATCCTATGTACAGCAGGTAAAGGCTGTCGCAAGAACTCCCCCAGAGCATTATGGGAGATCGCCCATGTCTTGTCTAGCATTGTATACTTCCCTGACAGCTATATGGTCATAATTCTGATTATCGGAGTATATTTACTATGTATTCCTCTCGATTCAGTTATTCCAAAAAAGTATTTTCACTGTAAAGAAGTATACAATGATTTTGGATTTTTTTTTCAAAGAAAAGGAAAAAAAGTGAAAAAAATATATTTTCCATATGATTACTATAAATAAATGGTTTTGATATTGCTTGTAATATAAATAGCAATTGTTTACTGAATTTGATCCAATGATTACCTTTAACAACTAAGATCTTTGGTGATGTACGATTTATGAATAAATGCAATAATATTGTAACAGAAAATGTGAAATAATCATCAATTTTATTGTAATCGAAGACGGTACACAGGCTTTCGTGCTTTCTTAATTTTTTTTTGCTAAGCTTACTTTATGAAAATATGTACATTTTTGAAATTTTAATAAAATCTATTAAAAAATATATAATTATAAAAAAAAAAAAAAAAAAACCTGTGTGTCATTATAGACTGCTATTAACTTAAATTAATTAATACTACAATGATTCAAAAGGCCATTGGATTATCCGTGTTGGATTATGGCATAAACAGACTGGGGGAAAATGTTATTCATTTACAAAAATATATTTTGTTGCAAGATAATAATTTTTATACTCATTCTAAAACTATCGTAAAAAAATACTTGATCTGATATGAGATTGTATATAGTAAATTACATAACTGCAAAAAAAAAAAAGTGATCAACGTATTCAAAAAAAATTGTTCAATATAATTATTGTAACACCAGTACAAACATGTACAGATAACAAAGAAGTAAAATCACACCTGACCAGAAAAACATTTTCTCTGCATATCAGCCGTTACTTGCAGTTCTGTTGGACCTATTCCATAGATTCTGTTAACTCTCCTCGGCTAAATCTTGCCATGTAGGGCTAACTCACTCACTGAGAGGGTCATAATGTAGGCGACTGATAACTATTTGACAATTTACCTGGAATCCGTTGCGCACCAAACACTCCTGTAATCTCACCACTATAGTACGCTGTAATACTTCTGGTTTTTAAATATTCATTTAAAGGAGGACAAAGCAGCTACTCATGTGTATGACTTTTTAGATCAGTCTCAGAACGATACGTATTGAGAGAGGCTGACACACATACATAGTATCCCTTACTGAATCCATACTTGGTTTGGACTAGTGTTTAGCTTAGAGGGAGGTTCACTGCTTGGATGATAGGGTGCCAGTTCAACTTGTTTTTGCAAGATATTTATTGTTCCAACATTCTGCTGGCCAGGACTTGTGAGCACTACATGAGCTACTGATGAGAAATGATTGATGTGATTACTTATTTGATTTCACATCCAGGACTCATAATTACACATTCTGATCCTGAACACAATACAATTACCGGTATGTGATCGATAGCATTTAGAATTCTAATCAGTATGGCATGAATGCTAGCAATGCTATAACAAGCTTAGAAAAAAATACAGAAGAGTTTTCGGTTTGGCATCACGACAAGAGGAGATTTAGACCATTTTGTACACAGAACAAAAAAAAGTAAAACAATAAAATGACACACTTTAGCTGTAATACTGAAATATAACTGATAGAGCCAACATGATTATTATTATTATTTATATAGCGCCAGCAAATTCCATAGCGCTGTACAATGATAATAGAATACACAATAGCAAACATGGCTGCCAGTGAGTAAATTCATTAGAGAATCATTAAGTCCATGTGAAGAGCCTTTTCTTTCATGTTCTGAATCTTAATCTAAAAAGGTATATTTCCCTGAACCTACATTTGGGGGCACATAATGACTTTTAATTTGTTTTTTACATCTTACTTATTGTATTATTATGGCTGTCAGGATGGTATAATCCTTAATTGAAATGTTGACCAATGCAACTGGCACTGCTAATCAGAAAGCGAGAACTTGCATAGCAAAACAAAGCTGATTTGGGGAAATCTGGCTTAGCTGTTGGGGAGTCCGGCTTGGCTGTAGACAATGCTTGCTGGCTGGCTGGATATTTTAGCTCAATGTTTGCGAAGTGGTTTCACACTCGCCATTATTTGCTTTTGAGTTGATAAACCCTCAAGTACTAGAAAAGTGTGGATGCACTAGGACGCATAAGAAATTAAAATGTGATCAACACACCCCTTAAACCTGTGATGCTATTTAAAAATGAGATCTATTTACAATTTAGAATCAACCTGGATTCACAATATGAGAAAGTTTATGTAAACAGTTAAACATATAGGTTAGAAAATAGATTGACTAAAGATTGGTAGCGTTAAAAAAAACATGGCTAAATCTATCAGTCTTTGTTGGTATTTCAGTTTTAAAGTAAATTTATAAAAAACAAACAAAAAAAAACAATATAAATGTAATTTAATAAAAAGGTGTTGATAGCCTCTGGTAAACACACCCTTTGAGCTAGATTAAGCGAAACATTTGGGGATGTTGACAATTATAAACAAATTACTTATGTATTTTAAAAATGACAAACAATTGGCAGTTTGTTTTGCTAAAGAATACAATTTCTAGAAATTTATATAAGCCAACAAAAAAAATATTATAAAATAGAATAACATTTGTAATCTCAGCCAAGGAGTATATAAAAAGAACAACAGGGCTGTGACAGACTACAGGGAAGTAAGAAATGATAACTCACCTGACGCATTTCGCATGTAGTAGTGTTTAACTTATATAAGGGACTTAGTAGAAATGATGAGTTTCATGACAACCGTTTCCTGTCATGACATAAGATCAACCTGAAACAGCAGACTATAATTCAATGACAGGGTTTTGAAATTCCTCATATTTGTGAAAGAGAGGTTTTTTTTTCCCCCTCTGCACCGGACTATTTAATTCTCTGTGAAAGAACATATTCAGGAAAACAAATATTCTCATCAATGAAAGCAGTACTTAGTTTAATTTCCATCCACATGACACACATCTGATTTGAATATTTATTATATATTCAATTTTCCTTCTTTTTTATTTTCCTTTGATTTGTTAAGTCATTGATTTTCTTTTCTAATTTCCGATGTAAATGAACTTTTTTGGTTGGATCCAAAGAGTGGTCTTTTTGTCCACTTCCTGCGTAAAGAACACCTTCTCTGCTAATCCTTGTTCGGGCATTGGCCTTTGCTCTCTCACCACATCCATGAACCTGGAAGACATTTTATAATCATTAGATAACAGAGATCCTTAAAAACGTTAACGCCTAAAGACAAAATAAAGACAAAATAAGTGGCTTCCATTGTATATACGGTACACAATTTTACTTCTGGCAATGTGTGAATTACTAATGGGATTTGTAGCCACCAAACCCATATTATTCAAGGCGTTAAGATTTGTAATTTCAAATTTACAAAAATGGATGACTGGTTTCGTCTATGAGAGACACAGCAACAAGCAATTAATTTATTTTAGACAAAATCATTTTTCAAAGTATCATCTTGAACAAATGTATTATCTTTAAGTTGCGTAGCTCTGATTCAGCAACACTACGAATAAAGAATACAATGACACAAACAGAAAAAGGCTCACCTGCAGTGTCTAAAATTTGTACAGAAGCATCTCGTGAAATATGTCAAAGATTGTGTTTGTTAGAACCAAGGAAACAAAAAAAAAAACCCATAAACAAAACAAAAAAACAACAACACATCTAGTCCACCATAATTGTGTTTTTGATGAATTAATATAGCCAGCTCGTTTTGTTTTTCAGATTTCTGTTGTGAAATTCAGTTTCGATAAGAAAACCTTTCATTTGGAAATAATAATAATAATAATAATAATAATAATAATAATAATGCATTTTTCCTACTCATTACTGAAGTGACTCCAAATAACTGTACAACGCAACATGAAGATACCTCGCAAGCTAATATTGTCCAAGAAGTCACACGATAGATTTGCCAATTCATGGCTGTATAATCACCAATAAGATCAGTTAATAAACATGTTCGTATGTCTCAGGCATACAGTTTAGAAGCTCTGCCAAAGGCTACCTAATACTTAATATATGTACCATATCGTTTCTGGTGATTCTGTAACTTTATTTAGGAGGGGAAACCAAGAGGGTATGTAAAAACTAATAGACAGTAAGTGTTACGTGGTTATGTCCTAAGACGCAGAGTCTAGGATAACAATAGCAGACAAGATCGAACAGATTAGTACTGGGCCTTAGAGAAATCATAGTCAAATACACGCCTAGGTCAGGTTAATGGAGAAACAGACTAATTGTGAAACTTGCCATAGGAAAACGGAATACTAGAAGAACGTAAAACCTAGTCAGGTAAGGGAAGCAGAAATAATCAGAGCCAAGGTCAGTACTAGAGAAATCAAACCAAGGTCAGTACTAGAGAAATCAGATAGGTATGAACTAAACAGGTACTAGGAACAGAAACCACGATAGTGTCAGGATTCCTCCATATGGTCTCCGAACTCCTCCATGTTGAATTCATCTCGATCGGCATTACCTGCATGACTTCTGGGTTTCGCCGATCAGTCTCCGCCCATGCTTCTGACGTCACACGCTTCCAGATGGAAGCCGCGACCGCATCTAAAGTGCTCAATCAATCTTTGTGGTTTGATGTGCTCTTGTTACTTGCTACTTGCTACATTGTTGCCGCTTCGCTACAGAACTCAGCTAACCTGATTTCCTGTGTACCGAACCTCTGGCTTTGATCCTGGGTTCGCTCTACTCCACTCTCCCTCTCAAGGAACAGACTTAACTTCAGATTCCTGCCTCTCTTCACTTCCTTCAGGAAACCATATTTCATTCCACTCTGGAAAGGACTTCAACTCCCATCATTCATGAAAGGAAAAATAAGTTCTCCAGTGATTGCAATTATTAATTGGTTCTTACCATAAGTTATAGGAGAAGGATAAGGAATACTAAAGTCTGCCTTCTGGGATTCTCCTTGCTATCTCTTTTGAATGTCATTTGCAAAATTACTCAAATGTTAAAGGACCACTATAGTGCCAGGAAAACAAACTCATTTTCCAGGCACTTTAGGGTCATTAGGTCCCCCCCACCCTCAGGGCCCCCCTCCCAGTGGGCTGAAGGGATTAAAACACTTAATTTTCTCCAGCGCCGGGCTCCCTCTGTGCTGTGGAACTCTCCACTCCCTGCAAGAGCCGCACGCGCATTGAAACCGCCCATAGAAAAAAGCGTTACTCAATGCTTTCCTATGGACGTCCAGCGTCGTCTCACTCTGATTTTCACAGTGAGAATCATGGAAGCATCTTTAGCGGCTGTAAATGAGACAGCCACTAGAGGCTGGATTAACCCTCAGTGAAACATAGCAGTTTCTCTGAAACTATGTTTTCAGCTGCAGGGTTAAAACTAGAGGGACCTGGCACCCAGAGCACTTAATTGAGCTGAAGTGGTCTGGGTGCCTATAGTGGTCCTTTAATTATTATTCTTTTAACTACACCACTTCTCATACCAGGACATATTTCGTTATCAAGTTTATTTCTTCAAGTTAAAAGACTTACTTTGTACTACATGAATCACCTGCTCTGTCAACTTTATATTGAAGTTTAATGGACTATTCTGCTTGTTGCTAATTAAGCATTCCTTATTTTCATTTGCAACCAATTACTATTTTTCTTGTGAAGTTATACTTAACCAAGATTCCCATTCTTCATGCATTATTGCTGCAGAAGACTGCAAGGTTAAAGTTCTTTATTGAAATAAAATATATTTTATTAAAAGTGACAGTATCCAATTGTTTTTTTCACCTGCGGTTGAGTTCCAAATAATTTTCTCACGAGAGTATTACAGAAAGAACACTGTAAATTGGGCCCCCCAAAAAACTTAAATACGGTTAGGTGTCATTTGATTACTCCACGTCACATCTGCGACCCCAAAATGTCTGAATGCCAAAATGGGAATGCCGTATCGACACTGACGACTAAGAACCGTAAATGACACGGCGCCCCTTGTGCGTCTCTAAGAAGACGCTCCGAATGTGAGCAGTGTTTATATATCGGCCCTTGCGTGGACATCGGATTGCCACGCCGACCACGTAAGTAATGCTAAAGTTAGTTGTATTGACAGCCCATCCGTTACACTTGGCACAGAAACACATGTAGGACATTCTGATTACTTGACATTACAAGTAGATTGCCAAGCAACAGAAATACAAAGGGCTAGACTTTAGGAGTTGAATTCTCTACCAAATTCAGGAGTTCTATAAAAACACTGATCGCAAAATGTATCAACCACCTTAGTTTAACATAACTTGGTTTCACTTTATTCTTGTATTAAGCTCAATCTTTTTCAAGCTATTTACTGACATCAGCTTTGTACCTGCCAGAGACCGTAATCTTGGAATATTCTCTTCCACTTTATTTGGATATACTTTTTATCTACTCTCTCATTTTACCCTTTTCCTATTGATTATGATAAGTCATATTTACAGATGGTAATACAGTCTATGTTATATCTTCAAAGATGAAAACTCTGCTATGTACATGACAGCAAAGCGGCTCAGATGGAATAATATGAATCATTGCGTACCCCCAACAGTACTGTCCCAAGAAGAGTGACACTGAATGGGAGGGGTGTAAAAGGGGTGGCCCAGTGATAAAATCATGTTACTGGCAAAGGGTAGATCCACCCAAATTACTGGCAAGCAGGATACTAAGGACAGGCCATGCGCAGAGCATTTTTTCATTGCACATCCAATGATGCACTTGTGTTTTTGGTAAAAAAGTTTCCTAGTGTCCCTAAAAGTAGGTCAACAGGGAACAAGTTCAGAATGGCAGGAGAGGATGTCGAGCAGAAATCAGGATGGTTGGGAGGTATACATTGAATCTGCAGTAAACTGTTCTTAAAATGTGCACCTAGCCTCTCCAGACAGCGTGGTATTTAGAGTACCCCTTTCATTGAATCATCTCTATTAGCCTACAGTAGTGGTTATGGTGTGAGGATTGCCTTGTTCTGGTGCCCACCAAGGATGGGTAGTAATACTATTTACAAATTATGACAAATCACCTAAAGACTACTGGTCTCTGGCCAGAAGCTCCAATTAGAAACTTTCATTAGCATCACTAGGCTAAGCCTTGATGTGTTGGACCAGCTCGTTGTCTGAGAACATCAGCTAAGCGTACTGCTGGGCTTAGCTCAGTGCTATATCTTCCAGCAGCAGAAAGGGTTGGTGACTCAGTGGATCCCAGGAAAGTTGTCAAAAGGTTTGCACACGGTTTGACTTCTTACTATGGGAGGGTGGCGTGGCACTACGAACACCATAACCACTACAGGGGGCTGAACTATGTAAAGTGCTTGGAGTGTTTCTTTAACCTATTAGTGACCAGACCAGACTTAGTGCTGTGTTTACATTTCTGCGGTGTTTGTGTTTAGCTGTATTTTTCCTCTTACTCATTTACTGTACTCACACATACTATATACCGTTTTTCTCGCCATTAAATGGTTTATCTATTGGTACCATTATTTTCATCATATCATATACTATAAAAAAGATAACATATGATAAAAAAAACAAACAAAAAAAAAAAACACTTTTTCTAATTTTGAGCCCCAAAATCTGATACGCATCTACAACCGCCAAAAAACACCCATGCTAAATAGTTTCTAAATTTTGTCCTGAGTTAAGAAATACCCAATGTTAACATGTTCTTAGCTTTTTTGGGGGGAAACTTATAGGGCAATAAGTACAAGTAGCACTTTGCTATTTCCAAACCATAATTTTTTCAAAATTTACGAAAGTTACAAACCCAAAATGAAAGTGTAGGTACACTAAAAACTGAAACGGGGGTGTTAATTAATGAAGACCAGGAAAAGGCAGGAATTTTAAATAACTTTTTCTCCTCCGTATATATTAAGGAAGAACCCATGGCAATGGATGTGCAAATGATTGCTACTAAAAACTTGCAGAATAATTGTAATTGGTTAACTCAAGACAAGGTGCTGCAGCAACTAAAGAAAGTTAATATAAACAAAGCTCCAGGGCCTGACGGTATCCATCCACGTGTACTTAAGGAACTAAGTGCAGAAATAAGTGAACCTCTGTTTTTAATCTTTCAAGATTCTTTTCTTTCAGGAAGTGTTCCGGAGGATTGGAGGAAGGCAGATGTGGTTCCTATATTCAAAAAGGGTTCAAAATCCTTGCCTGGAAATTATAGACCTGTGAGCTTAACTTCTGTGGCTGGTAAAATATTTGAAAGTTTATTAAGGGATAATATTCAAGAATTCCTTGAGAAGAACATGGTTATCAGCAAAAATCAGCATGGTTTTATGAAGCACAGGTCATGTCAAACTAACTTGATTGCGTTCTACGAAGAAGTAAGTAGAAGTATAGATCAGGGTGTTGCCGTGGATGTGATCTTTTTGGATTTTGCCAAGGCATTTGATACAGTTCCACACAATAGATTAGTGTTCAAACTCAAGGAAATCGGTCTAGATGAAAATGCTTGTTCTTGGGTAGAACATTGGCTTAAAAACAGAGTACAAAGAGTTGTCATTAATGGTAAATTTTCAAGCTGGACAGAGGTGGCAAGTGGTGTCCCTCAGGGGTCTGTTCTGGGACCCCTTCTATTTAACATGTTTATAAATGATCTTGAAGACCGCATTGAAAGTCATGTTTCAGTGTTTGCAGATGACACCAAACTTTGTAAAACAATACAATGTGAGCAAGATATTACTTTGCTGCAGAGGGATTTAGATAGACTGGGGGACTGGGCACTCAAATGGCAGATGAAATTTAATGTTGAAAAATGCAAAGTTATGCACTTCGGCGTAAAGAATACACAAGCAACGTATACCCTTAATGGAAGCGAATTAGGGATAACAACACATGAAAAGGACTTGGGAATTGTTATAGACAACAAACTATGCAACAATGTGCAATGTCAATCAGCAGTGGCCAAGGCCAGTAAGGTATTGTCATGCATGAAAAAGGGCATTCATTCTCGGGACAAGAATATAATTTTGCCTCTTTATAAATCACTGGTAAGACCCCATATTGAATATGCTGTGCAATTTTGGGCACCTGTTCTAAAGAAGGATATTATGGCACTAGAAAAAGTGCAGAGGCGGGCTACAAAATTAATAAAAGGAATGGAACATATCAGCTATGAAGAAAGGTTAACAAATTTAAACCTATTTAGTTTAGAAAAACGTCGCCTGAGAGGGGATATGATAACATTATACAAATATATTCGGGGCCAATACAAACCATTGTGTGGAAATCTATTCACAAACCGGACTTTACATAGGACACGAGGCCATGCGTTTAGACTGGAAGAAAGAAGATTTCGTCTAAGGCAAAGGAAAGGTTTTTTACTGTAAGAACAATCAGGATGTGGAATTCTCTGCCTGAAGAAGTGGTTTTATCAGAGTCCATACAGATGTTCAAACGGCTACTAGATGCATACTTGCAAGAACAGAATATTCAAGGATATAATCTTTCAATGTAGGGTAATAACTGCTTGATCCAAGGATAAATCTGACTGCCATTCTGGGGTCAAGAAGGAATTTTTTTCCTAGCTTGTTGCAAAATTGTGCTTCAAACTGGGTTTTTTTGCCTTCTTTTGGATCAACAGCAAAAAACAAATGTGAGGAAGGCTGAACTTGATGGACGCAAGTCTCTTTTCAGCTATGTAACTATGTAACTATGTAACACTGATATCTGTCAGGAATCCCCGAATAACCCTTCACATGTTTATCATTTTTTAAAAGAAGACAACCTAAGGTATTAAATTTGGGGTATTTTGACTATTTTCATGCAACTGTTTTACCACCAAATTTAAACAAAATTAAAAATAATTGGGGATTCTTTGACACACATAGCAATGTAAGAATACATGTACTGAGAACTTTATTTGTTAATGCCAAAGAACACCACAATCTGTGTTCAGCAACATCTCCTGAGTACAGTGATACCACCCATGTATAGGTCTGTTGGGTTCTCTGGGGACTAAAAGACCTTATTTGGAGGGTGCGCATTCCAGTTTTCCAACATGGAATTTTCACAACTGGTCATCATGCACCCATGTCCTATTTGGGACATTTTTTAATCCGGCCAATGTAATTTACCCCATCAAACCATATATTTTTGAATAGTAGACAACCCAAGGTATTTCAAATGGTGGTATTTTAACACTTTCCATGCACGAATGCTACCATCAGTCTTTGTCAAACGTTTGGGTAGTCATTTTTCTCTCACATTGTACTTTAAGCATGGATCTTCAGTTCCTGTTGTGTGCCACTGACAAAGAACACACCAATGTGTGTTCAGCAACTTCTCTCGAGTACAACAGTGCCAAATATACAGGTTTTATGGTTTTTGCAAACTTACAGGGGTCAAATGTAGGGCTTTCCCCTTTTCCATGTTTCCACATTGAAATTTGCCAGATTGGTTTGATGGACCTATGTTGCCTTTGAGACCGTATGGCAGCCCAGCAATGAAAAGTAACCCCATCATGGCATACCATTTGCAAAAGTAGACAACCCACGGTATTCAAAATGGGGTATGTTCAGTCATTTTTAGTAGCCATTTGGTCACAAAAACTGGTCAAAATTAGCATTTATATATTTTTTTGCAATTTTCAAACAAACTGCCATTTCACCGATGATATCAGTATAATACATTTTACTGCTCTAAAACACTCATACTTGTGTATAGTAATGTCTCACAAGTACAGGTTTTATGGTGATTTGGAAAGTTACAGGGTCAAACATAAGATTTGCCAATTTCTGTTTTTGTAAATTGCTATTTGCCAGACATGCTATGTTGCCTTTGAGACGGTATGGCAGCACAGAAATGAAAATTAACCCCACCATGACATACCATTTGAAAAAGTAGACACACACTTATTTCTTATATATGTATAATATATTATAATTAAAGCATTTTATATTATACATATATAATGCATATATATATGATTTTATTATTGGTGTATTTTGAGATATACGTGTATATATCTGAAAGTACACTTATAATGAAGTCATATATATGTATAATATATTATAAAATGCTTTATTATATAATAAATGTACAATAATATGGAACTGCTGCACACACACACACACACACTGCTCAAAAAAATAAAGGGAACACTTAAACAACACAACGTAACTCCAAGTCAATCACACTTCTGTGAAATCAAACTGTCCACTTAGGAAGCAACACTGACTGACAATTTCACATGCTGTTGTGCAAATGGAATAGACAACAGGTAGAAATGATAGGCAATTAGCAAGACACCCCCAATAAAGGAGTGGTTCTGCAGGTGGTGACCACAGACCACTTCTCAGTTCCTATGCTTCCTGGCTGATGTTTTGGTCACTTTTGAATGCTGGCGGTGCTTTCACTCTAGTGGTAGCATGAGACGGAGTCTACAACCCATACAAGTGCCTCAGGTAGTGCAACTCATCCAGGATGGCACATCAATGCGAGCTGTAGCAAGAAGGTTTGCTGTGTCTGTCAGCGTAGTGTCGAGAGCATGGAGGTGCTACCAGCAGACAGGCCAGTACATCAGGAGACGTGGTGGAGGCCGTAGGAGGGCAACAACCCAGCAGCAGGACCGCTACCTCTGCCTTCGTGCAAGGAAGGACAGGAGGAGCACTGCCAGAGCCCTGCAAAATGACCTCCAGCAGGCTACAAATGTGGATGTGTCTGCTCAAATGGTCAGAAACAGACTCCATGAGGGTGGTATGAGGGCCAGACATCCACAGGTGGGGGTTGTGCTTACAGCCCAACACCTTGCAGGACGTTTGGCATTTGCCAGAGAACACCAAGATTCACATATGAAAGCAGGTTCACACTGAGCACATGTGACAGACGTGACAGAGTCTGGAGACGCCTTGGATGAATGTTCTGCTGCCTGCAACATCCTCCAGCATGACCGGTTTGGCAGTGGGTCAGTAATGGTGTGGGGTGGCATTTCTTTGGGGAGCCGCACAGCCCTCCATGCGCTCGCCGGAGGTAGCCTGACTGCCATTAGGTACCGAGATGAGATCCTCAGACCCCTTGTGAGACTATATGCTGGTGCGGTTGGCCCTGGGTTCCTCCTAATGCAAGACAATGCTAGACCTCATGTGGCTGGAGTGTGTCAGCAGTTCCTGCAAGATGAAGGCATTGATGCTATGGACTGGCCCGTCCGTTCCCCAGACCTGAATCCAATTGAGCACATCTGGGACATCATGTCTCGTTCCATCCACCAACGTCACGTTGCACCACGGACTGTCAATCATGGGGAAGACTCCTAACCTGACAGTTGTGCAAAAAAAACATAATTGACACCCTCCATAAGGAGGGAAAGCCTCAAAAGGTAATTGCAAAGGAAGTTGAATGTTCCCAAAGTGCTGTATCAAAGCACATTAATAGAAAGTTATGTGGAAGGGAAAAGTGTGGAAGAAAAAGGTGCACAAGCAGCAGGGATGACCGCAGCCTGGAGAGGATTGTCAGGAAAAGGCCATTCAAAAGTGTTGGGGACTTTCACGTGGAGTGGACTGGGGCTGGAGTCAGTGCATCAGAGCCACCACACACAGATAGATCCTGGACATGGACTTCAGATGTCTTTTCCTCTTGTCAAGCCCCTCCTGAACAACAAACAACGTCAGAAGCATCTTACCTGAGCTAAAGAAAAACAGACCTGGTGTGTTGCTCAGTGGCCCAAAGTCATCTTTTCTGATGAGAGCAACTTCCGCATCTCATTTGGAAACCAAGGACCCAGAGGCTGGAGGAAGAATGGAGAGGCACACACTGCAAGATGCTTGAAGTCCAGTGTGATTTGGGGAGCCATGTCATCTGCTGGTGTTGGTCCACTGTGCTTCATTAAGTCCAGGGTCAATGCAGCCGTCTACCAGGAGATTTTGGAGCACTTCATGCTTCCTTCCGCAGACGAGCTTTATGAGCACCTGCCCATGCTGCCAAAAGCACCAAAGCCTGGTTCAATGACCGATGGGATTACTGTGCTTGACTGGCCAGCAAACTCGCCTGACCTGAACCCCATAGAAAATCTATGGGGCATTGCCAAGAGAAAGATGAGAGACATGAGACCGAACAATGCAGAAGAGCTGAAGGCCGCTATTGAAGCATCCTGGTCTTCCATAACACCTCAGCAGTTCCACAGGCTGATAGCTTCCATGCCACGCCACATTGAGGCAGTAATTGCTGCAAAAGGGGCCCAAACCAAGTACTGAGTCCATATGCATGCTTATACTTTTCAGAGGTCAGATATTGTTCTATGTACACTCCTTGTTTTATTGATTGCATGTAATATTCTAATTTACTGAGATTGTGGATTTGGGGTTTTCATGAGCTGTAAGTCATAATCATCGCACTTATGACAAATCACAGCTTGAACTATCTTGCTTTGCATGTAATGTGTCTATCTCATATATTAGTTTCCCCTTTTACGATACATTACTGAAATAAATTAACTTTTGCACGATATTCAAATTTTTCGAGTATCACCTGTATATATTTAACGTCAAAGTGTATTTTAATATTATGGAGAGCAAAAAAGGGGTCGCAAGAGTATTCTGAGAATGGACAGCAGCTGAAATAGCCTGCCCTTCGGTGGGTCCCCGCTCAGAACTCGAGCTGGTTTTAGCTCATCTTGTGCCATGTTTATGTGCATGTAAAAGTACTCAGAGAATATATATATCTAAGTACTTTTTATGTACTTTATAAACTTTTATTTAACTTTTTTCCCAGGCACTAGGGGGCCTGCCTGAGAGCTCGGGCAGTGGGGTTCTGCCTGAGCTCCCAGGCAGACCCCAGGATCGTGATCGCCAGCGATCAGGTAAGTGGCGATTTACTAAACAATGTATCAGGTATGTCCACGGTCATTAATGACAGTGTTTTGGCGGACGTACCTGGTAAGTCATTGGTCGGGAAGGGGTTAAAGCAGGGGTTGTACCTGCCACACGGGTAAGATTTTCTATTTTCTTTTACCCTGTGCACATTCTAACAGTTGGCGATTTGACACTTTTAATCCTTAAGGAGTCAAAGAGGTGATAAATGTAGTAAACCTATGTTGCTGTACCTAGAGCAGATGAAATGGCTGGTGCTACACAAATACATGATAATACAGTGATCATAACAAGCACCACAATCACAATATCTTACTGTTGGTGGTTAAGGTGCAAGGAAGCAAAGGGAGCAGTAGTCCCTCCATTTTTTTTGCCAAACAATATTTAAAGGATTCCCTGGCACTCAAAGTCAACACCCCTGAACCTCACATTCTCAATTTCCATCTGAAATATTTGGCCAACAAATGGACATCGTGAAGAGAAATGTTCTGTTTTGTGCAATATGGAAACACAGGCAATGTTGTGATTTCCAATTACCGACTTGCTGTAGTTACCATTTACAATGACCCGCTGCTTTATAACGGCTTTGTGACTCCTCAGCCCGTTGGAAATCTCTGACAGCATCAAACAAATTGTTATTAAAAATGTAAAGAGATAAAGTGACAGAAACAAGAAACCGTAAACAGCCCTAGACACAGCTCTGAAATATTCTAATATACATGTGCACGTGTCTAACCATTTAAAAAAAAAAAAAAACTTTGATATTAAAGAAATAGGTGAGGCAAATAGGTCTTTTCTGATATTCTGTACGTCTGGGCAGCAGGCCCCAGTGCAAATACTGATCAGAGTAGGTTAGATGATATTCGCAGTACCGGATAGTGATATATGAAAACTCTGGTATGAAGACGTGCTCTGAACGGGAATGTGATGATTGCTTCATGTGATTGCAATAACAAAACAATTGAATGGGAAGCATGTCACTGAATCACTATTTGCCAATAAATCTTATCTTACAGTTATTACACAGAGGATAAATTCCATTTTAAATAGACATCACTTTTATTAGGAGATAACTTTGAAAGAAATTAATGTCCAACGTGCTTTACAAGAGGCGCCCATGAATTATTTGCACGAGAGTGTAGTCAAGATTTATATAAAATGATTTTCTTATATAAAAGGTAGGCAAGTCTCCAGTAGATAAAAGATTTAAATGAAAAGTAGTCTTTTCCTCGGCCCTGGACAGAAAATAATTAATACACTAAACTCTGAGTGCGTTGAAGTTCAACCACAAGTAGACAATATTATAGATAAATCAGACAACTGCCAGTTTGGGAATTCACTTTGTACAAACACTTTGCCATAGGCTACCGAAGGGTCAAGTCTTTCTCATTGGATGCTTCACTTATCCCTGTGCATACTCTTGACCCCAAAACAAGGTTAACAAAACCCATAAAAAATGCTTCTTTTAGTAATACAACTGAAATTGGCGCTTCCTGAAAATATTTCTATTGTCTATAAACTATAAACACTTAACTATAAATGTAAAGCCCTACTCAAAATAAACAAGCATGAGTTATATAGCAGTTAAACTCTGGAGATTTTTTGAGATGAAGTTATGATGAAGGTGGGAAGTACACTCTTTGTGTACCATTAAGGTACACTTTAAAGTGTCAGTCCAGGCCTTACATGAGATAGATGCAGTGTGTAGGTCAGGTGGTGTCAGGGATCTCCCCTCTGCTTACCTGTCGGCGAGCGGCGTCTCCTCTCTGTCGTTCGCCGCCCGCGTCCTCCACGCCCCCCAGCGGCAGCATGTATAACGCTGCACGCTGGGAGGTCACTGAATTATGTAAACGCCGGGGTCACGTGAGTGACCCGGCGTTAAAGGAACAGTACCACAATCACAGTGGGAGGTATAGATATCCCCCATGTGTGATTGTTAATTCTGATTGGAAGTTATCCAATCAGAATTAAACCAAGGGTATTTATACTTACCTTTCCTGTCCCTCAGTGCCCTGTTGTGGTCTTGTGATACCTGTAACGTAGTGTTCTCGTCTTGCTCTCTGGTTACTGATTATTTGGCTCGTTATTCCGTTTATCCTGTCTTCTCCACTCCTTTGACCTCGGCTTGTTTCTCGTTCTCCCGTTTTCTGGCTCCCTTTACTTGGCTTGTCTCCTGACTATTCTTAGTGTGCTTAGCCCGGCCACTCTAAGGACCGGTATAGCACCCTTCCTCTCTGTGTCCTGTTAGCGTGTTAGGTTCCGGAATCGTGACAGGTGGTAGGCGGCATGTTGCTTTTTCTTTTTTTAAATCATCCATAAACCCACCATTTCTGTAACTCTCCAGGCCTGCAGTATTTCACATTTTGCTCTAAAACCTTTGCTGTACATACTATATAGCAAAATTGGTCACAGGAACCGCACTCACTCCCAGCGGCCAAGGGTGCTCCGTCCGGAACAGGACCAGCAATCCCAACACGTTAAGGCAGCAAGAAAGATGCCCAGGCACTCAAAGTGTGAAAGCCGCAGGCAGATTTATTGCAACAAAACAGACAGCAATGTTTCGTCCTACCAAGAGGTCTTTTTTAAGCTTGAAAAAGACCTCTTGGTAGGTCAAAACATTGCCGTCTGTTTTGCTGCAATAAATCTGCCTGCGGCTTTCACACTTTGAGTGCCTGGGAATCTTTCTTGCTGCCTAAAACCTTTGCTGTCTAGTTTGATATGACTTGGGTTTCTGTGAGTTGAAATCCTGAGGTTAGCTTTATAGGGCAATAAGTCCCAAGAAACTCTTATTGTCACTATTGGCCACGGCTGCTGGATCAAGCATAGCACTGGTATAGAAAGTTATGTCCAGGCATTGTGAGATTTCACATCCAAAGCTGCAGAGACTGGGATATTTACAGCAATTATTATTATTATTATTATATTATTTATATAGTGCCAACAAATTCCGTAGCGCTGTACAATGGGTGGACTAACAGACATATAATTGAGATCAGACCACTGACGTACAGGAACAGAGGGGGTTGAGGACCCTGCTCGATGAGCTTACATGCTAGAGGGAGTGGGGTATAGTGACACAAAGGGTTAAAGTAGGGGAATTAAATAGTTTGTTACAGAAGGGTTTATTGAGTGCTTGTGCAATGTGTGAGCATCTATTTTAAGGTTTCATTTATTATGATTTTACCATATATTTCTTGTATGGCACATGCACTCATACAAATATTTATCCCCAAAACACATAAACCCCTAGCAATTGTTAAAAAAGGCTGACAAAAAAAAAAAGCACAGAAGGTATAGGATTATAAGCTTACTAGACGAAGGTCGTCGTTCCCCCTTGTTCCGGTTTGCCTAACTCTGTCATAAGTTGATTAGAATACTTTGTAACCCAAGACCCAGTTCTTTGCAATATGTTGGTGCTTTATAAATAAAATAATAATAAAGTTAATGAAATATTTTTAAAAGCTCTTTAAGCTTATAGCGTTGTGCTGTAGGTTAAATAAAGGTGCTTTCCCTAAATAATACCACGTAGAATACTGGGGACATTTCCCCGTACCAGCTTACCAACGTTGGTAGCCATGATGGCTTTATAGAAAGTATTACCTCTGGAATATGGTGGCTCAGGCAGTAGCGTTTATTGCAGTGAAGGCAGAGATCCCCGACTGTTACAACGCTTGCTTTGCATTTAGCAAATCCACACGTGTTGTCAGACTTCACCACAGCTGCAATTAATGCATCGAAATTGTCATCGGCACCAGTGACTGCGGCATTAGCGTCAGTTTTACCTGGAACCACAAAATATCTGCATTACAGCGAATAAAACCATTTTTGTTTATGTGTGATGTACAAAGAAAGTGGAAATTGTTAAACTTGGGCAATACATGAGAAGTTCAGCCATGCCTTTCTAGGTAGTTAATATAACACAGACACAGATTTACCCCTGTGAACAGGTTTAGGCAAAATACGAAATCGAGAAAAAAAATATTTAGGACAAGAATGGGTTTATCAGTGATAGCCAACATGTAGATCACCAGCTGCTGTATAACAAATTATATGCTGCTCAGCCAGATACAGACTGCATGGGGTTTATTCACTAAACAGTTGATCTCAGTGACAATAAAACCAAATGACAATAAATCAGACCAACATATCTGCTTTGGAGCAATTCTCCAACTCCGTTAGTCACAGCTTGGCTATCTATATCAGCCTGGATTCTGCCCCTTACATGTCTGTCTTGTAACATGGAATCCCATCACAGCTGGATAGCTCAATACCAACTATCAGATCTACAAGCAATTTGGCTTATTTCAACTTGCAGACAATGAAACTGTTAATAGCTCCCAAATGATTCCTCTCCTGCAACTGTCACTTCAAAAACAAACAAATGAAACACACTAAGTCTTCAGTGAATACTATTCTACCAATCTATTTCCTTTATACTATTCTTACCTTCGGTGTCACTATACCCCACTCCCTCTAACATGTAAACTCACTGAGCAGGCCCTCAATCCCTCTGTTACTGTCACTATACCCCACTCCCTCTAACATGTAAGCTCACTGAGCAGGGCCCTCAATCCCTCTGTTACTGTGTCACTATACCCCACTCCATCTAACATGTAAGCTCACTGAGCAGGCCCTCAATGTCAGGAAACTGACAGGGATCCAATACGCAGAATGCGCACAGAAGGAGGTACGTATACCGGACCTTAGAATGGCCGGACTAACGTAAGGACAAAGCAAGAATAGTCAAAAGGTAAGCCGAGGTCAAGGGAGCCGGAGGACAGGTAAGCGAGATACAAGCCGAGTCAAAGGAGAGGAGAGGACAACAGGACAAAAGACAAGCAAGGGTCAAAACCGGAAACACAAGATAAAGAACGCGCTGAGTGACTAGCAAGCTAGAACCACGACAGGGCAATGAGCAGTAGTAAAGGTTTCCTTTAAATACCCTGTTACCTAAATAGAGACCACGCCCCCAAAAGGTCCGGAATAGCGGTTCCCGGCACTTTATGCAAATGCCGACGTCATGACGTCGACGCTAGCCGTCGCGTCATAAAAGGGGGAGGAGCTAGCGCGGCCGGCGCGAAAACGGCCGGAATATGCCGAAATGCTAGGGGCAGGGAGCCCCTAAGCAGAGAGGATGTCCTCCCTGGATACATCACCAACAGGTACCCTGACAGTACCCCCCCTTCTAGAAACGCCCACCGGGCGGATGGGACCGGGCTTAGAAGGAAAACGAACGTGGAAGGCCCGAAGAAGACGAGGAGCATGCACGTCTATACCAGGAACCCAAGACCTCTCTTCTGGACCATAACCTTTCCAGTCTATGAGGTATTGCAGCTTCCCCCTAGAAATACGAGAATCAAGGATGGACTTGATGATATATTCCTCCTGACCATCCACACGGACCGAGGATGGAGGAGCAGAGCGGGAGGAAAATCTGTTACAAACAAGAGGTTTCAATAACGACACATGAAAAGAGTTAGGGATGCGTAGAGTAGGAGGTAGATCCAGCAAATAAGAAACCGGGTTGATCCTCCTCAGTACCCTGTAAGGACCAATGTAACGAGGAGCAAACTTCAAGGAAGGAACTTTCAGGCGAATGTGTCTGGTACACAACCAGACCCTATCCCCCGGAGAAAAAATAGGAGCAGGACGTCTACGCCTATCAGCATGTGACTTGAACACCGCGGAACTACGTTCAAGAATTTGTCGAGTCTGATCCCACAACTTTCTCAGGTTAGCTATATGAATATCAACCGACGGTATACCCTGGGAAGGAGACACCGACGGAAGAACAGTAGGGTTAAAGCCATAGTTCAAGAAAAAGGGGCTATTACGAGTGGAACCACAAACAAGGTTGTTGTGAGCAAACTCCGCCCAAGGAATCAGACCGACCCAGTCATCCTGGTGTTCAGAAACAAAACAACGTAGATATTGCTCAATTTTTTGGTTAGTGCGTTCGGCTGCTCCGTTAGATTGGGGATGATAGGCCGAAGAAAAATTCAGTTTGATGCCCAACTGTGAACAGAAGGATCTCCAAAAACGGGAAATAAATTGGGAACCCCTGTCTGACACAATCTCATTGGGAATACCATGTAAACGGAAAATTTCTCTAGCAAATATCACGGCCAGTTCGGGGGAGGACGGAAGTTTAGGCAAGGGAACGAAATGAGCCATTTTAGTAAACCTGTCAAGGACCGTGAGGATAACTGTATGCCTATTGGAAGCTGGTAGATCAACAATAAAATCCATAGCCAAACAAGCCCAAGGTTTGTTGGGAACGACTAAGGGCTGCAATAAACCACAAGGGAGATCCCGCGGAAGTTTATTCCTGACACAAACATTGCAAGCCTTGACAAAGTCTTCCACATCCCTACGTAAACCGGGCCACCAGAAGTCTTTGGAGATCAGGCAGTAAGTTTTGTGGATGCCGGGGTGACCAGCGAACTTGCTATCGTGAAAACAGCGAATAATGTCCACTTGGAATTTGGGAGACACGAACAAGCGGCCCACAGGAGTACGTTCGGGAGCAAGAGATTGTTCGTTCATAATATCAGCGAGCAATGGAGAGTGTATTTTGACATTGGTGTTGGCGATAATATTGACTTCAGGAATAATAGGGAACAAAGTATCCTCTGTAGAGGTGGTAGGTTCGTGCTGACGTGACAAAGCGTCTGCCTTAGTGTTCTTAGAACCAGGTCTGTAAGTAAGCACATAATTAAAGTGTGTAAGGAACATAGACCAACGTGCCTGCCTGGCAGATAATCTTTTGGCCTCCCCCATATACGATAAATTTTTGTGGTCAGTCAAGATAGTAACTGGGAGGACGGTGCCCTCTAACAAATGTCTCCATTCCTTTAATGCCATAATGATAGCTAAAAGTTCTCTATCACCAATGTCATATCTCCTTTCAGTGTGTGATAGTTTCTTGGAAAAAAAACCGCAAGGGTGCAGCGGCTTATCTAAACTTTGTCTTTGGGACAACACTGCGCCTATCCCTGTTTCAGACGCATCAACTTCAAGTAAAAAGGGTAGAGAGGTATCAGGATGAACTAATACAGGTGCTGAGGCAAAAGACTGTTTGAGCGTTTCGAAAGCAGATAAAGCCTCAGTAGACCAGGTTTTGGTATCGGCTCCTTGTTTGGTCATATTAGTGATAGGAGCGATAACAGAGGAGTACCCTTTAACAAAACGTCTGTAATAATTAGAAAATCCAAGAAATCTTTGTATGGCTTTGAGTCCCTTAGGTAAAGGCCAATCTAAAATCGATTTTAGTTTGGTCGGGTCCATCATAAACCCGTCTTTGGAAATTACGTAACCTAAGAAAGTTACCTGAGACTGGTCAAAGCTACATTTTTTCAATTTACAATACAATCCATGTTGTAAAAGTTTCTGTAATACCTTTCTGACTTGTCTATGATGTGAATTAATGTCTCTAGAATGGATTAGTATATCATCCAAATATACAATTACACATTCATGTTGGAATTCTCTAAGAACTTCATTGATCAAGTCTTGGAAGACGGCCGGGGCGTTACAAAGCCCAAACGGCATTACGGTATACTCATAATGCCCGTAACGGGTATTAAATGCTGTCATCCATTCATCTCCTTGTTTAATTCGCACTAAGTTATATGCTCCTCTTAAGTCAAGTTTGGTAAAAATACTCGAGCCCTTTAGTCTGTCAAAGAGTTCAGTAATCAAAGGAATAGGGTAAGCATTTCTGATAGTAATTTTGTTCAATCCCCGATAGTCTATACAGGGACGTAAGGTACCGTCTTTCTTTTCTACAAAAAAGAAACCCGCCCCTGCCGGAGAAGAAGACTTTCTAATAAATCCTTTGTCTAAATTCTCCTTGATATATTCCTCTAAAACTAAGTTTTCCTTGGTGGATAGAGGGTATACCGTACCCCTGGGAGGCATAGTACCAGGGAAAAGTTTAATAGAACAGTCATAAGACCGGTGGGGAGGTAAAGTATCCGCCTTACCCTTGTCAAATACAGATTTGAGGTCTAGATATTGTAATGGTATCTGAACGTCTGTGGACTGAGAAGTGTTAACATAAGAGTTTACGGGGCAAACAGAAGTAACACTCTGCAGACATTCTTTCCTACAACCCATACCCCAAGAAACGATTTCTCCACCCTCCCAGTCAATCTGAGGGTTGTGTCTCTTGAGCCAAGAATATCCTAGCACCACAGGGACTGCCGGGGAGGAAATTAACAGAAGGGAAATCAACTCCTCGTGGAAAATACCAACAGTAAGCTTAACGGGTTTGGTCTCATGGAATATTACTGGTTCAGATAAAGGTCTACCATCTATGGCCTCAACGGCCAAGGGTGTATCTCTCAATTGGAATGGGATACAATGCTTATTAGCGAAAGTTTGGTCTATAAAGCTTTCTGCTGCTCCAGAATCTAATAATGCCATCGTAGCAATAAATCCCTTTTCCCAAGCTAGAGAGACAGGAATCAGAAGCCTATGGTCTTTTTTATTATGCATAGAGGACAGTAATGAAACACCCAAGGCCCGTCCTCTAAGGGAACTTAGGTGCGAGCGTTTCCCGGACGATTTGGGCAACTAAGACGTAGGTGACCTCTCCGCCCGCAGTATAAGCAGAGACCCTCCCTTCTTCTGTACTGTCTCTCAGCCTCAGATAAGCGAGTATTACCAATTTGCATAGGTTCTGGTGGAGTAGGATTATAGGAGTCAGGGTTCTGAAATGAGGGAGCGAGTCTTACAGGAAGTCTAGTAACTCTTTCCCGAGTGTTCTGCCTCTGTCTCATGCGTTCATCTATTCTGGAAATGAAGGATACTAAATCCTCTAAATTTTCCGGAAGTTCTCTTGTGGCAATTTCATCTAGAATTTCATCAGACAACCCATTCAGGAATACATCCATAAAAGCTTGTTCGTTCCATTTCACTTCTGCTGCCAATGATCTAAACTCTAGAGCATATTCTACAAGGGTCCTATCCTGTTGTTTAAGGCGTAACAGGGATCTGGCCGCATTAATCTTCCTCCCTGGGGGGTCAAAGGTTCTTCTAAAAGCCGTGACAAACGCAGTGTAGTTGTAGACTAAAGGATTGTCATTCTCCCCAAGGGGATTGGCCCATCTAAGTGCTTTATCTATTAGCAGGGTTATAATAAAGCCTACCTTAGCCCTGTCAGTGGGGTAAGCCCGGGGTTGAAGTTCGAAATGTATGCTTATCTGGTTTAAAAAACCACGACAAGCATCAGGCGAACCCCCATATCGTAATGGTGACGTGACATGGGAAGATGCGCCTACAGTGGCTACTTCCAAACCAGTACTTAGCGAGTGGCTAGCAGTGAAACGTATTTCTTCAGACTGGGTACTGGAGCGTGTTAACAAAGTTTGTAACGCTAAAGCCATTTGGTCCATTCTATGGTCCATAGCCTCAAATCTGGGGTCAGGAGGACTAGCACCTGCAGGATCCATCTGGCCCTGTCGTAATGTCAGGAAACTGACAGGGATCCAATACGCAGAGTGCGCACAGAAGGAGGTACGTATACCGGACCTTAGAATGGCCGGACTAACGTAAGGACAAAGCAAGAATAGTCAAAAGGTAAGCCGAGGTCAAGGGAGCCGGAGGACAGGTAAGCGAGATACAAGCCGAGTCAAAGGAGAGGAGAGGACAACAGGACAAAAAGACAAGCAAGGGTCAAAACCGGAAACACAAGATAAAGAACGCGCTGAGTGACTAGCAAGCTAGAACCACGACAGGGCAATGAGCAGTAGTAAAGGTTTCCTTTAAATACCCTGTTACCTAAATAGAGACCACGCCCCCAAAAGGTCCGGAATAGCGGTTCCCGGCACTTTATGCAATTGCCGACGTCATGACGTCGACGCTAGCCGTCGCGTCATAAAAGGGGGAGGAGCTAGCGCGGCCGGCGCGAA
>OW240923.1:118750612-118822223 GCA_933207985.1 Pelobates cultripes | reverse complement strand
TATTCCGTTATTTGCCTGCATTCCTAATTGACACATTTTATGCTTTGCAGGAACAGGTGCAGTACAATACGCAGCACTGGTTTCCTTATCGAGAGGAAATTAGGACGGTTCTAATATTATCACCAAGATATTGGCCGCAATTTATATTTTTTTAAAGGCCTCAATTTAATATTTCTGGATAAATTTTCAAATAATTTTGTACTTTTAAATAAGCTTTTGAAATTATTTTATGGTTTAAAAAATACTTTAATAGGTTTTGATGTACGAATATATTTTTATATATGATATTTTTTTTTTTAATATTTTGAAATAATAATTTTAAAAGGTTATCAAAAAAATATTAGGTTATTTGAAAAGCTTTTTCAAAAATATGAAATCAAGGCCATAATAGGTAGAGAGAACACAAACTTTAATCACATTTTTTTGTTGTTAAAAAAGTAGTATTTTAGGGGTCTCTGTTCCTGTTCATTGATCTCTAGGTAACTGGCCACGGTAAACCGATTTAATGTAGCAGGTCTTTCTCAGTGCAAGTTTGACTCTCTGACGCAGAAGCTAGGTGAAGTTATTCTGTCGAAGTTTTGTTTAGTTTTCATACATTATTTTAGTTAATGTGTTAGCAAGCTAATGCCAATATGTACATAGTTTAAAAATCCAATTAACTCAAATAAACACGATATAAGCAAAGTAAACAATGAACATTACTCATTTAGAGACGGTTTTATCTGCTTGGGCATCATAATTAACATAATTATTCAAAATGATGTGTCCAAATGAACAAAATAAAGCTGGCAAGCCAATTGCCTGATTTATTTTAATTTCTTAAATTGAAATCAGTTTGTAAAAATATTTTCTATAGTACACAATTCATGTTTTATGGATGTACCCTAATTTTCCACCAATGTGTTGGATTGACAAGTATAAATAATTTATTGACGCATATGTATATGTTGTGTTCCATACTGTATGACTGTAAAATAGACATAAGCAGTTGGTGGTTCTTCAGCAAATACGAAGTCCACCTAAACAAGGATTAGAGTAGTCCATGGGAGCCAGCATTTCCTTGTACCAATCTAGAACCTACAGCAAAGTAGATGTAGCACCAACTGTAGAGAAAGTGTCTGTTTAGTACCCGCTACAAAATACTTTTCATTGCTGTCAGTTCATGCAGGTGACCAAAGGCCAATAACATGGCTGCACTAGTCTCCAACCTTGAAATGATTCCTAGATTTACAGAAGCAATGCTTATAATCTGCACAGGTGTCAGAATAATCGAGTCACTATATAGGTAGAAGGATGCAAGACCCCAATTTGTTTCTAAGTGGTCTCACCTTGTCATAAACCGGTTACGTTAAACCGTTAAGTACTTTGGGTATTAAAGTTAATAAGTGATTATTAAAAAATTACAAAGATGTAAACACCCACAAATTTCCTTTACACTGGAGCTAAAATTAGAATTATGAAAATATATTCATTCTGCTATTACGTATTGCAAAGCGGAAGTCAGAGATGTTACAATAACCAACATACTGTGAGGATTTATATATGGACTCAATGAAATTTAAGCACCTGTTTGAAACTAAAATAGCACTAAATTTGGGGTCTGGATCGAGGGTTAAGAACCACTGCATTCAGAATAAATGTGAAACAGGGCAGCTCAACCTGGAGACTCATCAAGGTGATTACAACTTTGGAATCATGTGAATTGAATGGTAAAACTTCATGGTAACCTCTCTGGATCAAATGAGTCTTCATAGACTTCCAAGGTAAAACTCTCTAGACAGCTTGGGAGAAATAGCCGAGATTCTATTTGGAGTTTGAATGCTTAGGAGTTTGGGTTGCAGAAAACAAGGCAATTACTAAATCCAACATCAGAACTGGCTTCAAACTGTTGTCCTGTAATTGTAAGTCATGATTACTGAGCAAGAATGTTTCATTTATGTGTTTATTAACCATTTCTATCCAATTGTGTTGTAGGAGTTATCTTTGAGGGTTACTGTAGCAGAATTCTGTGATGATGGTAGGACGGAGAACATTGGACATGTTATTATTGGTCCTGCTGCAACTGGAATGGGCATGACTCACTGGAACCAAATGCTTGCGACTCTGAGGAAGCCGGTGTCCATGTGGCACCAAGTCAGAAGGAATTAGAGCACCTGTGTGGAGTTTGTTTTTCCAAAATGCCATTAACAGGAAAGGAAAACAAGATTGAGTATTAACACACCCTATTAATGCTTAGCGCATGGGCCACAACTCAGTCTTGAAGAGCAGTACTCCTGCTAGAGGTGTATGATTTATATAAATGTTATGTATTATTACAAACAATTCCCACTGAGAATCACTGAGCCTTGCGTTATACAATATATCACACGGAGAGCCTTGAGTAGTTATGACCTTGGAGAAATGGAGTGAGGATTGAGACTCCTGTCTTAGCAGGTATTAATAAGGATCATGCACTATTTTGTGTATGCATATGTACATATATATATTTTGCATGGAGCTTAAACATTCCTTTAAAAAAAACCTAACACTTCGAGAAGGCTAAATACTGTATGGTAATGATTTTATTTTTAAAAATAATAATCTTGCTCTATAAAATAAAATGATAAAAATACCCTAACGGTAATAGAAAAACAAGATACACTAATATACAAATATATACAGAATGGCAGCTTGCTATTTTCTGCTCGCTATTTTGAATGCCAATTGACAATACAATGAAAGCTATTTTAGTGAGAACAATGTTTGTAAATTTCTATATTTCTTGAATAAAAACACTTATAGGTATAATATTCATACAAATAAAGTCATATACTAACCGAGATAAATGTATTAGTAGCAGCAACACTGTTTGGAAACCACGCATTTTAAAAGCATGGCATTTTTAAAGCTTCATTTTCAATACAAGGAAAAGCAGAAAATGTGACATGTATTAGCAAGATATACGGACAAAAAAACCCAAACCAACCTCTCCAACGCACTGTAGTGGTTAAGGTAACACATAGTACCCATGCACCCCATCTATTGTAAGCAGCCAGAAAGATTTTGAATGCTTGGATAGTGCAGTTTCCAGCCTCCACTTCCACCGGAGAGTCGGATGTTCCTAAGCAGAAACTTCCGTTAGCTCACCTGAGCTAACTCATACAACGCAAGTCTTAGCTCATTGGCTGAGAGCGTCAGCTGATCTCTGCTTAGGAACTGTTGGCTCTCTGGAGATGGTAGCGGTGATAGGGCACCACCGGCTGTAGTGGTTATGGTGCTTAGATTACTCCTTTAAACCTTATTTCACCTTGGAGGGAATTGATTCAAGAAGATTGATCACAATTTTGGACAGGCTGTATGTAATGCTTCAAATATGTACCAAGATCTTTGCAGACATGTTTTCTGTTTACAGTTAGAACTGCACACTTCTGTAAGCTTTTTCTAGCTCCATGCGAAGCTCTGAGCCAAATTCCCATCAGAGTCATTTTATTTGATTTTTTTTTTTACTTGGAAGGCTAGTTGTAAGAATGTCTGTCTAATACATTTCATGACTTTCAGAACATGCTAAGAGCTGGGGCTTTGTGGCTAGCATTGCAAATACTGAAGCAGAGAAATATTCTGATGCCGAAATTCTCCAGGAAGAAAGGGAAATCCTTTGCCAGATCCATCCTGTTTTCCTAGACACATGAATATTGATTGGAAGCATTTGCAAAGGTTTGCCCTGCTCGATGAAGGAGCCAAATCTTGCAGGCAATAAATCAAGTCATTTACTGAGGTGACAATACAATTAATTAATTTGGCTCTTGCACCACAGAGTTAGAGACATTGAATGGTTACTCTTTGTGGACCAATAATTATTTCATCAATGACTATAAAGATTCTTTATAAAAAAAAAAATGGAATATCCCACTCAACCTGCCAGGAGAAAGTATAGACCCGACAATGCTGAATATTAGCACCAGAAATGTATTTTTAATATTATAATTATCCTTGCAGCGTGTAATGAAAAGATATACTTAATTTAAAAATACTGGAAAATCTGGCCCCTTCTTTCACAGAACACCAGATCCCTCTGCCTTATTCATACACCTTCGGTCAGACAGAGGTAGAATCTGACTGCTAGGCTCCTGCTTCACTCCCTGCACAGAGAGAGATCGGTGATGTCCCCAGATAGACCCCTAGCGGCAATCTCACTGTTGGGGGTCTTCACAAAATTTGCAAAGTCGCCAGACAGTAACAGTGTCACTTTAATTATTGTAACACTATTTTAAAAAAATTAGTGACACTTTATTCTTAATAGTATTTCATACAATGCCATTTTAATGCTAAAAATACATAGGTCAAAATAGCAGAGCCACAAAAATTAGGCCGAATGGACTACTTCGGTCTTATGTTTCCAAACAGTTAGCAATTCATATAAAGTCTGTACACACTAGAGGACTCAGGAGGTGACATTTTCTTATGGAAACATTTCATACTGCCTAAAAGAAAGGAAAATAAAATCTATCAGGCTGTGATGCGAATTGTGGAACCTAAAAACTAAACTAAAAATACTATAAAAATTGCTTTGCTTTTCCTTCAAGGAATATTTTAAAAAAAAGATATCATCAGTTATTTAAACATTCACAATAATTTGAAGGGTCAGTCCAATCAAAATAACGGCTATAAACCAGTGTAGTGGTTATGGTTCCAGGAGTGCCCGGCTGACCCTTCCTCCAATCTAAGGAGTCAAGGAGTTTAGATTGCTTTGACTTCTCACATTGGATCGGCCTTGCAATGCCTCCTCTTTGGTGGAAGCACTCAGCTTTGGGATAAGCCCGGCGGTGCTGGACCTAGCTCGTTGGCCGAGATTGATCAGCCAATGAGCTGGCCTTGCACTTGCAGAAATTCCTAAGCAGGAGCTTCCGGTTCTCCTAAAAGGTAGAGAGGAGGTAAGAAGTCAAACCATTAATAAACTGTTTTACTAATTACACTGGAAATGCAGAAACCATAACCAGGCTTTCAAACTGTCCCGATTTCAGTGGGGCAGTCTCGTCCCAACTTTGTTCCTGGTGACCTGCTTTTGGAAAGCCAGGGAACAAAGTTGGGACTGGACCATAAAATACGGGACGCCGATGTTGGGGCGTATGCCATAACCACTACAGTGCATCGTAATAGTTAAACTTTACTATCTAGTCTGTAAACACGTCACCTTGTGTGTGGGAGGCTCATCCTAAAGACTACCACAATTAACTGCTTGATTAATTAGCCTCTACAGACTGATTGAATGAGATCATACCACCTGCTTATACAAATAATCCTCAATGTGTAGAAAACTCCTACAAGATCCATACTAAAAATACATATTTTGATGAGATCAGAGACAAATATATTTTTTTATAATTTAACTTGCAGTATTTCAAACACAAGAGATATCATGAAATTATATCACAAATAAAAAATGCAGAATACCACATGAATAATACTAACCATCTATTAAAATAACACACGTAAAGCTGTGTCTGGAGTCTGTCACATTTGTGACCGTTAATAAAAGTATCTAATGAAAACATATGCAAATAAATGCATGCATATTTTTAATTGGGCATATGAAATATATAGTGATTTTTATTTATTTTGTGCAATGGTACACTCAATTCTCACAAGTAGATTTCTGTCATATAGGGTATAATAAAAAATTCTGCAATTTTATCAAATTGGGGCAGTCAAATAGTCTTTTAATAAAACAAACAAAAAAAGTAATCGTTAATACAATGAAAAGACTATGTCTGTAGAGATGCAAATTAGAACACTCTGTTCTCATGGATTATGGGACAAAAGTTTCCTAGAATAAGATTTACAACCTTATGTAACGTCTGCAGCTGGAATTGTAACCCTTAGTCTAATCCCCCGGTACATATTGCAGACCAGTCTGCCTTTTTATTGAACGTTTTAACATTCTCTCTCACAGCAAATGCTTTGTTATATTACATATGTGCTTTCACCAAGACAACTTGACCGTCAACAGGCATGGCTCCAAAAAACTTGGGCAATGGGAATAAAATATTTTTTTAATTATGTGCCAATCATTAATATGCCAAATAAGTTTACTGGCTGTACCTAGTAAATTGGTTGCACTTCTCTACAAGACTTGTGTCAATGTCAGAGAGCCATTGTCAATGTGTCAATGTCAGACAGCAGGTAAAGGCTGTCGCAAGAACTCCTCCAGAGCATTATGGGAGATCGCCCATGTCTTGTCTAGCATTGTATACTTCCCTGACAGCTATATGGTCATAATTCTGATTATCGGAGTATATTTACTATGTATTCCTCTCGATTCAGTTATTCCAAAAAAGTATTTTCACTGTAAAGAAGTATACAATGATTTTGGATTTTTTTTTCAAAGAAAAGGAAAAAAAGTGAAAAATATATATTTTCCATATGATTACTATAAATAAATGGTTTTGATATTGCTTGTAATATAAATAGCAATTGTTTACTGAATTTGATCCAATGATTACCTTTAACAACTAAGATCTTTGGTGATGTACGATTTATGAATAAATGCAATAATATTGTAACAGAAAATGTGAAATAATCATCAATTTTATTGTAATCGAAGACGGTACACAGGCTTTCGTGCTTTCTTAATTTTTTTTTGCTAAGCTTACTTTATGAAAATATGTACATTTTTGAAATTTTAATAAAATCTATTAAAAAATATATAATTATAAAAAAAAAAAAAAAAACCTGTGTGTCATTATAGACTGCTATTAACTTAAATTAATTAATACTACAATGATTCAAATGGCCATTGGATTATCCGTGTTGGATTATGGCATAAACAGACTGGGGGAAAATGTTATTCATTTACAAAAATATATTTTGTTGCAAGATAATTTTTATACTCATTCTAAAACTATCGTAAAAAAATACTTGATCTGATATGAGATTGTATATAGTAAATTACATAACTGCAAAAAAAAAAAAAGTGATCAATGTATTCAAAAAAAATTGTTCAATATAATTATTGTAACACCAGTACAAACATGTACAGATAACAAAGAAGTAAAATCACACCTGACCAGAAAACCATTTTCTCTGCATATCAGCCGTTACTTGCAGTTCTGTTGGACCTATTCCATAGATTCTGTTAACTCTCCTCGGCTAAATCTTGCCATGTAGGGCTAACTCACTCACTGAGAGGGTCATAATGTAGGCGACTGATAACTATTTGACAATTTACCTGGAATCCGTTGCGCACCAAACACTCCTGTAATCTCACCACTATAGTACGCTGTAATACTTCTGGTTTTTAAATATTCATTTAAAGGAGGAGGACAAAGCAGCTACTCATGTGTATGACTTTTTAGATCAGTCTCAGAACATACGATACGTATTGAGAGAGGCTGACACACATACATAGTATCCCTTACTGAATCCATACTTGGTTTGGACTAGTGTTTAGCTTCGAGGGAGGTTCACTGCTTGGATGATAGGGTGCCAGTTCAACTTGTTTTTGCAAGATATTTATTGTTCCAACATTCTGCTGGCCAGGACTTGTGAGCACTACATGAGCTACTGATGAGAAATGATTGATGGCGATTATTTATTTGATTTCACATCCAGGACTCATAATTACACATTCTGATCCTGAACACAATACAATTACCGGTATGTGATCGATAGCATTTAGAATTCTAATCAGTATGGCATGAATGCTAGCAATGCTATAACAAGCTTAGAAAAAAATACAGAACAGTTTTCGGTTTGGCATCACGACAAGAGGAGATTTAGACCATTTTGTACACAGAACAAAAAAAAGTAAAACAATAAAACGACACACTTTAGCTGTAATACTGAAATATAACTGATGGAGCCAACATGATTATTATTATTATTTATATAGCGCCAGCAAATTCCATAGCGCTGTACAATAATAGAATACACAATAGCAAACATGGCTGCCAGTCAGTAAATTCATTAGAGAATCATTAAGTCCATGTGAAGAGCCTTTTCTTTCATGTTCTGAATCTTAATCTAAAAAGGTATATTTCCCTGAACCTACATTTGGGGGCACATAATGACTTTTAATTTGTTTTTTACATCTTACTTATTGTATTATTATGGCTGTCAGGATGGTATAATCCTTAATTGAAATGTTGACCAATGCAACTGGCACTGCTAATCAGAAAGCGAGAACTTGCATAGCAAAACAAAGCGGATTTGGGGAAATCTGGCTTAGCTGTTGGGGAGTCCGGCTTGGCTGTAGACAATGCTTGCTGGCTGGCTGGATATTTTAGCTCAATGTTTGCGAAGTGGTTTCACACTCGCCATTATTTGCTTTTGAGTTGATAAACCCTCAAGTACTAGAAAAGTGTGGATGCACTAGGACGCATAAGAAATTAAAATGTGGGGGGCGGGGCCGGGCGGCCATGCTAGCAGGCTGCAAGTCACTATGGCTCCTGAGGAATTTAGCTAAAATCGGGCAAATCCCCTCTCAACTCAGCTTGATACACCCTGGAAAGCCGTGGTACAAGATCCTGGAGTGTCCCGGTGCAGCTAGAGCAACTGACATTGGGTGGTTCTGGGTCCCGGTGAGATGCTCTGGGGCTTGGAGACTGAGGCCTACCCGGGGGGGGGGGGGGTGGAGCAGACGGCCGCTGCTTTGCTTTTCCCCCCGGCTGCAGAAAACCACAACGCGACTGGAGCACTCTCGGCCCCGTTCACCCCCCCCTTTGGACCGGTGGGGGTTATCCCGGTCCCCACCAGGCAAGCAAACACCCACAAGGCACTCCTGGGCGACGACTGCCACGCGGCCTCAACAAAATGGCCGAACGTGCTGTAACTGCCCCACAGGCCACTGGAGAGGAGCCGCGCAGACCGCGCTAACTGAGAACACCTTACCTCAGCCTCCTACTACCAAGACCGCAGACCATCACTGGGGTAAGGCACTGAAAAGCTGTCCCCTTGAAAAGCTGTCCCCTTGAAAAGCTGTCCCCTTGTAACAGCTAGGTCGCACCGCTACCCGCACCTGGACAAGGTGATCTGGTCAGCACAAGACCTGCACTCACCCCACGACGGGGTCACACGACCATATCGACCTGCGGACACTGTGCCCTGCAGCGTGTCGTCGGGATCCAGTGGACTTGGAGAGACCTGCGGGGTGTATCCCCATGCCTAAGAAGAGGATGCCTACTAATAAGCTTCCATAAAGTAAGCAAACGGAAGACATGAAAGGCACAAACCGCAGAACTCACCGCAGGCAGCCTCACCAAGGGACACTCTGGCAGCATTCACCGCTACATGGAGGGACATATATTCTAATAATGTTACAGTCAAACCTGCAATACACAGCGGTCTCTAACACCCTGATTCTTGCAGTGGATAACCCAATGTGCCATGATCTGCCTGATGGTACTCTATTGTACTCTATTCTACTTTCTTTTACTGCATTTTACTTTACTTTATCTGAATAATAGCCCTGGCTAAGATACTTGTATAAAAACGTCTGTACACTTGCCTGCTTATCATATAATTGCACTAATTACACACCCAGCTACAGACCCCAAGCAATTTATTAGCTAGTTAGAATGAGGTTCTATTCAGCATGTTATTAACCTAAGTCAGACATATTAACCTCTTGTAATCATAACCCATGCTAATGTAACTCGTACTTACTAACATTCTGATCTAAGCAACATTACTTTAACATTTCAAAATGTGCTGATAATCTCAATGCTCCAACTGTTATGCCTGAAAATTATGCTCGGGGAATGCTATTGGGGCACCACGAGCCTGTATGTTATTTACTCAAAGCACGATAAAAATAAAGAATTAAAAAAAAAAAAAAAAAAAAAATTAAAATGTGATCAACACACCCCTTAAACCTGTGATGCTATTTAAAAATGAGATCTAGCTACAATTTAGAATCAACCTGGATTCACAATATGAGAACGTTTATGTAAACAGTTAAACATATAGGTTAGAAAATAGATTGACTAAAGATTGGTAGCGTTAAAAAAAACATGGCTAAATCTATCAGTCTTTGTTGGTATTTCAGTTTTAAAGTAAATTTATAAAAAACAAACAAAAAAAAACAATATAAATGTAATTTAATAAAAAGGTGTTGATAGCCTCTGGTAAACACACCCTTTGAGCTAGATTAAGCGAAACATTTGGGGATGTTGACAATTATAAACAAATTACTTATGTATTTTAAAAATGACAAACAATTGGCAGTTTGTTTTGCTAAAGAATACAATTTCTAGAAATTTATATAAGCCAACAAAAAAAATATTATAAAATAGAATAACATTTGTAATCTCAGCCAAGGAGTATATAAAAAGAACAACAGGGCTGTGACAGACTACAGGGAAGTAAGAAATGATAACTCACCTGACGCATTTCGCATGTAGTAGTGTTTAACTTATATAAGGGACTTAGTAGAAATGATGAGTTTCATGACAACCGTTTCCTGTCATGACATAAGATCAACCTGAAACAGCAGACTATAATTCAATGACAGGGTTTTGAAATTCCTCATATTTGTGAAAGAGAGGTTTTTTTTTCCCCCTCTGCACCGGACTATTTAATTCTCTGTGAAAGAACATATTCAGGAAAACAAATATTCTCATCAATGAAAGCAGTACTTAGTTTAATTTCCATCCACATGACACACATCTGATTTGAATATTTATTATATATTCAATTTTCCTTCTTTTTTATTTTCCTTTGATTTGTTAAGTCATTGATTTTCTTTTCTAATTTCCGATGTAAATGAACTTTTTTGGTTGGATCCAAAGAGTGGTCTTTTTGTCCACTTCCTGCGTAAAGAACACCTTCTCTGCTAATCCTTGTTCGGGCATTGGCCTTTGCTCTCTCACCACATCCATGAACCTGGAAGACATTTTATAATCATTAGATAACAGAGATCCTTAAAAACGTTAACGCCTAAAGACAAAATAAAGACAAAATAAGTGGCTTCCATTGTATATACGGTACACAATTTTACTTCTGGCAATGTGTGAATTACTAATGGGATTTGTAGCCACCAAACCCATATTATTCAAGGCGTTAAGATTTGTAATTTCAAATTTACAAAAATGGATGACTGGTTTCGTCTATGAGAGACACAGCAACAAGCAATTAATTTATTTTAGACAAAATCATTTTTCAAAGTATCATCTTGAACAAATGTATTATCTTTAAGTTGTGTAGCTCTGATTCAGCAACACTACGAATAAAGAATACAATGACACAAACAGAAAAAGGCTCACCTGCAGTGTCTAAAATTTGTACAGAAGCATCTCGTGAAATATGTCAAAGATTGTGTTTGTTAGAACCAAGGAAACAAAAAAAAAAAACCATAAACAAAACAAAAAAACAACAACACATCTAGTCCACCATAATTGTGTTTTTGATGAATTAATATAGCCAGCTCGTTTTGTTTTTCAGATTTCTGTTGTGAAATTCAGTTTCGATAAGAAAACCTTTCATTTGGAAATAATAATAATAATAATAATAATAATAATAATAATAATAATGCATTTTTCCTACTCATTACTGAAGTGACTCCAAATAACTGTACAACGCAACATGAAGATACCTCGCAAGCTAATATTGTCCAAGAAGTCACACGATAGATTTGCCAATTCATGGCTGTATAATCACCAATAAGATCAGTTAATAAACATGTTCGTATGTCTCAGGCATACAGTTTAGAAGCTCTGCCAAAGGCTACCTAATACTTAATATATGTACCATATCGTTTCTGGTGATTCTGTAACTTTATTTAGGAGGGGAAACCAAGAGGGTATGTAAAACCTAATAGACAGTAAGTGTCACGTGGTTATGTCCTAAGACGCAGAGTCTAGGATAACAATAGCAGACAAGATCGAACAGATTAGTACTGGGCCTTAGAGAAATCATAGTCAAATACACGCCTAGGTCAGGTTAATGGAGAAACAGACTAATTGTGAAACTTGCCATAGGAAAACGGAATACCAGAAGAACGTAAAACCTAGCCAGGTAAGGGAAGCAGAAATAATCAGAGCCAAGAACAAACCAAGGTCAGTACTAGAGAAATCAGATAGGTATGAACTAAACAGGTACTAGGAACAGAAACCACGATAGTGTCAGGTTTCCACCATATGGTCTCGGAACTCCTCCATGTTGAATTCATCTCGATCGGCATTACCTGCATGACTTCTGGGTTTCGCCGATCAGTCTCCGCCCATGCTTCTGACGTCACACGCTTCCAGATGGAAGCCGCGACCGCATCTAAAGTGCTCAATCAATCTTTGTGGTTTGATGTGCTCTTGTTACTTGCTACTTGCTACATTGTTGCCGCTTCGCTACAGAACTCAGCTAACCTGATTTCCTGTGTACCAAACCTCTGGCTTTGATCCTGGGTTCGCTCTACTCCACTCTCCCTCTCAAGGAACAGACTTAACTTCAGATTCCTGCCTCTCTTCACTTCCTTCAGGAAACCATATTTCATTCCACTCTGGAAAGGACTTCAACTCCCATCATTCATGAAAGGAAAAATAAGTTCTCCAGTGATTGCAATTATTAATTGGTTCTTACCATAAGCTTTAGGAGAAGGATAAGGAATACTAAAGTCTGCCTTCTGGGATTCTCCTTGCTATCTCTTTTGAATGTCATTTGCAAAATTACTCAAATGTTAAAGGACCACTATAGTGCCAGGAAAACAAACTCATTTTCCAGGCACTTTAGGGTCATTAGGTCCCCCCCACCCTCAGGGCCCCCCTCCCAGTGGGCTGAAGGGGTTAAAACACTTAATTTTCTCCAGCGCCAGGCTCCCTCTGTGCTGTGGAACTCTCCACTCCCTGCAAGAGCCGCACGCGCATTGAAACCGCCCATAGAAAAAAGTGTTACTCAATGCTTTCCTATGGACGTCCAGCGTCGTCTCACTCTGATTTTCACTGTGAGAATCATGGAAGCGCCTTTAGCGGCTGTCAATGAGACAGCCACTAGAGGCTGGATTAACCCTCAGTGAAACATAGCAGTTTCTCTGAAACTATGTTTTCAGCTGCAGGGTTAAAACTAGATTGTATATCAAACCACACAACGTGAAAAGGTAATAGATATGCAGAAAATACAACCTGAGCTTGTCAGTATAATCAGGTGGTATCTAAAAGCATAAGATAAAATACAACATAGTGTAATCTGTATAAAAACAATAAGAATAGGGCAAAACAGACTATCACTCACATTATGCAGAGCCGTCCCAGGCTCTGTATTGTAGGCTCAAAGGTGCCAATACAGGCAAACGAAATTCCCAGAAAGTGGATGGAGAAGTTGCTCAAAAGATATATATTTATTGAGTAAAATTCAAAATTATAAAAGCTCGAGGTAATAGGGGAGTGGAATCCAGACCATGCAAACAAAAGGATATCCACTTACCCCAAACAGCAACCAAGAGCAAGTGCATAGAATGAACACAAATAAAAATAATAATAAAATACAGCTGGGTAACAGCAGCAAGCAGCAGACGCGTTTCGGCTATACAAGCCTTCTTCAAGTGCTAGTATTGGGGTCTCCGGAGCTTCCTTAAATACTTCAAGTCATTATAAACACATGTGTATAGTCTCCGTTTGATTCTGTCACTTCCGGTATTTTCAAATGACGTCACTTCCGGTTAGCGGCGTTTGGAACGCATGGTGGAACGCATAATGGAACGCATGGTGGAACGCAAACTTCACCATGCCGTTTTCTTGTCGACCGGATAGCAAAGTCCATAACATATGAAATGTAAATACAAAACGTATAAAAAGGAAGAAATAGTTAATTCAGTTCAATTGAACATACATATGAGGCAATAGACATATAACAAGTATATAAATATAAGAATAATATATAATAAAATATATAATTAAAATAAGAGTTGGCAATAGATGGAAAATAAAAGCAATAAAGGCATAACAATATCTTAAAAAGATAAAAAATTAAAAAATACTTATCAATATAAAAATTACTCTAAAAATTGGCTAAATTCAAAATCTAAATTAAGTCCATTGGGAGATAATGTGTCTACTTCAAAAATCCATTTACTTTCTATCTTAGCCAACTCTTTTACATTATTTTCACCTATGTTATGGACTTTGCTATCCGGTCGACAAGAAAACGGCATGGTGAAGTTTGCGTTCCACCATGCGTTCCATTATGCGTTCCACCATGCGTTCCAAACGCCGCTAACCGGAAGTGACGTCATTTGAAAATACCGGAAGTGACAGAATCAAACGGAGACTATACACATGTGTTTGTAATGACTTAAAGTATTTAAGGAAGCTCCGGAGACCCCAATACTAGCACTTGAAGGCTTGTATAGCCGAAACGCGTCTGCTGCTTGCTGCTGTTACCCAGCTGTATTTTATTATTATTTTTATTTGTGTTCATTCTATGCACTTGCTCTTGGTTGCTGTTTGGGGTAAGTGGATATCCTTTTGTTTGCATGGTCTGGATTCCACTCCCCTATTACCTCGAGCTTTTATAATTTTGAATTTTACTCAATAAATATATATCTTTTGAGCAACTTCTCCATCCACTTTCTGGGAATTTCGTTTGCCTGTATTGGCACCTTTGAGCCTACAATACAGAGCCTGGGACGGCTCTGCATAATGTGAGTGATAGTCTGTTTTGCCCTATTCTTATTGTTTTTATACAGATTACACTATGTTGTATTTTATCTTATGCTTTTAGATACCACCTGATTATACTGACAAACTCAGGTTGTATTTTCTGCATATCTATTACCTTTTCACGTTGTGTGGTTTGATATACATTTTGTCTTTGTTATTCACGTTTTATTGTGTTTGGGGAAACACTTTTATATCTTCCACCACTTTTATCTTTAGATTTACGAAGCGCCTATACACTAGTTTTTTGTCTTTTTTAAAACTAGATTGACCTGGCACCCAGAGCACTTAATTGAGCTGAAGTGGTCTGGGTGCCTATAGTGGTCCTTTAATTATTATTTTTTGACTACACCACTTCTCATACCAGGACATATTTCGTTATCAGGTTTATTTCTTCAAGTTAAAAGACTTACTTTGTACTACATGAATCACCTGCTCTGTCAACTTTATATTGAAGTTTAATGGACTATTCTGCTTGTTGCTAATTAAGCATTCCTTATTTTCATTTGCAACCAATTACTATTTTTCTTGTGAAGTTATACTTAACCAAGATTCCCATTCTTCATGCATTATTGCTGCAGAAGACTGCAAGGTTAAAGTTCTTTATTGAAATAAAATATATTTTATTAAAAGTGACAGTATCCAATTGTTTTTTTCACCTGCGGTTGAGTTCCAAATAATTTTCTCACGAGAGTATTACAGAAAGAACACTGTAAATTGGGCCCCCCCCAAAACTTAAATACGGTTAGGTGTCTATTGATTAGTCCACATCACATCTGCGACCCTAAAATGTCCGTGAATGGGAATGCCGTATCAACACTGACGACTAAGAACCGTAAATGGCACGGCGCCCCTTGTGCGCCTCTAAGAAGGCGCTCCGAATGTGAGCAGTTTTTATATATCGCCCCTTGCGTGGACATCGGATTGCCACGCCGACCACGTAAGTAATGCTAAAGTTAGTTGTATTGACAGCCCATCCGTTACACTTGGCACAGAAACACATGTAGGACATTCTGACTACTTGACATTACAAGTAGATTGCCAAGCAACAGAAATACAAAGGGCTAGACTTTAGGAGTTGAATTCTCTACCAAATTCAGGAGTTCTATAAAAACACTGATCGCAAAATGTATCAACCACCTTAGTTTAACATAACTTGGTTTCACTTTATTCTTGTATTAAGCTCAATCTTTTTCAAGCTATTTACTGACATCAGCTTTGTACCTGCCAGAGACCGTAATCTCAGAATATTCTCTTCCACTTTATTTGGATATTTTTTTTTTATCTGCTCTCTCATTTTACCCTTTTCCTATTGATTACGATAAGTCTTTACAGGTGGTAATACAGTCTATGTTATATCTTCAAAGATGAAAACTCTGCTATGTACATGACAGCTAAGCGGCTCAGATGGAATAATATGAATCATTGCGTACCCCCAACAGTGCTGTCCCAAGAAGAGGGACACTGGGTGGGAGGGGTGTAAAAGGGGTGGCCCAGTGATAAAATCATGTTACTGGCAAAGGGTAGATCCACCCAAATTACTGGCAAGCAGGATACTACGGACAGGCCATGCGCAGAGCATTTTCTCATTGCGCATCCAATGATGCACTTGTGTTTTTGGTAAAAAAAAGTTTCCTAGTGTCCCGAAAAGTAGTTCAACAGGGAACAAGTTCAGAATGGCAGGAGAGGAGAAATCAGGATGGTTGGGAGATATACATTGAATCTGCAGTAAACTGTTCTTAAAATGTGCACCTAGCCTCTCCAGACAGCGTGGTATTTAGAGTACCCCTTTCATTGAATCATCTCTATTAGCCTACAGTAGTGGTTATGGTGTGAGTATTGCCTTGTTCTGGTGCCCACCAAGGATGAGTAGTAATACTATTTACAAATTATGACAAATCGCCTAAAGACTACTGGTCTCTGGCCAGAAGCTCCAATTAGAAACTTTCATTAGCATCACTAGGCTAAGCCCCGATGTGTTGGACCAGCTCGTTGTCTGAGAACATCAGCTAAGCGTACTGCTGGGCTTAGCTCAGTGCTATATCTTCCAGCAGCAGAAAGGGTTGGTGACTCAGTGGACCCCAGGAAAGTTGTCAAAAGGTTTGCACACAGTTTGACTTCTTACTATGGGAGGGTGGCGTGGCACTACGAACACCATAACCACTACAGGGGGCTGAAGTATGTAAAGTGCTTGGAGTGGTTCTTTAACCTATTAGTGACCAGACCAGACTTAGTACTGTGTTTACATTTCTGCGGTGTTTGTGTTTAGCTGTATTTTTCCTCTTACTCATTTACTGTACTCACACATACTATATACCGTTTTTCTCGCCATTAAATGGTTTATCTAGTGGTACCATTATTTTCATCATATCATATACTATAAAAAAGATAACATATGATTTAAAAAAAAAACAAAAAAAAACACTTTCTAATTTTGAGCCCCCAAATCTGTTACGCATCTACAACCTCCAAAAACACCCATGCTAAATAGTTTCTAAATTTTGTCCTGAGTTAAGAAATACCCAATGTTAACATGTTCTTAGCTTTTTTTTGGGAAACTTATAGGGCAATAAGTACAAGTAGCACTTTGCTATTTCCAAACCACTATTTTTTCAAAATTTACGAAAGTTACATAGTAACACTGATATCTGTCAGGAATCCCCGAATACCCCTTCACATGTATATTTTTTAAAAGAAGACAACCTAAGGCAGGGGTAGGCAACCTTTTAGCAGCACTGTGCCAATATAGGATTGTGATGTTCCGTAGCGTGCCGGTCCTATTATTATAAATTGAGGTGTGTATGCTTCCGTATCCTGCTTGTGTTATTTATACTGTAATTGCTTTGTATCGTTGTATTTGTGCGTATATGAGCCATTTTATTGTATATGTTCAGGAGTAGTTTGTGGTATCGTGTATGAGACATATGAATGTGGGCTGTGTATGGGGGCTGCTTGTGGAATTGTGTGTGGATTGATAGGTCACATTGTGTGTTTAGTAGTGTGTGTATGTGTGGGGGCTGTTTGGGGAATTGCATGTGAGAGGCTGCATGTAGGGTTGTGTGCATGTATGTGGATTGTTAGCGGGTTACATTTGTGCGGATTGTATGTATGTTTGTTTGTGGGCTGTTCGTATTATTTGTATGAGGGGAGGGTTATTGTGCATTTCCGTGTATATCTAGCAGAGTGGGTGGCTTCCCTGGGTTTCAAGCTGGCCAGGTACAGGAGGTGCAACAGCAGCTGCAGGCTGCTCTATTAAAGTGTGAATTCCCATTCACAAGTGCTGGGAGGAAGTGATTTCAGATCACTTCCTCTACGTGCTGCAATGCATAAATTGAAGATTGTCCTTCACCACCTTTTCGTATTAGCAGATATCTGAAGTTTCACTGGGACTCCTGATAGGCCAGAGCCTGTTTGGCTCTAGCAGCCTTGAGTGCCATGCAAAGACACCTCGAGTGCCGTGCATGGCACTAGTGCCGTAGGTTGCGTACCCCTGACCTAAGGTATTACATTTGGGGTATTTTGACTATTTTCATGCAACCGTTTTACCACCAAATTTAAACAAAATTTAAAACAATTGGTGATTCTTTGACACACATAGCAATGTAAGAATACATGTACTGAGAACTTTATTTGTTAATGCCAAAGAACACCACAATCTGTGTTCAGCAACATCTCCTGAGTACAGTGATACCACCCATGTATAGGTGTGTCGGGTTCTCTGGGGGCTAAAAGACCTTATTTGGAGGGTGCGCATTCCAGTTTTCCAACATGGAATTTTCACAGCTGGTCATCATGCATCCATGTCCTATTTGGGACATTTTTTAACCCGGCCAATGTAATTTACCCCATCAAACCATATATATTTTTGAATAGTAGACAACCCAAGGTATTTCAAATGGTGGTATTTTAACACTTTCCATGCACGAATTCTACCATCAGTCTTTGTCAAACGTTTGGGTAGTCATTTTTCTCTTACATTGTACTTTAAGCATGGATTTTCAGTTCCTGTTGTGTGCCACTGACAAAGAACACACCAATGTGTGTTCAGCAACATCTCTCGAGTACAACAGTGCCCCCAATGTACAGGTTTTATGTTTTTTGCAAACTTACAGGGGTCAAATGTAGGGCTTTCCCCTTTTCCATGTTTGCAGATTGAAATTTGCCAGATTGGTTTGATGGACCTATGTTGCCTTTGAGACCGTATGGCAGCCCAGCAATGAAAAGTAACCCCATCATGGCATACCATTTGTAAAAGTAGACAACCCACGGTATTCAAAATGGGGTATGTCCAGTCATTTTTAGTAGCCACTTGGTCACAAACACTGGTCAAAATTAGCATTTATATATTTTTTTTGCAATTTTCAAACAAACTGCCATTTCACCGATGATATCAGTATAATACATTTACTGCTCTAAAACACTCATACTTGTGTATAGTAATGTCTCACAAGTAGGGGTTTTATGGTGATTTGGAAAGTTACAGGGTCAAACATAAGATTTGCCAATTTCTGTTTTTGTAAATTGCTATTTGCCAGACATGCAATGTTGCATTTGAGACGGTATGGCAGCACAGAAATGAAAATTAACCCCACCATGACATACCATTTGAAAAAGTAGACACACACTTATTTCTTATATATGTATAATATATTATAATTAAAGCATTTTATATTATACATATATAATGCATATATATATGATTTTATTATTGGTGTATTTTGAGATATACGTGTATATATCTGAAAGTACACTTATAATGAAGTCATATATATGTATAATATATTATAAAATGCTTTATTATATAATAAATGTACAATATTATATATATATATATATATATATACACACACACACACACACACACACACACACACATATACATACATACATACACACACACACACACACTGCTCAAAAAAATAAAGGGAACACTTAAACAACACAACGTAACTCCAAGTCAATCACACCTCTGTGAAATCAAATTGTCCACTTAGGAAGCAAGACTGAGTGACAATCAATTTCACATGCTGTTGTGCAAATGGAATAGACAACAGGTGGAAATGATAGGCAATTAGCAAGACAACCCCAATAAAGGAGTGGTTCTGCAGGTGGTGACCACAGACCACTTCTCAGTTCCTATGCTTCCTGGCTGATGTTTTGGTCACTTTTGAATGCTGGCGGTGCTTTCACTCTAGTGGTAGCATGAGACGGAGTCTACAACCCACACAAGTGGCTCAGGTAGTGCAGCTCATCCAGGATGGCACATCAATGCGAGCTGTGGCAAGAAGGTTTGCTGTGTCTGTCAGCGTAGTGTCCAGAGCATGGAGGTGCTACCAGCAGACAGGCCAGTACATCAGGAGACGTGGAGGAGGCCGTAGGAGGGCAACAACCCAGCAGCAGGACCGCTACCTCTGCCTTCGAGCAAGGAGGGACAGGAGGAGCACTGAGGGTGGTATGAGGGTCAGACGTCCACAGGTGGGGGTTGTGCTTACAGCCCAACACCATGCAGGACGTTTGGCATTTGCCAGAGAACACCAAGATTGGCAAATTCGCCACTGGTGCCCTGTGCTCTTCACATATGAAAGCAGGTTCATCACACCGAGCACATATGACAGACGTGACAGAGTCTGGAGACGCCATGGATGAACGTTCTGCTGCCTGCAACATCCTCCAGCATGACCGGTTTGGCAGTGGGTCAGTAATGGTGTGTGGTGGCATTTCTTTGGGGAGCCGCACAGCCCTCCATGCGCTCGCCAGAGGTAGCCTGATTGCCATTAGGTACCAAGATGAGATCCTCAGACCCCTTGTGAGATTATATGCTGGTGCGGTTGGCCCTGGGTTCCTCCTAATGCAAGACAATGCTAGACCTCATGTGGCTGGAGTGTGTCAGCAGTTCCTGCAAGATGAAGACATTGATGCTATGGACTGGCCCGTCCATTCCCCAGACCTGAATCCAATTGAGCACATCATGTCTCGTTCCATCCACCAACGTCACGTTGCACCACGGACTGTCAATCATGGGGAAGACTGCTAACCTGACAGTTGTGCAAAAAAAAACCATAATTGACACCCTCCATAAGGAGGGAAAGCCTCAAAAAGGTAATTGCAAAGGAAGTTGAATGTTCCCAAAGTGCTGTATCAAAGCACATTAATAGAAAGTTATGTGGAAGGGAAAAGTGTGGAAGAAAAAGGTGCACAAGCAGCAGGGATGACCGCAGCCTGGAGAGGATTGTCAGGAAAAGGCCATTCAAAAGTGTTGGGAACTTTCACGTGGAGTGGACTGGGGCTGGAGTCAGTGCATCAGAGCCACCACACACAGATGGATCCTGGACATGGACTTCAGATGTCGTATTCCTCTTGTCAAGCCGCTCCTGAACAACAAACAACGTCAGAAGCGTCTTACCTGAGCTAAAGAAAAACAGACCTGGTGTGTTGCTCAGTGGCCCAAAGTCCTCTTTTCTGATGAGAGCAACTTCTGCATCTCATTTGGAAAACAAGGACCCAGAGGCTGGAGGAAGAATGGAGAGGCACACACTGCAAGATGCTTGAAGTCCAGTGTGAAGTTTCCACAGTCTGTGTTGATTTGGGGAGCCATGTCATCTGCTGGTGTTGGTCCACTGTGCTTCATTAAGACCAGGGTCAATGCAGCCGTCTACCAGGAGTTTATGGAGCACTTCATGCTTCCTTCCGCAGACGAGCTTTATGAGCACCTGCCCACACTGCCAAAAGCACCAAAGCCTGGTTCAATGACCGATGGGATTACTGTGCTTGACTGGCCAGCAAACTTGCCTGACCTGTACCCTGTAGAAAATCTATGGGGCATTGCCAAGAGAAAGATGAGAGACATGAGCCCAAACAATGCAGAAGAGCTGAAGGCCGCTATTGAAGCATCCTGGTCTTCCATAACACCTCAGCAGTTCCACAGGCTGATAGCTTCCATGCCACGCCACATTGAGGCAGTAATTGCTGCAAAAGGGGCCCAAACCAAGTACTGAGTCCATATGCATGCTTATACGTTTTAGAGGTCCGATATTGTTCTATGTACACTCCTTGTTTTATTGATTGCATGTAATATTCTAATTTACCGAGATTGTGGATTTGGGGTTTTCATGAGCTGTAAGTCATAATCATCGCACTTATGACAAATCACAGCTTGAACTATCTTGCTTTGCATGTAATGTGTCTATCTCATATATTAGTTTCCCCTTTTACGATGCATTACTGAAATAAATTAACTTTTGCACGATATTCAAATTTTTTGAGTATCACCTGTATATATTTAACGTCAAAGTGTATTTTAATATTATGGAGAGCAAAAAAGGGGTCGCAAGAGTATTCTGAGAATGGACAGCAGCTGAAATAGCCTGCCCTTCGGTGGGTCCCCGCTCAGAACTCAAGCTGGTTTTAGCTCATCTTGTGCCATGTTTATGTGCATGTAAAAGTACTCAGAGAATATATATATCTAAGTACTTTTTATGTACTTTATAAACTTTTATTTAACTTTTTTTCCAGGCACCATGGCGCCTGCCTGAGAGCTCGGGCAGTGGGGGTCTGCCTGAGCTCCCAGGCAGACCTCAGGATCGCGATCGCCAGCGATCAGGTAAGTGGCGATTTACTAAACGACGTACCAGGTACGTCCGCGGTCATTAACGACAGTGTTTTGGCGGACGTACCTGATAAGTCATTGGTCGGGAAGGGGTTAAAGCAGGGGTTGTACCTGCCACACGGGTAAGATAAATAGAAGCCTTTTACCCTGTGCACATTCTAACAGTTGGCGATTTGACACTTAATCCTTAAGGAGTCAAAGAGGTGATAAATGTAGTAAACCTATGTTGCTGTACCTAGAGCAGATGAAATGGCTGGTGCAACATAAATACATGATAATACAGTTATCATAACAAGCACCACAATCACAATATCTTACTGTTGGTGGTTAAGGTGCAAGGAAGCAAAGGGAGCAGTAGTCCCTCCATTTTTTTGCCAAACAATATTTAAAGGATTCCCTGGCACCCAAAGTCAACACCCCTGAACCTCACATTCTCACTTTCCATCTGAAATATTTGGCCACCAAACGGACATAGTGAAGAGAAATATTCTGTTTTGTGCAATATGGAAACACAGACAACGTTGTGATTTCCAATTACCGACTTGCTGTAGATACCATTTACAATGACCCGCTGCTTTATAACGGCTTTGTGACTCCTCAGCCCGTTGGAAATCTCTCTGACAGCATCAAACAAATTGTTATTAAAAATGTAAAGAGATAAAGTGACAGAAACAAGAAACCGTAAACAGCCCTAGACACAGCTCTGAAATATTCTAATATACATGCGCATGTGTCTAACCATTTAAAAAAAAAAAAACGATACTTTGATATTAAAGAAATAGGTGAGGCAAATAGGTCTTTTCTGATATTCTGTACGTCTGGGCAGCAGGCCCCAGTGCAAATACTGATCAGAATAGGTTAGATGATATTCGCAGTACTGGATAGTGATATATGAAAACTCTGGTATGAAGACGTGCTCTGAACGGGAATGTGATGATTGCTTCATGTGATTGCAATAACAAAACAATTGAATGGGAAGCATGTCACTGAATCACTATTTGCCAATAAATCTTATCTTACAGTTATTACACAGAGGATAAATTCCATTTTAAATAGACATCACTTTTATTAGGAGATAACTTTGAAAGAAATTAATGTCCAACGTGCTTTACAAGAGGCGCCCATGAATTATTTGCACGAGAATGTAGTCAAGATTTATATAAAATGATTTTCTTATATAAAATGTAGGCAAGTCTCCAGTAGATAAAAGATTTAAATGAAAAGTAGTCTTTTACTCGGCCCTGGACAGAAAATAATGAATACACTAAACCCTGAGTGCGTTGAAGTTCAACCACAAGTAGACAATATTATAGATAAATCAGACAACTGCCAGTTTGGGAATTCACTTTGTACAAACACTTTGCCATAGGCTACCGAAGGGTCAAGTCTATCTCATTGGATGCTTCACTTATCCCTGTGCATACTCTTGACCCCAAAACAAGGTTAACAAAACCAATAAAAAATGCTTCTTTTAGTTATACAACTGAAATTATAGTTTATAGACAAAAGAAATATTTTCAGGAAACGCCAAACACTTAACTATAAATGTAAAGCACTACTCAAAATAAACAAGCATGAGTTATATAGCAGTTAAACTCTGGAGATTTTTTGAGATGGAAGTTATGATGAAGGTGGGAAGTACAATCTTTGTGTACCATTAATGTACACTTTAAAGTGTCAGTCCAGGCCTTACATGAGATAGATGCAGTGTGTAGGTCAGGTGGTAGCCGGCATGTTGCTTTTACTTTTATTAAATAATCTTTTATTATTATTATTTTTAATAATTAGCTTTGTGCTCCATAAACCCACCATTTATGTAACTCTCCAGGCCTGCAGTATTTCACATTTTGCTCTAAAACCTTTGCTGTACATACTATATAGCAAAATTGGTCAGAGGAACCGCACTCACTCCCAGCGGCCACAGGTGCTCCGTCCGGAACAAGACCAGCAATCCCAACACGTTAAGGCAGCAAGAAAGATTCCCAGGCACTCAAAGTGTGAAAGCCGCAGGCAGATTTATTGCAACAAAACAGACAGCAACGTTTCGACCTACCAAGAGGTCTTTTTTAAGCTTGAAAAAGACCTCTTGGTAGGTCGAAACGTTGCTGTCTGTTTTGTTGCAATAAATCTGCCTGCGGCTTTCACACTTTGAGTGCCTGGGAATCTTTCTTGCTGCCTAAAACCTTTCCTGTCTAGTTTGATATGACTTGGGTTTCTGTGAGTTGAAATCCTGAGGTTAGCTTTATAGGGCAATAAGTCCCAAGAAACTCTTATTGTCACTATTGGCCACGGCTGCTGGATCAAGCATAGCACTGGTATAGAAAGTTATGTGCGTTATGTCCAGGCATTGTGAGATTTCACATCCAAAGCTGCAAAGACTGGGATATTTACAGCACTGTGTGAGCATCTATTTTAAGGTTTCATTTATTATTATTTTACCATATATTTCTTGTATAGCACATGCACTCATACAAATATTTATCCCCAAAACACATAAACCCCTAGCAATTGTTAAAAAAGGCTGACAAAAAAAAAAGCACAGAAGGTATTGGATTATAAGCTTACTAGACGAAGGTCGTCGTTCCCCCTTGTTCCGGTTTGCCTAACTCTGTCATAAGTTGATTAGAATACTTTGTAACCCAAGACCCAGTTCTTTGCAATATGTTGGTGCTTTATAAATAAAATAATAATAAAGTTAATGAAATATTTTTAAAAGCTCTTTAAGCTTATAGCGTTGTGCTGTAGGTTAAATAAAGGCGCTTTCCCTATATAATACCATGTAGAATACTGGGGACATTTCCCCGTACCAGCTTACCAACGTTGGTAGCCATGATGGCTTTATAGAAAGTATTACCTCTGGAATATGGTGGCTCAGGCAGTAGCGTTTATTGCAGTGAAGGCAGAGATCCCCGACTGTTACAACGCTTGCTTTGCATTTAGCAAATCCACACGTGTTGTCAGACTTCACCACAGCTGCAATTAATGCATCGAAATTGTCATCGGCACCAGTGACTGCGGCATTAGCGTCAGTTTTACCTGGAACCACAAAATATCTGCATTACAGCGAGTAAAACCATTTTTGTTTATGTGTGATGTACAAAGAAAGTGGAAATTGTTAAACTTGGGCAATACATGAGAAGTTCAGCCATGCCTTTCTAGGTAGTTAATATAACACAGACACAGATTTACCCCTGTGAACAGGTATAGGCAAAATACGAAATCGAGAAAAAAAACTATTTAGGACAAGAATGGGTTTATCAGTGATAGCCAACATGTAGATCACCAGCTGCTGTATAACAAATTATATGCTGCTCAGCCAGATACAGACTGCATGGGGTTTATTCACTAAACAGTTGATCTCAGTGACAATAAAACCAAATGACAATAAATCAGACCAACATATCTGCTTTGGAGCAATTCTCCAACTCCGTTAGTCACAGCTTGGCTATCTATATCAGCCTGGATTCTGCCTTGTAACATGGAATCCCATCACAGCTGGATAGCTCAATACCAACTATCAGATCTACCAGCAATTTGGCTTATTTCAACTTGCAGACAATGAAACTGTTAATAGCTCCCAAATGATTCCTCTCCTGCAACTGTCACTTCAAAACCAAACAAAAGAAACACACTAAGTCTTCAGTGAATACTATTCTACCAATCTACTTCCTTTATACTATTCTTACCTTCAGTGTCACTATACCCCACTCCTTCTAACATGTAAACTCACTGAGCAGGGCCCTCAATCCCTCTGTTACTGTGTCACTACCCCCCACTCCCTCTAACATGTAAACTCACTGAGCAGGGCCCTCAATCCCTCTGTTACTGTGTCACTATACCCCACTCCCTCTAACATGTAAACTCACTGAGCAGGGCCTCAGTCCCTCTGTTACTGTGTCACTATATCCCACTCCCTCTAACATGTAAACTCACTGAGCAGGCCCTCAATCCCTCTGTTACTGTGTCACTATACCCCCCCTCCCTCTAACATGTAAACTCACTGAGCAGGCCCTCAATCCCTCTGTTACTGTGTCACTATACCCCACTCCCTCTAACATGTAAACTCACTGAGCAGGGCCCCAATCCCTCTGTTACTGTGTCACTATACCCCACTCCCTCTAACATGTAAACTCACTGAGCAGGGCCCCCAATCCCTCTGTTACTGTGTCACTATACCCCACTCCCTCTAACATGTAAACTCACTGAGCAGGGCCCGCAATCCCTCTGTTACTGTGTCCACTATACCCCACTCCCTCTAACATGTAAACTCACTGAGCAGGGCCCTCAATCCCTCTGTTACTGTGTCACTATACCCCACTCCCTCTAGCATGTAAACTCACTGAGCAGGCCCTCAATCCCTCTGTTGCTGTGTCACTATACCCCGCTCCCTCTAACATGTAAACTCACTGAGCAGGCCCTCAATCCCTCTGTTACTGTGTCACTATACCCCACTCCCTCTAACATGTAAACTCACTGAGCAGGGCCCTCAATCCCTCTGTTACTGTGCCACTATACCCCACTCCCTCCAACATGTAGGCGCTCACTGAGCAGGGCCCTCAATCCCTCTGTTACTGTCACTGCTCACCCCTCCCTCTAACATGTAAACTCACTGAGCAGAGGCCCTCAATCCCTCTGTTGCATGTCACTATACCCCTCCCTCCTAACATGTAAACTCACTGAGCAGGGCCCTCAATCCCTCTGTTACTGTGTCACTATACCCCTCCCTCTAACATGTAAACTCACTGGGCAGGGCCTCAATCCCTCTGTTACTGTGTCACTATACCCCACTCCCTCTAACATGTAAACTCACGAGCAGGGCCCTCAATCCCTCTGTTACTGTCACTATACCCCACTCCCTCTAACATGTAAACTCACTGAGCAGGGCCCTCAATCCCTCTGTTACTGTGTCACTATACCCCACTCCCTCTAACATGTAAACTCACTGAGCAGGGCCCTCAATCCCTCTGTTACTGTCTCACTATACCCCACTCCCTCTAACATGTAACTCACTGAGCAGGCCCTCAATCCCTCTGTTACTGTGTCACTATACCCCACTCCCTCTAACATGTAAACTCACTGAGCAGGCCTCAATCCCTCTGTTACTGTGTCACTATACCCCCTCCCTCTAACATGTAAGCTCACTGAGCAGGGCCCTCAATCCCTCTGTTACTGTGTCACTATACCCCCCTCCCTCTAACATGTAAACTCACTGAGCAGGGCCCTCAATCCCTCTGTTACTGTGTCACTATACCCCACTCCCTCTAACATGTAAACTCACTGAGCAGGGCCCTCAATCCCTCTGTTACTGTCACTATACCCCACTCCCTCTAACATGTAAACTCACTGAGCAGGGCCCTCAATCCCTCTGTTACTGTGTCACTATACCCCACTCCCTCTAACATGTAAACTCACTGAGCAGGGCCCTCAATCCCTCTGTTACTGTGTCACTATACCCCACTCCCTCTAACATGTAAACTCACTGAGCAGGGCCCTCAATCCCTCTGTTACTGTCACTATACCCCACTCCCTCTAACATGTAAACTCACTGAGCATGGCCCTCAATCCCTCTGTTACTGTGTCACTATACCCCACTCCCTCTAACATGTAAACTCACTGAGCAGGCCCTCAATCCCTCTGTTACTGTGTCACTATACCCCACTCCCTCTAACATGTAAACTCACTGAGCAGGGCCCTCAATCCCTCTGTTACTGCATGTAAACACTAGGCAGGGCCCTCACCCTCATACTCCCTCTAACATGTAAACTCACTGAGCAGGGCCCTCAATCCCTCTGTTACTGTGTCACTATACCCCACTCCCTCTAACATGTAAACTCACTGAGCAGGGCCCTCAATCCCTCTGTTACTGTCACTATACCCCACTCCCTCTAACATGTAAGCCCTCAATCCCTCTGTTCCTGTACGTCAAACTTGTCTGGTTACAAATACGTGTCTGTTAGTCCACCCATTGTGCAGCACTGCATAACTTGTTGGTGCTTTATAAATAATAACAATTTCAAACTTACAGGGTTATTTACTAAATAAGAATTGTCAAGAATTCTACGTGAATTTCAAATTTACAGCCACAAATCTCTGAATTGGAAAAATTCTCCAAATCAATTATGCTTCCAGTTTAGCCATGTTGGTTTACAGTTTGAAATGAACTTTGATTGGTAAATAACCCTGGGTGTGTCTTACAGATCTACCAAACGGGGTTCATAGGTGTAGAGCACCTGGAACAGGTAAATAATATATAAAATACCATCTAATTTAAGATGGGGGGATGTGAAGCAAATTCATATTTAAAAAAAAAAAAAAAAGTATAAATATTATAGAGTATTTGACTAAGGGGGCACGATAAAACTAGAAGGGCTACGTAAGGAAAGCTTAATAGAAAATACAACATACTGAATTTCTCTTAAGGTTTTTAAAAAGGGAAGGAATGATCCATGAATAATCGTACGTTCTTGACTAATGATTAAGGGGCTTTTTAGATAGAACCTATAGCATCACTCAGTAAGTTTTTTAGTTCTTGTTATCAACGGATATTCTATTTGTCACTAGATTCAAGTTTCATTTATTAAGTAATTTTTTATTCTGTGTTATTTTTTTGTTTGTTTCCTACATTTTATGTTTTGTGTTCATTGATTGATGTTTATACATATTTAAAGATGTATGGAGATGTATTGTGTAGATTAATGCACTAGAATGTATTTTAGAGAACCGTATGGATACCGCTTTTCTTTGAGTTCTAATGGTCAGTCTTGAATACATCTATCTAAAATTAACAATCAGAAGTTTGAATCTCCTGATTCCCCTTTCCATATCAGAGGAGATGCTGCCTAATTCAGTTTTTATAAATCTACACATCTAATCTGGAACCTAATGCTCGCTGATTTTCTTCCATCCCTGTTTTGATCTGGATCCTCTACATGCCCCGTCGCAACATCTATGCTTTTGTTAGTCTGAACATTAAACACATACATTTATCTGTATGGTGGAGGACGTAAATTGTGGGTGGATCTGTAGTGCGATCTCTCACTTAATCACCTTAAAGGTCCACTCCAACCACCATAACCACTACAGCACACTGCAGTAGTTATGGTGCTAGGAGTGCCGTGAAAGGCAGTTTTAAATTATGACCTGGGGTCTACCAGCATTCACAACTAAGCTGAACCAGGCTATACAGGGCCATCTCATTGCACTGCCATGCTTCCGGCTCCCATAGAGGAGGTGACTGGCGTCTTGAGAACCCAAGGTAAGAAGTCAAACCATTAGCAAGTGCTTGGAGTTATTCTTTAATCAATTGTACGTAATCAACCTCCCACAGCCTGCACTTACACTGGCTGCAATAGCCTTATTAGGTATGTATTATCACCATAAATTTACTCACATCTAACATCTGCTTTCTTCTTTTCCGCAGGTTTCGGAGCAGTGGCCGTTTGTTTTTTGCGAGTACTTTCTTCAAGTTTTTTTTGTTCCCTCTGCAATTTTTCCATATGCAACACTTTCAAATCAATGCTACTAGAGGCAACACTTATCTCCTTTTCGTTTTCGGCTTTTTCTTTAGGCCATATCTGAAATAGCTTTTCAGGGGCTGAATCATCCATTTTCGGAGAGACCGTATCTTTTGAAATTGCTTCGGTTTTGGAAACTGAAATACATCTTTGATTACCATCTCCCATGCTCACATGCTGTAGACCGCATTCTTCGGCTATCTGATGAACCAACAATCTATCATGTGATGTAAGAGTAGAAGGGAATGCCAAGTGTGTTTTATGTGGGTCCTTCATAAAATCGTCAATCGTTTTTCTCAGATTGTCCTTATTTGTCTGGTTTTCAGAACATTCAGCATTTTTCTTATTTTCATGAACGTTCTCTGTAGTGTTTCCCAGTTTAATTTTTAATTTGTCCGTTGCTTTACCGTTGGAACTCTCTGAGAATTTCTGCTTGTCTGGTTTCTCTGCGGCTGGCCTCTTTTGCTTCGTACTTGTGAGATTCTTTGCTCTGGTTTCTTGTTTGCTACTAGTCTCCTTTTCTTGTGAATATTTTTCAGGCACAATATCCTCAAGATATTCAAAAGCAGTCCTCACTTCTCCGTGTTGGTTGAAGTAAGCCACCAGGTCTTTTAGAAATTTGTGGTTGCTGACCGTATGGGAATCACAAATCACAGCAACGTGACGACGTGCACGCGTTATAGCTACATTTATCCTTCGGTCTTCGGCGAGAAATCCCACTTCACCTGAATGAAGTAGAGAGCATTAATAAAAACCTGTTTTACAGAACAATCTCACCGGAACCAAAAATCAGCCAACTGGAAAGGACAAGAGAATTACAAGAATATATACTGCAAATGAATAAAACAACCAGATTAAATAAATAACGTATGTGCATTACATACAGTTGCAAGAAAAAGTATGTGAACCCTTTGGAATGATATGGATTTCTGCACAAATTGGTCATAAAATGTGATCTGATCATCACCTAAGTCACAACAATAGACAATCACAGTCTTCTTAAACTAATAACACACAAAGAATGAAATGTTGCCATGTTTTTATTGAACACACCATGTAAACATTCACAGTGCAGGTGGAAAAATATGTGAACCCCTAGACTAATGACATCTCCAAGAGCTAATTTGAGTGAGATGTCAGCCAACTGGAGTCCAATCAATGAGATGAGATTGGAGGTGTTGGTTACAGCTGCCCTGCCCTATAAAAAACACACACCAGTTCTGGGTTTGCTTTTCACAAGAAGCATTGCCTGATGTGAATGATGTCTCGCACAAAAGAGCTCTCAGAAGACCTACAATTAAGAATTGTTGACTTGCATAAAGCTGGAAAGGGTTACAAAAGTATCTCCAAAAGCCTTGCTGTTCATCAGTCCAAGGTAAGACAAATTGTCTATAAATGGAGAAAGTTCAGCACTGCTGCTACTCTCCCTAGGAGTGGCCGTCCTGTAAAGATGACTGCAAGAGCACAGCGCAGACTGCTCAATGAGGTGAAGAAGAATCCTAGAGTGTCAGCTAAAGACTTACAAAAGTCACTGGCAAATGCTAACATCCCTGTTAGCGAATCTACAATACGTAAAACACTAAACAAGAATGGATTTCATGGGAGGATACCACAGAGGAAGCCACTGCTGTCTAAACAAAACATTGCTGCACGTTTACAGTTTGCACAGGAGCACCTGGATGTTCCACAGCAGTACTGGCAAAATATTCTGTGGACAGATGAAACCAAAGTTGAGTTGTTTGGCAGAAACACACAACACTATGTGTTGTGAAAAAAAAGGCACAGCACACCAACATCAAAACCTCATCCCAACTATGAAGTATGGTGGTGGGGGCATCATGGTTTGGGGCTGCTTTGCTGCGTCAGGGGCTGGACGGATTGCTATCATCGAAGGAAAAATGAATTCCCAAGTTTATCAAGACATTTTGCAGGAGAACTTAAGGCCATCTGTCTACCAGCTGAAGCTCAACAGAAGATGGGTGTTGCAACAGGACAATGAACCAAAGCATTGAAGTAAATCAACAACAGAATGGCTTAAACAGAAGAAAATATGCCTTCTGAAGTGGCCCAGTCAGAGTCCTGACCTCAACCCGATTGACATGCTGTGGCAAGACCTCAAGAAAGCGATTCACAACCAGACATCCCAAGAATATTTCTGAACTGAAACAGTTCTGTAAAGAGGAATGGTCAAGAATTACTCCTGACCGTTGTGCACGTCTGATCTGCAACTACAGGAAACATTTGGTTGAAGTTACTGCTGCCAAAGGAGGTTCAATCAGTTATTAAATACAAGGGTTCACATACACTGTGAATGTTTACATGGTGTGTTCAATAAAAACATGGCAACATTTCATTCTTTGTGTGTTATTAGTTTAAGCAGACTGTGATTGTCTATTGTTGTGACTTAGATGATGATCAGATCACATTTTATGACCAATTTGTGCAGAAATCCATATCATTCCAAAGGGTTCACATACTTTTTATTGCAACTGCAACTGTACATATGTGTTCTTAAACTAAAATAAATAAAATGAAAATGAACCAGAGTGGGGTTTTTAAAACAAAATATTACTCATTTTACTTTAATGTTTAAAAGGATCTAGAGAGAGAAAAAATTATACTGACATCGTTGTACAGTAACAAACAAAAAAATACAGAACAAAAACTGTTTATGTACCACTGTGTTTTTCTGGTTTGTATGTCTATATTGTTCAGTCACAGTTTCACATTTATATGCAGGAATACTCTGTACCTTAACAGGAACTACAATCTCCAAAGCATCAAAAATGTGTATTTCTACAAAATCTGGGGACCAGAGTAACAATCAAAGTGTTCACATAATTACCAACAGGACTGCCCAGCTTGCAGAATAATGTATCAGAGAGACAGGAATTAATGTGGGTTTCCCCCACAATCCTAAAGGAAGTGGATATAGTTGGCACTGTTGCGTCCTCAGGAAGTGGTCTGGTGGGTAAATATAAAGGTATCTGTAGCGGACCTTACCCCATCTTTGTATACATGCCCCTGGCATTGCACCCCAACTTCACTTCCTGCTAATTAAAGAGAGGCTATACAGCTTGTGGAGGAGCTTATGGTCAGCCTCCCCCCATACAAACGCTGTTTAGAACTTGAACTAGCCTCTGTGGTGCAGACCCTAGATGGATGCTGCTAAGGGGAGACTGATCTGGGCTGAAGTCCTGAGTGGGGTCTTGAGAAGTCCATGGTTTGATGTTAATACCCTTTTATTGTGAGCTCCAAGTCTATTGTAATATTGGTAGAGAAATAACATAATATGTGATAGTGCCACTTTAATGCATCATATTTATAATTACACAGCACAGTGAGGGGGTATTGCTGTGGACACTACTTCTTCTAGGAATGGCCTCCATGTTACTTTCTTAAAGGAATACCTCACAAAAAAAACAAACAAAAAATATTAAAAAAGTCTAGATCTATCCACGACAAAAACCTGCATGCATTAACCCATGCATACGGTCATTAGGGGTATATCTAAAATCAGCTTCCAAATGCTGCAGATCTCTGCGTGCAGCTTTTGCAAGCCCTCCCTTTTTCAGTCTATGCTGGGGAAATGACCAGACAGAGACTTCTCTCCAGAATCGGAGGCTTTTCAATGAGAACACAAGCAGTGAGAGAGGCTAACTAGATTGGACACAGGAGCAGCCAGGGAGGATCAGGTAATTACAGATCCCTGGGGCAAACAGTGACTCTTTAATCGGAAGGAGGTTAGCTGTTTGACAGCTGTTAAGGTTCTCTTCCTCCCTCCATGAGTTAAAGTGCAGATTTCTCAAACAGGAGCTTATCTGCGCCCCCCGTCCTCCTCCATTATAAACGTTGTGCTCTGTTTAAACTCTGGGAACCTGTCTAATGAGCTAGTATTGTTCTCCACTCCATCAAGCATACAGTTGATGATTCAGGGAAATTTGGGGTGATGTGTTCCTAATGGTTGCTGCTCCTTTTGGCAAATAGTGTAATCACGCAGAGCTGGAAGGGGAGGATCCTTGTTGGACTTTTTCCCCGGAGGAAAAGAGAAACTCTGACAGAATAGGTCTGGGTCCCAAACCACAAACTAGTCCTCCTGCCTTCTCTACTGTATCTTTCTGAATAACATCAGTATCAACTAGGGGTACTGACACAACCATGGGAGAATAGGTTTATTTGTGAATAAATGTTGTTTTGGTGTATAGTTAAATCTCACTGCTTGATATATAATCATTGACAGCTTCATCTCTGAAAAGGAGAAACAACAGAGCGGATATATATGTTTTATACTACATTATCACGTCATAGAAATACACTAATAAGGGGCGTGGCCGACGACCGGACGAAATGGCCGCATACTAAATCAGCTCCGAGCCGACGGGGCTGAAAACAAAGTTAACGGAGTCACACAGTAGCGATGGGGAACAACAAAAAACAGCAGCCCACTCACCCACCAACGGGGAAGACCCCCGCGGGCAAACCGGGATCGGTAACCCGCCTGTTCCGCGATTATGCCGACCGGGTCTCAGAGCATGGGGACTCCAACATGGCGCCGGCGGCGGCCTACCCATGCTCCCAGCCACAAAGCCCAACGGCATCAGAGAGCTCCACTGACACAACAGACGTGGACATCAAAGAGTTATTGAGAAACCTACCCTCCAAAGCGGATCTGGCACAGATGCTGGGGAAAATTGAAGCTACATTTCAGCACAAAATGGAGGGCCTCAGCTCTGATATCCAAAAGGTAGGACACAGGGTACAAGACCTAGAGGATGAGAGGGGATCTTTACAGACACAGATACAGGACCTAACCACTAAAGTAAATGCCCATGACAGACACCTCTCCATGATACAACGGTCACTAGACGACCTAGACAACAGGGGACGGAGAAATAATCTCCGCATAAGGGGGCTTCAAGAGGTAGACAATGAAAATCTGCACGCCCTACTAACCACCCTCTTTAATTCCATCCTGGGCCGCCCGCCAGATACGCAAATACTCTTGGATAGAGCGCACAGGTCCCTACGGCCAAAGAGTGGGGTAGGTGAAATGCCACGAGACGTAATATGCCGCATGCATTATTTCACACTAAAGGAAGACATCCTGAGAACTCTAAGGGACACCTCCACCCCACTGCTATACTTGGGCCAAGAAATCCAAATATACCCGGACCTATCATGGCTCACCTTACAGGCGAGGAGAACCTTAAAACCTGTCACAGACCAGCTGCGACTTCGCAACATCAAATACAGATGGGGCTTCCCATTTGCCCTTACAGTCGCCACTAGAGGATCTGTGTTCACCATCACAACGCACCAAGATGTCGCCCCATTTATAAGGGCACTGAACCTGAACGAAATCCAGGTTATGGACTGGTACTCGCCGGACCCAGCAACCTCCCACAATAAACAACCACGTGATCTGGGAAGGCAATCACAAGCGAAGAAACAGAGAACTGGACAAGCCAGTCCCCAACACCTACGAGAGAGAAGACCTAGGGGTACCATGGACGACTAACTCCTACGAACACAGGATGCCCAGATGGATCTGCAACACCCACTACAACTCAGGAAGTTCACCATCCCAAGATGACATCACTAACATACAAGATCTCACGGAAGAAGAGAGAACGTAACCTCACATACCCTCTCACAGCGACCCTCGACATAATGGACTAATTGGACTTACTACTGACTCAAGGCAGGACATGTGAACACCCGCTGCAACCTTGAGCGACAACCCACAACAGTCAGGATACCCAGCTGGACTCTCAACGCCAGGTCGTATGCTCAATGATATGTTCTCAAAAAAAAAAAAAATGTACATCTACCACATACATGTGTTCACAGTATGTCCACCTGGTAGAGCACTTCCAGATTAATCCTCAGATTGAGATACACAAATAGGGAAACTGCTGAGATACAGAGGAAAAAAAAAAAAAAATATATATATATACATTGAGACAATACTTCCAACCATCTAGGCAGTCCTCTGGGACAAAAGGTACCCCCCCCCCTCATAGGCTCCACCACACAGCACTCATACTCCACTACACTAGTATAAGCTTATAAGTTTTCGGCCCCTCGGCTTACAAAGTATACTACGACACATATCGAAACACCACAACGAACCAGATACCACTCTTACATACGGTACCCACCCACCCCACCCTACGCTGTTCTCAATCTACCTAACGGTGTCACGATAAGCTGGCCTTCTGTAGACTCAGGGACATCTCAGAGGCCGACACCAGTCACCATTGTCGCACATAAGCGACTGCACGTACAGTTATACAACGGTACCCATCTTCCGTGCTAGGATTAGACCTGGCATATTGTATATAGTTTAACATTGTTAACGTTACAAATGTTTATGTGATTTTATTTGATTTCATTTTATTTTATTTTATTTTATTGCATTATATCTACGTACTGAACGGCATTATACATTGCACAGTGTATACATCATCCAATGCTACAAGAGGCCCAAGACACCATGGACCATACACACCCACAGAGCAGGTCTACAACCCCTCCAGGGGTAGGAACACCCGGGGCTCCAGTCAATATTACGGTTACCTCCCACAATGCAAGGGGTCTTAACACGGCAGAAAAACGACACATGGCACTATCAGACTATCATAGACACAAGGCAGATGTGGTATTTATACAGGAGACACATTTTCGCAAGAACTCCCCCCCTTCCCTTAAATCCAGAACCTACTCTAAAGGCTACTTTAGCAATTATGTGGAAGCCAAATCGAGGGGGGTAGCGATTCTACTATCCTCCCACCTACCTTTCACATACATAGACCAACTCGCAGATGACAATGGCAGGTTCCTTTTTCTTAAAGGACTGATAGGAAGTACAACAGTCACCCTGGTGAACATTTATCTCCCCAATAGGAAGCAAACCCCTGCCCTACGCAAAATACTGAACAAGCTAGATACCTTTAAAGAGGGCCTATTGATAGTAGGAGGCGACTTCAACATCTCTTTAGATGGGACACTAGATACCACCTCCCAGGCCCAACAATACCAAGCCTCCTCCAGAACCCGCATCCAGGCACTCCTAGACTCACACCAATTATATGACAGCTGGCGTATCATCAACCCAGCAAAACGCGACTACTCTTATTACTCTCACTCATCAGGCGATTATTCTAGAATTGACATGTTTCTCATCCCTCACCGGTTCCTACACCTAGTCCACACATGCAGGTACGCCGCGATTACCTGGTCTGACCATGCCCCGCTGTCAATGACCATCACCATCCCATCGCTCCACCCTACTAGATCTCAATGGAAATTAAATGATAGCCTCTTAAACAAACCAGAGATACAAACTCAAATCAGGGAAGGATTGTCTCACTATTTTGACCAAAACACACAACGCGGAACATCATGTCCGATCGTGTGGGAAGCCCACAAAAGCGTCATTAGGGGAACGATTATCCAACTGGCGTCTAATCACAAAAAGCATAGGGAAGCACAGGCAACTAAAATAACCAATGAAATCAGAACACTAGAAGACACACACAAGCAAGACTTCTCCCTCACCACATATGCGCGACTACTAGAAAAGAGGACGGAACTTAATTCCATCCTAAACACTCGCACCAAACACGCCCTGGCTAAGACAAAAAGCCTCTATTATGCCCAAGGAGGAAAATGTGGAAAACTCCTAGCCCATGCCCTAAAAAAACAACGCGAACGCACATTCATAGCGGCAGTACGCAACGAAGAAGGGAAACTCTCGCATTCAATGACTGACATATCAAAGGCCTTCCACGACTATTACTCAACCCTATACAACCTCCGACATACGGCCCCCCAGACACAAGACATAATGGCGTTCTTAGAGAAGAGAATACACCACTCCCTCCCAAACAACATAAAGGAATCCTTAGATCAGCCCATCTCCACGGACGAATGTGCAGACGTAATTAAACATCTACCACATGGGAAAAGCCCAGGACCAGACGGGTTCACAGCAAAATATTACAAAACCTTCGCGAAGACACTCATACCCCACTTCGTAAACGCTTTCAACTCGCTGCTACACTCAGACAAACTCCCACCCCAGGCCCTTAATGCAACAATCACCCTGCTCCCAAAACCGGGCAAAGACCTAACCCAATGCGGCAGCTACAGGCCCATCTCCTTAATAAATGCGGACATAAAAATCTTCACGAAAATCCTAGCCAACAGGCTGCGCCCGATACTTCCAGAATTGGTTCACGCAGACCAATCCGGCTTTATTCCGGGCAGAGAAGCTAAGCACAATACCACCAAGATCTTGAACCTCATACACCATGCCACACGAGTCGGGCACCCCAGTCTACTCCTGTCAATTGATGCTGAGAAAGCGTTTGACAGAGTAGACTGGACCCTGATGCTACAAACGCTTAAACACTTAGGATTTGGACCGCACTGGCACAAATGGATCTCGGCGATCTATTCGTTCCCAACCGCCAATGTCCGGATAAATGGACAACTCACTGACCCGGTAGTAATCTCCAACGGTACCAGACAGGGGTGCCCCCTCTCCCCGCTCCTCTTCGTTCTTGTCCTGGAGCCCTTTCTACAGGGGATCCGGGACAACACTAACATCAAGGGCATCCGGGCGGGGACGGAGGAACACAAAATAGCGGCATTTGCCGACGATGTGCTTTTCACCCTGGCAGACCCAGTAACATCAATACCCCACCTAATGTCAGAAATGGCTACATACAGTACACTCTCCAACTTTAAAGCTAACATTAGTAAATGTGAGATCCTCCCTATACACATTGAAACACGAGAGAAAAATGCACTACGCAGGGACCACCAATTCACATGGGCGACACATAGTATCAAATACTTGGGAATCAATATCACCAGGGACCTTTCCCAACTATTCGAGAACAACTTCCCAGATCTGACAAGGGCCATAACGCAAGACCTCACCACATGGAACAAGCCACACTTTGGGTGGTTCTGTAGGACGAATGTCCTCAAGATGAACATCCTACCCAGAATACTATACATGCTACAAGTGCTCCCTATAACTATTCCCAAGTCCTGGTTCACTGCAGTCCGCAAAACACTCACCACATTTATCTGGGCTCACAAACCTCCACGAATATCATACTCACTGCTCACAAAACCAAAAGACAGGGGCGGCCTGGGTCTGCCCGACGTTGAAACATACCACAACGCGATACTGCTATCCAGGATATACGACTGGTCCCTCCCTCAATCCAAGAAACAATGGGTGAACTTGGAAGACTCCTTCTTCAGAGTACCTATTTACACGATACCCTGGCACAAATCGGGGCAAGTACTAATGCTCCACAACCCACATCCCACCATCACACCGACCCTTTGCATGTGGGCGACCACGCGCACGCACAATCTGATGTCACCCTACCCATCGCCACTATACCCTCTAACACACAACCCCCTATTCCAGCCGGGTGTAGATGGCAAATCTTTCCAGGCCTTCCATACAACGCCTTATCTGGCATTGGAGAATGCCATGACCACTGTCGGGGCAAAAGAAACAAAGCCCTTACAAGCGTTTATAGCTAGCCCTACGGCTATGCAAACATATCAATACAGGCAACTAACACACTTTATACAATCAAAATCCCTAATCCCCAACGGCAGCCGTGAACAGACTAACTTTGAAAAATGCTGCTCCCTCCAATCCATAAGAACAAAACTCATATCAACAATGTACTCCCAAGTTCTATCCACAAGGCCACAACAACAATTGCCAGCCTTCACTACAACTTGGGAAAAAGAATTAAACCTAGTAATACAACCCGACAAATGGAAAAAATTTTTTAAACAAATACACAAATCCTCAAAAAACACAACCACACAGGAAAGCAACTACAAAAGGATAACGAGGTGGCATTACACGCCCTCAAAACTGCACTCCCTATTCCCCGCAACTTCCAAACAATGTTGGCGCTGCCACTCAGCAGTGGGCACCACCTCGCATATTTGGTGGTCATGCCCAGTGATACAAAAATTTTGGACACGCGTGGCTGGCCTGATCCATGCCATACTTAAGATAACTGTTCCCTTGGACCCAAACACATACATATTCCTTCTCACCCCACAAGGCATACCGAAATACACAACAGCCCTGCTCATACATCTGATAACAGCTGCGAACCAGCTTATTCCAGCCTTATGGAAACAACCAAACCCCCCGACCATACGCGAGTGGATACAAAAAGTAGAAAATACCAGAAGTCTAGAAGAAACGTGTTATGCACTATCAAACCAATACCAACAACACACAGAGACCTGGTACCCATGGACCCAATACCTCCGACAGATTACTTAGAGACTGAGGACACTCTACCCCCCCCCCCTTCTTCACTTCCCCGGGAATAGGAGCCAGCTCACACACAACTGTAGGGATGTAGGAAAAAGTAGCGGATCCTCAATATCACTACTAACCCTATATACACAACGCACAGACACAATCTCATAAGCTGAGCTTGTACTGCAAATTGTATGATCGTATGATTCTATGACTATCCGACCAATGTAACACTTGTGTACTGTAACATGCACTTTCATGTACCTGTCAAACCTAAGAGATGAAAATGCTGTATAATGTACTGACTTAAAATAAAAACTTAAAAAAAAAAAAAAAAAAAAAAAAAATACACTAATAACCCACAAAATATAGTATTATTATGTAGTACTTCAAAGACACCAATTACTCACATCGTGCTATGGAGGAAAACCGATTGTTTTATAAATAAAATAAAAAATCCCTGTCCTCACTGCTGCTTGAGCCATGTGGAAACTTTATACAGCCAACCTCACTGTTGCAAAATAAGATATTAAATACCCCACGGGGCACATGAAGGACTGCAAGGACTGGAGGCACAAAAGTAATGATGCCCAAAAGTGGTGGGAGTATCTTAAAAAACAATAACTTTTTTAAATCTTTAACCATTCCCCTTCATTTATCAGGATATGTCCTTCGTGTGGTCTGCAAATTGTATCGTTTTGTACAAGTGCCAAAATGTGTTAAACAAAACAATAACATACTGAGAATTGTTTGTATATATGTATTGTTATGATTTTGTCAAAAAATAAAAATTTATTTAAGATTATATATAAAAAAAATAAAAAATAAAAAAACTGGAGACACAACGTGAAGGTAAGAGGGGTAATGGACTTTGAGAGCGCTCTCTATACTTCTCAAGACACTTTTCATATCTTTATCACCCCACAAGCACACTACGAACCTATGGCTACATAAAATTACAATATTACTTAAGATTTTTGTAAAATGCATAACTCTGCATTTTAAATGCCCCCTGGGACATTACGGAAAATTGGACAAGTCTCGTAGTATCTTTACTAGTAAGATAAAATCTATTTTCTTTTTTAAATCGAGAGTTTAATCACTCCTATCTGTATTAAGCAAATTAATCCCCACTTTGCAGTTTATTTTACAGTGTAACAAAAGTACAATTTTATTTTTGTTTGAGGAAAAGACACTAGTAATACACTGAAATGTGGAACATTCATAATTAAAAGTATTAAATGCATAATGAATACGTTGTGTGCATTAGCTAATAAACTGCTTCCAACTTTAATGGGAAGCCCAAGAGGATCAGACAGTTCCGTACACTAAAATCTTACCACTAGAAGAGGTTTTTCATATTCACTATTCATGAGAGAACAGGGCCCAGATCGACTGCAAGCAGTGTAATTAAAACACAACAATTAACTCTTTAACAGGATTGGTAACAAGCTGGAGTCAAAAAATCCAGAAGGTGAATCCTCACAAACCAGAATGGTTGCGATGAAAAGAATATAGTGTCATTGCAATCAGCATGTGACAGATTGCATCAACACCGGTGAGACTTTTCAGATTTCAATAATGTGAAACAAGCAGATTTTTGGCAAGTTGTAAAACAGTGATTAAAAAGTACACATGGTCATAATGAGAAGCCGTTTTCACAACGATTGGGTCCCCTTTATGTCAATTTGCTAAAGAGGTGAATTAAAGTTTTAAGAAGTACAGCATGCCACCTTACATAATTAGTTTAGATAAAAGGAGATTACGTTTATTTCCTCACCTTCATTTGATTTTAGGGAGACATTTTCAAATTAAAAAAAAAAATCCTTTTAATATACAGACCAAATGATTTAGCTTTAGAGAAATGCCAGCCTTTTAATTCACACATTTTATTGGTTATAACAGGTTTTTCATACTTCAATTAAAATAGTGTGAAATTCACATTTTGCAATTAAAATACTTTTCATGTTTTGGGAGAATCTGTAATGACAGAAGCCCCCTATACTACACTCTCCATGCATACAAAGGTATGACCGTACTTACACGGAACTATGTAAACAAAACAGGCATATATCAGCAGTATCATTGTGTGCTTAGAGACCTCCATAATTATTATTATAGAATATAATCTTCCTGCATCATTCCAGTACTTCACTTGAAAACAACAGCACTGAACGTGTCATTAACATCACATACAAATCTCATTTCCCAAATTTATATTGTTGCAAAAGGACAGAGTATACGTCATAATAAATAGATAAAACAAATTCTAGTATATGCAATTTTGTTTTCTTTCAACAGATAATGAATGGATTTACTCTTCAGCATTAAATCATGCAGTATTTCAAATACTGGCCAAGTACCAAAGCATTTTTACATTCTTCAGATTATATTCCCCAAACGCCTTCCAAATATTCAGCCAGGGATGCAGAGAGGTGTGAGAGAGATTACTGCAGAGAGATCCAATAAGTCATCCCTTGAAATGGGAGCTGGGATAAAGGTAATGCGATTTGGTGCAGTTTTATGGAGAGGGAGGAGGATTCAATGGACTGGTCTCCAAGCAGAAATATAAGATAATCCACAGAAAGGGATGTGCTCACAAAAACCTGAATTTGACGACAATGTTCTAGAACTGGTGGTGAAATATGTGCAAGATTCATGCTCAGATATATATAGCCTTTAGGAGTGCATCCACTCGTTGCCAATTCATCAAATCTGTCATTTATTAAATCACTAACACCTGGCGTTAGAGGGTTTTTTTTTTCAATCATTATTTTAGGTCTATTGCAGACAAATAGTGATTTTTAACCCTTTCACCCACTGAAGCAAGGCAGGTATGCGGAGTACAATTCACCTTACACAATATGAAAGACTGCGGATTATCATTCCTCATGCCAGTGTTCTAATAAGAGACTTGTAATCAACAGCGATCCCTATTCATGCGAATTAGAGTTATAAAACTATAATATACGGTCTGTGTAAATAGGATGGGAGGTTAGTATTCAAGGCATTAGTGATATTTACCTACCTTTAGTATTAGACCTCACAAAAGACAATACAATGGCTTCTTTTTCTCTTCCTTGAAAACCATCCACAGATTTGATTTCTAGGTCCGAATACCTCTGACGGAGACACACTCTTAACATATCCACCTGGAATAAAAGAATATGTGTAACTTAAATAACGTGATAAATAGTGGATCTTAGATCTTCCTCAAAACAAGTGAAACAAAGCCACTTCATTTACAACTCAACCCACAACTTTAAATGAACAATATAGTCACCAGAACAGCTTAATGTACGGTATACAGTTTATTATATAATATACAGCTCCATGTACGGCATACAGCTTTATGTACGGCATACAGGTTATTGTCTAGTATACAGCTTAATGTACGGTATATCGCTTAAAGGACCACTATAGTGCCAGGAAAACAAATTTGTTTTGTTACCTATAGTATCTCTTTAATGTTGATGCAGGGAAACATGTAAATTATTAAATATTGACTTAAAGGGACACTAAGCACCACAATCACTGTAGCTTAATGTAGTGATTCTGGTGCAAAGAGATTGTCCCTGCAACTTGACAACTTTTTCTGAGAAAGGTAATGTTTCCGTTTGTACATAAGGCCACCTCTAGTGGCGGTCACTCAGAGGCTCTTCCTGGTGTAGTCCTTCAATTTATACTGGATTGAAGTTCATGAAGATGCTGAAAACGCTCCCCCCATATGAGGATATGCTGATTGGCACAGCACGGCATTTGCCGCATATGTGCACTAGTTCCCCATTGCCTCCCTATGCGGAAACATTGGATTGTCTTAGATTTCTCCATGAGAAGACCAGCACAGTAAGGCCTAAACGTAAATAAAGCTTTATTTTACATATTAAAGGGAAGGGGGCAGGATCAGAATTAGTAGTTAGCAAAACACGCTAAGGGATATGATTGTATTATGAATGTTAAAATAATGAATTGAATATATACATACATATATATAATACACTTAATAATACTGCTTAAAAATATAAAAAAGTATATATATTTTTAACATAATTCTGAAATGACTTCCTAAGTGTGTTAAAGATATGTATTGTTGTATAACGAGCATAAGTGGACAGCCATTTTTAGGAATACTGGTAAATAGACATGCAGGAATACAGTTAAACGGAGCTTAGAATGCTTTCTAGGCCGCTGGGGCGTGCAGGAGGGTGAGAACCTGATTTGAACATTAAGTAAACCATAGCATCTACTCCTCACTTAATGCTTATTTATACAAGAACAACGCATACGGTAATACAGATCCCCTAGTGCCAGCATACAGACTCCCTCGATTAATTCAAACATATTTCAAATTCAAAGTGATACTTGAAAAGAATATTTAAAACGCAGTTTAAATGACATTAAACATCTAGAATGGTTCTGCTGATTAATTTTCCATATTCAGATGGTATCATTATCTTGGGAACAGTCTATAATAATTTGAAATATATAAAATAAAAATATATTTTGCTTGCATTATAAGAACTTTTTAAAGTAAGGACTCAAAGACTTTTGCTTATAAATGAAGCTGTGTGGAGGACATTTGTGGTATTGCAAGTACAGGTTTATTTTGTGTCTGTTCAAGGAGTCCATGTCTGGGTCGAGGACAGCAATAGCATGTCTATTCAATATAATATAATTCCAAGGGCAAAATCCCTGGAACATCACACAATACGATTACCCTGATAAGAATATTAGCGCTTGAGGTTTTCATACAGCAGAAGAACGTGGACAATTTGGTGGTTTAACTACATTTGTCTAAGAACGATTTAATATTATTATTATCGCCATTTGTATAGCGCCAACAGATTCTGCAGCGCTTTACAATATTATATAGAAATATATACACATACGTATATCTCCTATTCTGTCTGGTGTCTTGTTTATCCTGCTGATCTATTCTGCTATTTGATTTCCTCCAGAACTGACACTCTAGTTATTTGTTACTTTTTCTTCATGACCAGTTTTCCTCCTATACTGTTGTCGCTTTCTCTGCCTACTTTTTTATCGAACAGATTATTCGCTCTTTCATTTTGTTCATTCTGTCAGTTCAACGTTGAGCATGCACCTTTTCTCAATGTCCTCAAGATTTGTCATGCTGTTCTTCATTTGTTGACACATGGTTTCGCCATTCCTGAGACTAGCCAAGTGTTAGGAATTGATGGGTAAGAAATAATCAGCACACACACAATTATAAGTGATAAATCTTTGGATGTTTCACATCAGCTATATGCACACACATACATTTACCATTAACAGATTAGGACTCAACATTTCAAGTATTAAACTACTAGCCACGTCTAAAATCTGCGCGTGAGTGTGAATTTCAGTTGCAGTGTGAGTGCATCTATGAAGATAATATAAATGTAGAGTGTAATTGCATTTATTAATTCAGGGGTGAATATGGATTCAAGGGTGTAATGGTGTGGAGCATCAGCATGAATGCAAGAACGCTTTGTGTGATCCGTCAGTGTGTAAAAGCAAAGGTGTATTTGTGTGAAGTGTGTGTGAATGTAGGAGTAGACATTCACCTCTTTCACTTTCCTCTCTCAGTACCACATCCTTTCCTGACTACTCCGATTACTTGGCGCCCCATGACACAAAATAAAGAGTTAACTTACCTTACTGTAGTTCCTACAGTTTTATAAAAACACAAACCCCCCTATGGTAGTATGACTAAAGATGACCTTTGTGTGTCAGATGAGCTGATCTTTAATGATTTGTTAAACACATTTTAAATAAGTAACCTTGCACGGTTTGTTTTTCTAAGGGCATACACGAACACAACAAAAAATAAATCCCTTATGTTCTTCCTTGCAAAGCACTTAAACAGAAATCTATAACTGAAATCATTCAGTTAATTGGTTTCTTCCGGGTGGACTATGGAAGTTCTGAAAGCAAATAAACATAAGCACTTTATTTCTGAATAACGGTTACAGAAAGTGGTCACCTAACGGAGGTTTACAGTCACCCGGCTACATTAGCACATCACGGAACAGAATGCAGAAATGTCCAAAACTCACTCAGAATGTCCTACTTGGCAGGGAACCCTGATGTCAAAACAATAAATTGTGGTGTTTTTAGAGAGCCTCACCTGGAGGTTATATGGAGCTATGACTGCGATATCACGAGGTTTCACTCCGGCTTTAGTGAGAGCTTGTATGTGCAAATCGACCAGACGAACTTCCCCTGAGAGAATAAATTTATTTAATTAAATAACACTTTTAATTTTAAAGCCTTTTTACTATATTATACGCAAGTGATGTCTGTACAATGTATATTTCAAAAACATAAACATTTCATATTGTCTATATATTAAACACATTGACTTTCATAAATAATATTTGCAAATAATGCAGTTTCTGTACAAACAACTTATTAAAGGGAGATTTTTAAAGTATTAAAGAAACTTTAGTGCAATCATGCATTAAACGGGGGAATTTTAACATAAAAAGGAGAGAGAGAGAGAGAGAGAGAGAGAGAGATAATGCAGTATTTTGTAAGAGTACAGAAGGAGAGAGAGAGAGAATGCAGTATATTGTATGTGTACAGAAGGAGAGAGAGAGAATGCAGTATATTGTATGTGTACAGAAGGACAGAGAGAGAATGCAGTATATTGTATGTGTACAGAAGGACAGAGATAGAATACATTATATTGTATGTGTACAGAAGGACAGAGAGAGAGAGATTGCAGTATATTGTATGTGTACAGAAGGAGAGAGAGAGAATGCAGTATATTGTATGTGTACAGAAGGAGAGAGAGAGAATGCAGTATATTGTATGTGTACAGAAGGAGAGAGAGAGAGAATGCAGTATATTGTATGTGTACAGAAGGACAGAGAGAGAATGCAGTATATTGTATGTGTACAGAAGGACAGAGAGAGAGAATGCAGTATATTGTATGTGTACAGAAGGTGAGCGAGAGAGAGAACGCAGTATTTTGTATGTGCTGGATTCATTTCTTTACTCTTATCAAAAGTAACAGTTGTTTACCAGTTACAAACAATTATTACATAAAACATCCATGTCTCATCACCTATACAAGAAATTCACACAAAAACAAAAGGTGCAGGAGAGTAACAGGATTCCATTATATATGGAACCTATCGTTTCCTAGACAAAACAGACTGTCCTACCTGGATTTCCTTTAGACTGCTCATCTTCCACCTCGATTTCAAAGAGACCACAATGAGCCGTGTCAATCAGCAGCAGGGGCATGCTTGTCTCTTCCGTGAGAGACACTCCTGGTAGGTCTCTATCAGATTCAATAAAAATAAAAAATCTCAGCAAATAATCTATTCTCCTTGATTTCACTTGGTCAACTGCCCACTAATCCTTCTGTGTGCATTGATGGTACACAAATGTCTATGAAGCACTTCCTACCAACACAGTGTTATCATAAATGGGGTATGTGAAAACTAAAAAATTAAATAAAATTAAAAAAAACACATAGAAATCACATGTTTAAGACAGAAAGGGATTTTAATCACATAACTCAGACAAGATTCCACCTACTCCAAAGTAGCGCAGGTCTGGAAGGTCCTTACCATAATTAAATTACATTATTAGGTGTTAAATCTGTATACTTTAGACTCTCGTGCAAATCTGTTATTATTGGGGATTAATCTGTGTGTCAACTGTTTTTGAACATGAAATCTGTATAGGGAACAGGATTACCACTTGCGTATACAGGAGAATTGTCTTCTAAAAGGACTGCCTGTACCCCCTCTATAACATAGAGGAGGAGCATATTTCACCAGCTCCTTGAGATCACAGAACATGTAATACATGCTTTCATGCATAGAGCAAAGCAGGACTATAGGAATAGAGCAATAATTCCTATCCTAGTCCTCGAGGCACATGAACCGTACAGAACTCAGATATTCCCAACATGTGTTCCAGTATGGATACGGACAAAACCTGCATAATTGGTGCCCTTTAAAGAATGCCTTCAAAACTACAGCAATAGCAGCTGGGCCCCAGCACCCAAGTAAAGCAATGCAGGCTTAACTTTTGCATAGGGCAGGGGTTCTCAACGTTAGTCCTCAGGACCCCCTACCAGTACAAGGTATAGGGATTACCTGGGTGTGTCTAATGTGTTTAGAAAAAAAAAAAACCCAGGTAATCCCCAAATCCTGGACTGGTAGGGGGTCCTGAGGACTGGGTTGAGAACCCCTGGCATAGGGGATTCACATTTGATTGAAGCTAGATTCCCTCTAATTTAGAGTGAATAGGTAGGAGGGGCAGGTAGTCAGAAAGGTCAAGTAAGATTTTTAAATTTTTCATTTAAAAAAAAAAAATGAAGGAGTCAAGAAGCACCTGTGAACTACAACTACATCACTGAACCAAAATATCACGTTCTGCCACCAAATGAAATCAATCAAGCGATAACAGAGAAAAGCAATCCCTGGGCACAACTGTAGCGGAGTAGTATTATTCACGGTATCTCCGCTGGTAGACAGAGTGAAGCAGGTAAAAAGTAGGCAAAATGCAGGTAGCGTAGTTACAATCCCTTTCTCCCAAGAACTAGACGACACATAGCTTGGAGGTCAACTGAGAGCTTTAATGAAACAATCCTCAATTTATGTGATTTTACTGTACAGGGTTTCCAGCAGGGGTTTTAATCATGTGGACTGTGTGGGAAACTGACCATGCAAGGTCGTTTCCCAGCAGCCCCTGCTGTACAGGCACCAAGATGACATCACGTACATATAATTACATTACCAGAGGTTACAGAAATATTCAAGTTTTTACATTAAAATCTATGTCTCCCAATTTCCCACTGATTTGGGTGAATGACCTATTAACCGAATGCAGGGATCGGCAGGTACAATATACCGAAGTACCGTTCTGATCCCTGCAGAAATAACCGAACGCCACTTGTAATACACATTTGCACGAACTGGGGTTTAGAAGAAAAAAACTCACGAATACCTTTATTTCCCCGCAAGAGCGAGTCTCCCGAACGCTATGGAAGTCCAGAGGTGTTTGGAAATCAAGTAGCCGATTTCAGTTCCAGGCACTCGACGACCAAACACCGCTGAACTCTAACAAAGCAAAGATGGCCGCTGCCACGTGTTCGGTACACGAACGGCGGCCACACACAGAACGCTCATTAACGGAGGGATATAATGTTTCAGTTTTACTAACGAGCGGCACACGACCATTCGGTCTTTTGTTCGTTTCATGAACAGGGTTGTAATCCCCTGTTTGTGAAACTTGAAACAGCTGTAACACACGAATGCATAGGAACATTAGGTGAAATCTTTACCTACAGATAACTTTAACAGGGGCTAAGTTTCTCACGGATAGAGACACAATGGAAACAACAATCAAGTATATATTAGAGAGAGAGATAAGTATGTATATGTGTATATATATATAAAAACTCTGTAAGTGGCTAGGTTTGCCACAACAATGGTTTCCATCACGTACATCCAGCAAATCTATAATCAGAATACGATGGGCTGTAGTTGATATTATTATTATAATATTAATAGGGTAGAGATGAAATACTCAATCCTCCAGAAGCTTTAACCCCTTAAGGACCGCGGACGGTTCAGGACCGTCATCGGCATTTTCCCATTGCCAACCGGTGACGGTCATGAACGGTCCTAACCGTCCTAGTTACTTACCTGATCGCCGTCGTTCCCCCGGCGGCGATCAGCGTTGCTCCCGTTGTGGGGAGACTGCCTGCAGCCCAGACAGTCTCCCCACACTGGATTAGGACCCCTGTGGCCATGTGATCGCTCAACACAGCAGTCACATGGTCACAATAGGTGTCCATGTGTCTGCCTGCCGGGGGACTGTCTGTGCTGACAGTCAGTCTCCCTGCTAGTGTAAAATCAATAAAAAAAAATAAATAAAGTTAATGTTCATTTAAAAAAAAATTATATAATATATATATATATATATATATATATATATATATATACACATACATACACACACACACACACACACACACACATATATACATATTATATAGATATAATTTTTTGTTTTTAAATTAACATTAACTTTATTTATTTTTTATTGACACACTTAGTATGACATTATATATATATATATATATATATATATGTCATACTAAATGTATTTTTATATTAAGATGTACTTACATTAATATAAAAATACACTTAGAATTAAATTACAAACGTATATATATATATATAATTATAAAATATAAATAAGTAATTTAAATTAAAAAAAATTATATATCTATATGAAATTTTATTCTAACTGTATTTTGATATAAATATATATATATATATATATATATTTATATCAAAATACACTTAGAATGTATTTGTATATATATATATATATATATCTATGTATATATAAATAAAAATAATACGAAATATACATAATTACATAAATAATTAAATATACATATAGACTTCAAATATATAAATATGCATATATATTTAAATTCTATGTGCGTATTTATGTAATATTTTTACATAATTAAGTAATTTTATTGATTGCAATTTGAGGGACCTGCCTGCCAACCCAGGCCGGAAGTCCAGAGAATTTAATTTGCTAGCACTGTATTTTACCCTGTAACGTTCTATGACACCCTAAAACCTGTACATGGTGGTACTGTTTTACTCGGGAGAATTCGCTGAACACAAATATTAGTGATTCAAAACAGTAAAACATATCACAGCGATGATATTGTCAGTGAAAGTGAAATTTTTTGCATTTTTCACACACAAACAGCACTTTTACTGATTATATAATTGTTGTGATACGTTTTCCAGTTTTGAAACACTAATATTTGTGTTCAGTTAAGTCTCCCGAGTAAAACAATACCCCCCATATACAGGTTTTATAGCATTTTTGAAAGTTACAGGGTCATATATATGGGTCAAATAGTTTTACATTGAAAATGGCCAGGTTGGTTACGTTGCCTTTGAGAGCGTATGGTAGCCCAGGAATGAGAATTACCGCCATGATGGCATACCATTTGCAAAAGAAGACAACCCAAGGTATTGCAAATGGGGTATGTCCAGTCTTTTTTAGTAACCACTTAGTCACAAACACTGGCCAAAATTAGCGTTCAATTTATTTTTTTATTTTTTTCACACACAAACAAATATGAATGCTAACTTTGGCCAGTGTTTTCAACTAAGTGGCTACTAAAAAAGACTGGACATACCCCATATTGAATACCCTGGGTTGTCTACTTTAAAAAAAATATGTACATGTAGGGTGTTATTCAGAGATTTATGACAGATACTAGTGTTACAATGTCACTATTGATAAATTTAAAAAATTTATGTTTTGAAACCGCAATATCATACTTGTTCCTATAGCCCTATACCTTGCAAAAAAAAAAAGCAAAAAAGCATATAAACACTGGGTATTTTTAAAAACTCAGGACAAAATTCTGAATCTATTTAGCAGGTTTTTTCATTCGCTTTTGTAGATGAGTAAATGATTTTTCAACATGTATTTTTTTCAATTTTTCATCATCTTTTTAAAAAAAAAATTTAAATTAAATTACATGAGATTATATAAATAATGGTATGTAAAGAAAGCCCCTTTTGTTCTAAAAAAAAAACCAATATATAATTTGTATGGGAAGTTATTGAGAGAGCGGAAAATTACAGCTAAACACAAACACCACAAAAGTGTAAAAAGATGCCTGGTCGCAAATGTACAACATCGCAAAAATAGTCCGACCCTTAAGGGGTTAAACCATGTGTCTCATCATGCTCAGCCTTTGACAGGAGTTGTGCTCAGAGCATGCACGCTGGGAGGCTTCATATGAACGTATTAGCCCACCAACTGCTTTCAATGACTATGCAGATCAATCAATGTGAGCCTGAGTAAAGTACAGTCACACGTTTGTTAATCTGTTTCTAAAACAGTGTAAGTGGCTAGGATGGGTCTGATAACACTGTCACTAACACATGGCTGATCTGCATAGTGACGTTAAAGGAGGAGAGGGAATACAATGAGGGGGAGGCTGGAAGCATGTGGTGTAGAAACAGATTGCTGAGCTCCAAGGTCTGTTCTCTCCTGACAATTTTCCATAAAAACTGCAAGGGATCATCACAATTCTGTAAAATGATCGAACACATATATCCTGTGTACAGCAATGGTTTACTAATGCACTGTTACTTGGCTCTCAGTATGTAGATATATGCAGCCGGTTTTATTTTACTTACTTGAGCAAATGATGTTGAACAGAAGAATGTGCAAGAAGTTTCCCTTCGTACATTTCTTGTGATGCCCACTGCATTATAGACTGGTGCATACGGTATTGGACGGTCAGCATCTTAACGATAGAATTTCCGTACTTCTCGATTAATCGTTCCATTAGACTGAGCGACAGACCCTTCTCTGCAGCTCTGCACAAAAGATTATTCAGATTTCTATTGGGAGAAGTAGATAACACCAAACCCCCCCAAAAAAAAATCCCAGACTGTTTTAGAGACATTTTGTTTTAGCGAAATGGGGCAGATATCCCCATTTTATAAATCTATAAATTTTATATGACATTTTTCAAAATGTCTTGATTCTGGTACAAAACAAAAATCTCTCAATACTGGCACGAGAACAAGAGGAATGTCCAGATAAGCAGTTACAATGGCATAGGTAACCTATATCACAAGAGGTGCAATGGAATGTTAGAATTGCTGTAGCGAACAGCTATATAAACATGATTGGACATGTGTCAAAGAAACACAGCTGTGATTTTACACGGAACAAAAACATTATAGTAAATAAATAAAAAGAAATGCAAATTCTTCTTCCTTACTTGTGAGACAAGATTGTGGGAGCCAGTTGTTTATGATCCCCAGCTAAAATGCACTTTTTAGCAAACAGCAATGAGATCCAGCAGCAAGCTTCCAAGGCCTGGGCACACTCATCTATCACCACCAGGTCAAAATAATTATCAGAAAGCAATTTCAGAGGCCCATCTAATGAAGCACCTGGAAAATAGAAAGAGATTGATGTGCTTAGCACTCGAATTCCAAAATGAACAATTACTGGTAATTAGCATAGAAAATCTACTTCTCAAAGAGGCATGCTGCATCCACAAATGTGGGATCATTAGACAATTTGTGCTGATTACATTTAGAAATCTCTAGCCGTAGAGCCAAGACAACACCTGATTTTGTGCTGATGAACTTAGTCATATATAAAAGTTTTAAAAAGGCCTATGATCAAAGAAAGTCAAACATTTTTTTCTTATAACCACCATTCATGGCCAATTGCTTCAATTATTTATGATAGAGTTAAAAGTGAGATTCCTGAATAAAGCACATATTCTATATAAAATAATCATAAGACGTAAATCTAAATGTAAATCTGCGATAAAATTATAATAAAAGGTTTCAAAATTATACTACAACTGACGGTATTAAATACCTACGGGTCTTAATACGAATATGCATTTCCTCCACTTAAACACTGCTAAATCGTAAGTAGAAGTATAGATCAGGGTGTTGCAGTGGATGTGATCTACTTGGATTTTGCCAAGGCATTTGATACGGTTCCTCACAATAGGTTAGTCTTCAAACTAAAAGAAATTGGTCTAGATGATTATTCTTGTTCTTGGGTAGAACATTGGCTTAAGGATAGAGTACAACGATTTGTCATTAATGGTAAATTTTCAGGCTGGACAAAAGTGGTGTCACTCAGGGTTCTGTATTGAGACGGCTTCTTTTTAACATATTTATAAATGATCTTGAAATGGGCATTGAAAGCCATGTTTCAGTGTTTGCAGATGACACAAAACTCTGTAAAGTAATAAAATGTGAGCAGGATATTGCTTTGCTGCAGAGGAATTTGAATAGATTGGGGGACTGGGCACTAAAATGGCAGATGAAATTTAACATAAGACCACACCTTGAATATGCTGTGCAATTTTGGGCACCTGTTCTAAAGAAGGATATCATGGCACTAGAAAAAGTGCAGAGACGAGCTACAAAATTGATAAAAGGAATGGAGCATTTTAGTTATGAAGAAAGGTTAACAATTTTTAAATCTATTTAGTTTGGAAAAATGGCGCCTCAGAGGGGATATGATAACATTATACAAATATATTCGGGGCCAGTACAAACCATTATCTGGAAATCTATTCATAAACAGGTCTATACATAGGACACAAGGTCACACATTTAGGATGGAAGAAAGGAGATTTCATCTAAGGCAAAGAAAAGGTTTTTTTTACAGTAAGAGTAATAAGGATATGGAATTCTCTGCCTGAAGAGGTGGTTTTATCAGAGTCCATACAGATGTTTAAACTGAAATTGGATAAATAATTGCAAAAACATAACATACAGGGATATAATTTCTAATTAGTGGGGTAATTCCGCAATGGTGGAGCTACTGCATAGGTTGGGAACCGCAGGCTGAGTGAGCCCATAGGGTGGCCCATGCACTTCTGGCCAGCCGACGGACATGTGTAATCAGGGGCCTGGATATGCTCTACAGTGCTTTAACTGTGTGACCGGGTCCCTTTAATCATGGTAGCCATCACTGAGAGGAAGTGAAAGCCTGTCACTTCCTCCCCTTCCAGCATATTCAGACCCCCACACAGAGAGAAGAGAGCAGACTGGAAGAGCAAACCCTTAACTCCCAACAGCCCCAGCCAGCAAAAGCCCCCCTCCTGCACAAAATGTAGGAAACTGAAAGGTGGCTAAAACTTTTACCTGTATGTGTGACTTTGTATGTCTGAAGCTATATGTATGTAGTGTTTGTATCTGTATGTGTGTCAGTGTGTGCATCGGTATGCCTGTGTATCTGTATATGTGTCATTATTTGTATCTGTGCATCTACATGTGTGTCAGTGTGGGTATCTGTACATGTGTTAGTGTTTGTATCTGTATCTACACGTGTGGCAGTATGTGTGTCTATGTATCTACACATGTCGCAGTGTGTGTATCTACATGTGTCGCAGTGTGCGTGTGTGTGTGCGCGTGTGTGTATATATATCTCTGCACGTGTGGCAGTGTGAGTATCTATGTATCTAGCTGTGTGTCTGTGCATCTGCATGTGTGGCAGTGTGTGTGTCTATGTGTGGCAGTGTGTGTCTGTGTCTATGTGTGGCAGTGTGTGTCTGTGTCTATGTGTGGCAGTGTTTGTGTATCTGCAGGAAATTAGCTGCCAAAGGGTTCTGTGGGGATATTTATGGGATAATAATAGTAACAGTGAGAATTGCCCACTAATTCAATTCTCAGACCCAAAGATCGTTATCGTAAGTGAAATGTATTTCATATAAATAATATCACAATGTATAAAAATAGATTTTATTTTATAATGACAAATTAATTAATAATAATAATAATAATAATAATAATAATAATAATAATAATAATATGTAACATGCGTGATAACAATCAATGAATATCCAGTATAAAATGGTATGCAATACAAAGGAATGGCTATACACGTTTCAATGGCTAAACAGCATTTTCTGTCAAGTCTTACACGATTTATGAGGTATCCTTAACACAGACTGAAAAAGTTTCACTCAGAGAACAGAATTCTTCAGAGTGCAGCGTAAGGTCGTAAAGTTAGCTGACAGTTAGAATAACCCTTTCAATGCTGGCTAGATCTCCTAGATAATTAAGATCTATTCTTATGTAATTTTAAATAAAATAACATTTAACCAGTTCATTAGTCATTTCCTGGAACCATCCAATAAGAGAATCTACCATATTATATAGGCAGAATTTGTTTTTAATTTGCCTAAATAGATCTTTCATCTTATTTTATAGCAAATCAATACACCTGGATAAAAACAGCGGTATGCTAACACGTGATAATATCACATTAATATATAATTATTCTTAATTCCACCTGTAGAATGGAATGTTTATAACTATATATTCTTTAGTTAACTAAGATTTCTTAATATGGAAATCTGACCGTGCTTTATCCTAGTCATATATCATGCTATTAGTAAATTTTAATTAATTTAATTAAATGAAACCAGTATAATTACCAGTTGAGTAGATATTTCATCCGATTGGTAGATAGTCTCAGGAACTTATTTGGATGTCTCTCTGCATTGCTTCCGACAGCTCACTTCTTTGCTTTCTTTGCATACCCCTTGCCTTTTTTCCTGTCTTCCCTTTGTCCTAACTTTTAAAGGGCCAGACTCTCTGTACGTCATCAGTTGATAACCCAATAGAAACACTAGAGGTGTGCTTATCTTTCAGATCGCAATTTAGGTATTTGGTCTATAGAGGGCAGTCTTATCCCACTAAACATACCTATCCAGGAAAGAGTTAACTTTTCCTGGTGGCTATTTTGACGTCATTTTGGCCTATCTCTATCTTTGCTATAACTTACATTTGCTGTCAGATCAAACAGCTTCTTTAAGTTTTGTCCAGACTTAGTGTCCGCAATTCCTGCTATAATTTCTGATAGGGCAGATCATGAACTAAGTTTAACCTTTTCCGTACAATGGTACCTTACATATATAGACAGTAAAATTGTATTATTTAATCTTCTCTGTCACAATTGTCTGGGTTTAGAATTGCATCTATTCCATTAACATTTTAGACAGTCTATCCAACCCCCGTTCTCCTTATCACTTGGTTTGTTTATACTATGCATTCCTTTAGCTCTGGCAAAGTGGTTAGTTTTACAGATAGAAATCTTGTGTCTTTTTGTTAACTTGGAAATAACAAAATGGAGTCTGCTCTGTTCAGAGTGACTCAGAATATACACTTTTAAATTTCTATCATAGCACAAAATGTCTGCCGATATAAATACTCTGACAGTTCACAAGTGAAGAAAGGTTGGGAACCACCGGTTCACAGGACTAAACCTGCCTCTGTGCTATAACAAATCATCCCACTCCACAGCCTGAACAGTCAATGATTTTATCAAACAAAATCATCATCACAGTGTCTACAAATAATATTTAGAAAATATACAGCACAGGAGACGCAGCGCACAGGAGAGACGCAACGCACAGGAGAGAGACATAGAGCAAAGAATGTCTACAGGAGTGGATAGCAATGAGCATAAAGTTGCAGTTTCCCATGATGCCCAGCCATCTTGTTGGCTAGCTGAACACCATGCGAATCATAGTTCACAAGTTTGCAGTCACTACAAGAGATCCAGCAAAATACTAATACTGAACACACCGAGTACTAAGGACACAGACCTGTATTTGTTGCCAGGATAACATTTGCATTTTTTAATGTCTCAGTCATTGCAGCTTCTTCTCTGGTCTTTAGTTCCTTTCTGAGAGTTTTGATTTCATTTTTAAGGCTGTATTTATCTTCCTTTCGGTGTAACTTTCTCATTTTCGCCTGTAAAATGTTCAAATGAAAAGAGTGATTAGGAATGTCTTTTTTTAGGTTTTAACAAAATAATTGCAGAATGGCAGAAATAAAGTTCATAATCTATTATTATACATGAAAGCTAATGTAGTGGGTGAAGAGGGTAAGTAGCAATAGCAGCTAGAAAATGATTTTCAATTAACGCATCGAACACATGCCAAGATCATCATTTCTTTTATGGAATCCTCTTGTATGGAATCCTACATATATTTTCCGATACATATTGTTACAGATTCTCTGTCTAAGTTCCCTTACAGCATGCCAGCTTCAGAAGAAGTGTAGTGTCTCAAGAGGCAAGTGAAGACTTTCTTAGGTTCAATCTTGAAGGAAGAGTACAAACACCAAAATCACTTCATCTTAATGAACTCGTTTTGCTGCATAAACGCTCCCCCTGCAGCTTTGCAAATAAAAACAAATAGTGCTGTTTTTTGGCATAGAATGTCTCTCACGCTCCTGATGAAGCTAAATTTAATAACTGAATTTATTTGACATCCGGCAATTGTCGTGGATCAAATCAAGTGTTTGATAATTTTGTATATCTGCCCCTGTCCAAATTGTTAAATGAAATGCGTGCATGCTCCCAAAAGTAATTCCCCCCGGACACAACTTTCTGGTTAATGAAAAACTTAAGGAAAGTTTAATCCAGGGGGTCGGTATACCCCTTATAAAGCAAGAATACATCATATGCATAATTATAGATAACAGAGAAAATACATCAATAATTGGTTAGGTGTTAAGTGGTTCATCTAATGTACATCCTACCGGGTGTGATGTCACTGTCGTCATGAGATTCTACTCCACATTCCAGCGCCATCTTGTTAATTAAGGTGGTTAGTCGATGGCCATTTTTAAGTAACTTATGAATAATACTGATTATAGTTATGCAGAGTAAATAGGCATTTTACTAAAGTTAATATTCTGCCCTGCTTTTGTAAAAAATACTTGAAAGTTAAACATATGGATTAAACTAGGGTCTAGCCATACACTTTAGTCACTTATGCAAACTATAAATTTACACATTATAATATAATGATTTAATGTGCATACAGAATGGAATCATGATGTTTTTGAGGATTGAAACATATTTGTGCTTTATAGAAGAGTCTCCAATAGGACAATATTAAGCCTCTATCAGTTAAATTAAATGAGAACTGTGAGTTTTCCCTGGCAAGATAGGCAGCAAAAATCAGACGTCAATAAAACAACAACCACCAAGAATGTTGCAGTGTTTATATTTAGCTCAATAAATCAGAGCCACCCAATATAAAAAGAAAAATGTCCTTGCTGAAACTTCAAGCCAATCACGATAAATAAAGGAGAGAAGAAATAGTATTCAATCCAGCAAAGATTTTACTGGTCCATTGACTTACCAGAAGTCATTTATCCAAAGCAATAACCCAAAGTATATACATTCCCAAAGCCATGCAGGTTCGAGTCAGAGGCAGTAAGCACTATAGTTCTATACTTACAAAGGTCTGGTCGATATCTTTTCGGATATCAGCCACAATCTGTGCGTTGTCACTACGTGCCAGTACAGCATCCAGAGAGTGATGCTGCAAAGATTCCAGGAGTCGAGCAGGATGACCCAGTCGTAGGATCTTCTGTTTGTATACAGCTAGGCGTTCCACCAGATTGTCGACAGCAACATTAGAAGGAGCACAGCAAAGGATCTGGTGATAGAAAGAACTGGACGTTACAGTATATATTAAAGAGGTTATTCACTGAACTACAATTTACAGAGAGCTGAAATCCTTATGGTCAAAATTCAGCCCAAATTAGTCAAGCTGAGGCTTTTTTGTGGTCTCTTATGCGGTTACACCATATTACGGAATTCCCTGAGAAAGTCGCATCTTAAGGTGATGAAACGCATTGGGCAGCGCTTGGTACATGTTCTGGAGTTTAAAGTTATGCATAATAAATGTGTCATTTGATTTTCAAGTACAAACTTCCTGGGCTATTAATACTCTCCTTGCTTAAACAGATGCATCCTCTCCACTGAAGTTGGATCCATGGCTAGTGGAGTGGGAAGACATCCAAGACCGCCGCTACCATAATGCGGCACAAGGTGCGATCCTCGGGTGACTGGCAGGAGGAGAGCACCCTGCATAGTGCTCCCCTCCTGCCGGTCATTGCATGTAGAGTGGCCTAGCGGGCGGGCCACGGTTTACCCGGCCTGACAGGAGATGCAACAAACTGCTTCCTGTTAGACTGGGACAGGAAACAGGATCCTCTACCACTTACCGCCCACTCAACCACGCTACATGGAGAGGAAAAGGGTGCACAATAGGAGGGGGGGAGTGGGGGGGGAATTAGAGTTACGGGGAATAAGAGTTACAGGGGAGATAAGAGTTACGGGAGATAAGAGTTACAGGAGGGGAGGGAGAGTGGAATAAGAGTTACAGGAGGGGAGGGAAGAAGAGCAACAGGAGCTAATAAGAGCCACAGGAGGGGAGAATAAGAGTTTCAGGAGGGGGGGAGAATAAGAGTTACGGAGGGGGAGAACAAGAGAGGAGGAGGGGGGATAAGAGTTACGGGAGGAGGGGGGATAAGAGCTACGGGAGGGGGGGGATAAGTTACAGGAGGGGGGGGAGAATAAGAATTACAGGAGGGGGGAGAATAAGAATCACAGGAGGGGGGGGAATAAGACTACAGGAGGGGGGGGAATAAGAGCCACGGGAGGAGGGGGGGAACAAGAGCCACGGGAGGAGGGGGAATAAGAGTTACGGAGGAGGGGGGGAATAAGCAACGGGAGGAGGGGGAATAAGAGTTACGGGAGGAGGGGGGGAATAAGAGTTACGGGAGGAGGGGGGAACAAGAGTTACGGAGGAGGGGGGGAACAGAGTTACCGGAGTGAGGGGGGAACAAGAGTCACGGGAGGAGGGGGGGGGAATAAGAGCACGGAGGAGGGGGGGAATAAGAGTTAATGGGGAATAAGAGTACAGGAGGGGAGGGGAATAAGAGTTACAGGAGGGGGAGGAATAAGAGTTACAGGATGGGGGGAATAAGGGATACAGGAGGGGAGGGACAATCAAAGATACAGGAGAGGAGGGAGGCAAGACGAGTTACAGGAGGAAGAGGAGGGGGGCAAGAAGAGTTACAGGAGGAAATGGAGGGGCAATAAGAGTTAGAGGAGGGAAGGGAGGGGGGACAATAAAAAGGTACTGGAGGGGAGGGGGAAAATAAAAGTTTCAGGTGAGGCAATAAAATGTGGTGGACATTGAAAGGCACAGGAGGGGAGGTGGGACATTGAAAGGCACAGGAGGCACAAAGAGAAACTCAGAGGCTGAATGGGGATAAAGACACACGGGGGGGGGCAACAAATAGACAAACAGAAAGGTTGTGGGGAGAAAGACGTACAAAGGAGCTGGGGAGAAGAAAGACAAGTAAGTAAGTAAAAACATACACAAGTGGGTTGTAAGAGACACACGAGGAGATAAAACACAGCAAAGCGGGTGTAAGACACACAAAGGAGAAAAGGGGAGTAAGATATTCGAATGATAGGATATAAAACACTGAAGGGGGTAAGAAATTCAAAAAGGGGGGGGTTACATGACACAGGTGAAGATGCATTTTGGGGGGAATGGGGGGCTAGGGGGGAAGGAGCGGCAAAATTCATCTTCGTCTGTGTAGTCAAAAATCCTTGCACCGGCCCTGAAGACATCTTGCATTATTTAAGGCTCTTCTCTTAAAAGGGACACTCAAGACTCCTAAAGCACTTTAGCTTACTGAAAGGTTTTATGTGTGTCCTCTTTTCATTTAGCAAAAAGTGCAGGTTTCTCTGAAATTGACCTGGTAACATCCCCCTGATTGACAGCCGCTAGAGGCAGTCTTAACCCTTTAACGTGTCACGGTGCCCGATCTGATCGGTGCGGTCACACTAAAGGAGGGAGAGGTTACTCACGTTCCCTCCAGCGCCACTCCCTCCGTGCAGCTCATACAGCGCTTCATACGGCCGGGTTCAGCGTTAGGAAGAATGCCGGCCGCTGCTATTTTTTATACAACGTCACTAGTGACATGAACGTGCATGCGGCGTCACGTTTTCACCGTGCACGCACGTTATGGGGTCAAGGGACCCAAATTAGCTAATAGCAGGATTTACTGGGTTATTTAAACCCAAACCTGCAGTTGTTCAGTGCCCTGTCGTGGTTTCCATCCTGTTGGTTATCCAAGAGCGCGCTCCTGATACTGTTTATTGGTTATTGATCTTGGCTTGACTTCATGTATTTCTGGTATCCCTGACCCTTTAGCTTTGTTCTTTTATTTCCCAAATGTATACAATTAATTATGTGTTGCACATTAAAAACAAACACTTTGGCAAAACTGCACTCAGGGCCTCTTACCACGGAACATTACCATTGACTTTCAAATTTGGACACATTTAGTAAAAATATCCAGGTGACTCCTGAGAGGGCTGAGTTATGAATGCTGCATGGAGCCAAAATGACAGAAATCTGGGAGAGTGATGTCCACATACTCACAGCACCATTAACACACAACATGTTTTAGTGATTACAGTTACATTAAAATCACTACGATATTCTCCAAAAGGATACTAGTGACAGCAACATATTACATGACTTAGAAAGCAATGAATTCACTTTGTATACCTTTAACCCTTGCTTGACAGCTTGAAGGATGATTTCCACCACCGTTGTAGTTTTACCAGTTCCAGGAGGTCCATGCACGATAGCGACTTCTCTCTGGCCAAGGGCAAAAATAACAGCCTCTTTCTGAGAGTCATCCAGGGATGGGTTGAAAAAGTCCAATGCTCCTAATAGAATAAAAAAATACTCAAAGTGTGAATTCTTGTTAAAAGTGTTATCATCAAACTGCTCAAAACCTTGGATACATTTTCATTTGATTGTAATGTGACTCCAAACTTGCGAGTTGTTAATTGTTTATCAGTATTTACACTCTATTTAAAATAAATAAATATAAGATGGAACTATTCATTTTTGCTGTCAGGAAAATAATCCAACAGATTTCAAGGCTTTAAGGCATTTTACAGGTTTATGGTGTTTTCCGTGAATTACATGCAAATAGATCAGCCTGCAGGCATCAATACTTAGAGTATCAAAAATACAAAGCTGATCACCTGTCAAAATTAGCCTTTTTCCATTAAAAAAAAAAAAAAAAGAAATGCCCTGGAAAAAAACTGAAAAAAAAAAAAAAATATATATATAAATTGGTGCTGATAAAATAAACAAAAGTCTAGGAGATATTAAGATCCCTATATATTCAGAGAAGCAAAAGTTTGTGTCTTTATTCATGCCATGTACCAATAGTCTGTAGTACGATTTGGAAGCTAGTCTGGGTCTCTCACGTGTTCATCTACTCTAAGTGGAAGAACAGTTGAGAGGACCCTGAGCAGCTCCTTAATGGTACTTGCAGGGCCACCACTTACCTCCAGCTCCTTCCTTTCTAGCAACAGGTTTGGGGACATAGGGGCACCAGAACTAGATATGTAATAGGCCAGGCAATGCTAAGCTCATGTTCTAATAAGAGGTTTGTAGAAAGAATTTAAGTTAATTAAACCAGGGGGTGGCCACTGACCATGGCACCCGCTTAATCCCCAATTCCTTTGTTTTGGAAATCAATAAACTCTTGACAGTAGGGGAAGAAATCCATGTCTCCACCAATAGTTACTTTCCAGCACTGTATTCGGTTTGGACTCCCTGATCAAACTATCTCAAATGACCTCCATAATCCTCTCCTTCCATGCCATAAAATGGATTGGAAAATGTCTAAAATTGGGCTTTTGAAATATTCTATGCAACGTCCAACTGAGCATATCTCTAGGTCTTCCCGTGTCCCTTCTTCCCCCGCCCCTTTCCTTCCCTGGTTCTTAGACCACTAAAGATATACCAGTTTATACTTTGGTACAGTGCCTATTGATGTGTACACCAAAATATCAATATACAGTTTGATACTATGTTAATAAAAATCAAAGCGAGACACCTCCGGCTTTGATTGTAACGCCCATTTTCAACAAAAAATAACCACAAAAAAAAAAGTCCTTAGGCCACTTTATAAAAAGATAAGAGGCTAAACTTCTCTTAGAGTCACAGGTAAACTCCAATTGGCCAACAAGTCAACAATGATTAAATTCTATGTTCTACAGAAGGTATGGCCCATGGCAGTGATGAAAGGGATATATTCTAATATTTACACATGGAATCTGCAGCTCTACAAGAATACGAGTTCTGCTTTCTCTGTAGTATGGCTTAAAATATGTGGAGAAAACATATGTTAGTTGTGATTGCATCTACAGAACTTAGTTACAGAAGGTCTTACTGGATGCTGTAGAACCGCCTGGTTCAGAAGAATAGAAGAGAACATTGATCAAGTTTGATGCTGGTCCAGTATGGTACTGAGCCAAGGTGGTCAAAGCCCTATGGACAAAAGATAAGTTATTTTTTTATTTTTTATTACTGATAGTTCTGTTATTCTGCTCGACATAAGCCCACCAAGTATACAATAGATATTCAACTGCTATAGCTCTATAAAGGGACACACTATGCTTACTTAACAGATCAATAGCAACTCCTTTATTGTGAATAAGGCATGCACTTTCCAAAATAAATGCTATTTTATATCCTTTTCCTGCGAGCCTCATTGCTAATGTATGGAATAATGGAATAAACTAATACCCCACTCACCAGCAGTCATAACTACCCAAAGGGAGATGCCTGTTTTTAGATTGCTTTGAAATTGATAAAAAAGGGACCCTACACCAATTTACTTTGTCTAAGGCAAGAGGTACTTACTACATCAGTGAGATTCTCTCACCCACCAACAGCAGTTAGTAAATAGCAGATGTACATGTTTCCAAGGACATGTATATACACAGACGCGGCTTTCTTTCACAGTTTTCAGTCTACATCATTATTTTCACTTTTGTTTCTTTTTAATGAGCAAAAATAACTACAAAATAAAGTTTAGTGTTTACCAAATTCATGACAAAAAAGAAAAAAAAAATACAAAAAGGACTTACTTTTTAATTCTTTTGAAGGTGACATCATTTGCCAATTTGAGCAGCCTGTAAGTACACTCACTTCCCAGGTTCAATGACTCATTCTGGGCTTCATCAAAGGCCACATTAATATTTTTTTGAGTAATCCCAGCCACGATCCCTGTAGCAAGAGGTTCACCGGGGCTACTGGATTCATAGAGTCCCACAATATCCCCTGCAATACAGGTATTCTATCACAGTGCACATCTTATAATCTACCATGTAGATTGGGGATCTCAGTAAAGTTATAAAAGTGAAGAATGAGAAACGCAAAACATTATACAGATCACAGGAATGAAACAGTACGATATATAGTATAAACACCACACAAAGTATATTTCCATGGGTAATTTGATGGTGAAGGAAGAAAGACAATGGCGTACTGTATCATCGTATAGAAAGATTAGTGGATAGATGGCAAAGCCATCTCCAGCAGATGCCTTGGATAATTTATGTGGTTCCTACAATATCGAGTATTTATCACAGACAGTTAGGACACTTCTCTGTGACCCTTAAGTTTTGGGTACATGATTAAACTACTTTTCAATATGGAACTGATGGTGTTTGAATGAATGTATCACGCTCTGTCAGCAAAACTGTGTGCAAAATGTAATCTGCTGTTGTGTTTAGTTTCTTTTTGTCGGGTCTTGGACATTGGGGCCCTTGATGTTGATAGGTTTTCATTCATAACTGAAGGAATTCATTTTGTCATCTCTCTTCATACACAGACGCTAACTTTGGATATTTTGTACCCATACTTTCACAAAGGACCTCAATCGTGTGAGGCTGTCTGTGTTGTGATGTTGACCATTCTTCGTCTTTATGTTCTACTTATTCGGGTCAGTTACTAATTTCTTATGTGAGACCAAACAAACTAATTTCAATCATGATGCTTTCCCATTGGATACGTTAGATATTATCTTTGACGGGGATACACTCTTGGGGCACATTCGTTCAGAAGTGGGGGGACATCTTCTGCTTTCTTGCCTAGTATCATCCGATTGGCAGATTGGTCTGGGTATACTTTTATTTTTTTACTTTTTATTTTTGCCCAGTTCTTCATGCTTAGCGAGTTATTTGGAGAGCAATAAAAGTGCAAAATATGAAGAATCATATCATGTTGTAAAAGTGTATGTTCTATTTAATGATAGAATATTCTTTATTTCGATAATGACAGAAGGCAAATTTTGTCCATTTTTTTTTGCTTGTCTTTGGGGTTTTCTCTATTTGAGATTTCTCTTAATGTTTTTACTTTTCTGGATATATGTTTTTTTAATGTGAACAGGTTTTCTATGATAATGTTCATAGTATGATGTGTACTGTGTTATTATTGTATGCTGGTGAATGTTACTTTCATTAGTTTTTCTTCTATTTTAGTATGAAAAATGGACTTTGTTTCTTGGGTTTCCTTTCACCACAGCACCTGTTTAATACTTGGTTTTTGTATTCTAATATAGAAAATACTAACACGAGAGCATTGCGCTTATACCAATACATTTGTTACCTGATCCAAAGCTGTTGCTTGGCAGCACTGCTTCAGAGTCATACTTCTTGGGTGTAAATGTCACAATCAGGCGTCCATAGAGTCCAGTCCTTTGGTTGGCTACCTGAAGTTTTAGAAGGCAAACACCTTTGCGCTGAAGTTCTTTTAAAGATACACTTTCTTGCCAGGCCCTGCATGAACGAAATGTATTCATATAAAATGTGAAATTCACTTTCAGAGTTATTCACTAAACTCCACATTGTAGTAAACTGAAATCCTAATAGTAAAATGAATTCTATAACAGCCATGCTGCGTCTAAAGCCGACTTGTAGTTTTCTTCCAGCTAAGCTATTCTATTTAATATTATATTTGAAGATTGACATATGAAATTAAGGTCAGAATCATGGAGGGACCCCAGCAGCAGACCTGGGTTAACTTCTCAGGCATCATTCCAGCTTTCATCACAATTAAGTTTTTGTAGGCGCAAGTAAGTCCCAGGCACCGTTTTACCTTAAGTGGTTAGGGGTTTTACCCCTAGAAGGTAAGAAGGCGCTAAGGGCCTCATTGCGAATGAAGCTGCTAAGCTGCCCAGAAAGTATATTTTAAAGGGGGCATACCAAGCACAAAGCCAGGTTTTAGTGCATAGAGGTTGTCCTTTTTCTCTGGCAATGAAAACCATTGAAGTTTCTGAGAAATGGTGAAATTCTTTCAAGAGCAGGGCTCTAGAGTCTGTTAGAGATTACTTGCGCTTTGTTTCTCAAAGGTATTTATGTTCGGTACCATCACACACAGCATAATGATGTCAAACACGGCTAATGCATCTCATAGCGTCTCGCATGCCCTCTGTTAGTCCATAGTGCTGCCTTATGAGAAGAACTGAGTTTACCAGTTCTGATAATCTCTAGTTAATCTCACAGCAGAGAGGAGCCGGTCTCGCTGCAGAGAGGAGCCGGTCTCGCTGCAGAGAGAGGAGACGGTCTCGCTGCAGAGAGAGGAGACGGTCTCGCTGCAGAGAGAGGAGACGGTCTCGCTGCAGAGAGAGGAGACGGTCTCGCTGCAGAGAGAGGAGACGGTCTCGCTGCAGAGAGAGGAGACGGTCTCGCTGCAGAGAGAGGAGACAGTCTCGCTGCAGAGAGAGGAGACAGTCTCGCTGCAGAGAGAGGAGACAGTCTCGCTGCAGAGAGAGGAGACAGTCTCGCTGCAGAGAGAGGAGACAGTCTCGCTGCAGAGAGAGGAGACAGTCTCGCTGCAGAGAGAGGAGACAGTCTCGCTGCAGAGAGAGGAGACAGTCTCGCTGCAGAGAGAGGAGACAGTCTCGCTGAGAGAGAGGAGACAGTCTCGCTGAGAGAGAGGAGACAGTCTCGCTAGAGAGAGAGGAGACAGTCTCGCTAGAGAGAGAGGAGACAGTCTCGCTAGAGAGAGAGGAGACAGTCTCGCTAGAGAGAGAGGAGACAGTCTCGCTAGAGAGAGAGGAGACAGTCTCGCTGAGAGAGAGGAGACAGTCTCGCTGAGAGAGAGGAGACAGTCTCCCTGAGAGAGAGGAGCCAGTCTCGCTAGAGAGAGAGGAGCCAGTCTCGCTAGAGAGAGAGCAGACAGTCTCGCTAGAGAGAGAGGAGACAGTCTCGCTAGAGAGAGAGGAGACAGTCTCGCTAGAGAGAGAGGAGACAGTCTCGCTAGAGAGAGAGGAGACAGTCTCGCTGAGAGAGAGAGAGGAGCCAGTCTCCCTGAGAGAGAGGAGACAGTCTCGCTAGAGAGAGAGCAGACAGTCTCGCTAGAGAGAGAGCAGACAGTCTCGCTAGAGAGAGAGCAGACAGTCTCGCTAGAGAGAGAGCAGCCAGTCTCGCTAGAGAGAGAGCAGACAGTCTCGCTAGAGAGAGAGGAGACAGTCTCGCTAGAGAGAGAGGAGACAGTCTCGCTAGAGAGAGAGGAGACAGTCTCGCTAGAGAGAGAGGAGACAGTCTCGCTAGAGAGAGAGGAGACAGTCTCCCTGAGAGAGAGAGGAGACAGTCTCGCTGAGAGAGAGAGGAGACAGTCTCGCTGAGAGAGAGGAGCCGGTCTCGCAGCAGCAGGAGCCGGTCTCGCAGCAGAGAGGAGCAGGTCTCGCAGCAGAGAGGAGCAGGTCTCGCAGCAGAGAGGAGCCGGTCTCGCAGCAGAGAGGAGCAGGTCTCGCAGCAGAGAGGAGCAGGTCTCGCAGCAGAGAGGAGCAGGTCTCGCAGCAGAGAGGAGCAGGTCTCGCAGCAGAGAGGAGCAGGTCTCGCAGCAGAGAGGAGCAGGTCTCGCAGCAGAGAGGAGCAGGTCTCGCAGCAGAGAGGAGCAGGTCTCGCAGCAGAGAGGAGCAGGTCTCGCAGCAGAGAGGAGCAGGTCTCGCAGCAGAGAGGAGCCGGTCTCATTGCAGAGAGGAGCAGGTCTCATTGCAGAGAGGAGCAGGTCTCGCTGCAGAGAGGAGCAGGTCTCGCAGCAGAGAGGAGCAGGTCTCGCAGCAGAGAGGAGCAGGTCTCGCAGCAGAGAGGAGCAGGTCTCGCAGCAGAGAGGAGCAGGTCTCGCAGCAGAGAGGAGCAGGTCTCATTGCAGAGAGGAGCCAGTCTCATTGCAGTATTACAGGTACATTTAGTTGCTTTTAAGAATTTATTTCTTTTTAAGAAAAAAAAAAAAAAAGGGACACTCGTACGTTAAATATCAATATATAGTATAACTGATAGAGTGGCCCTTACATGAAACTAATTTCCCATTTATAAGTCACATGTTGTATATGAGCTAACTGCCAAAAACCAGACATACAGTAATAATGGGGGAATTAGAATGAATAAACCGAATAATATGCATTTAGAGGAATAATCTACATAATAAAAACTACTGAACAGGTTCTCACAGAAACCTTATAACCTGACATGTTCATCATCATCATCATAATAATAATGATAAAAATAATAATAATGATAAAAATAATAATAACAACAACAACAACAGGATAATAAAATAATAATAAGAAGAAAATAATAATAAAATAACAATAATAATAAAAGGATATTAATAAAATAACAACAGTCAGTCCGTATATCAGTGAGTGTCAGTCAGTCCGTATATCAGTGAGTGTCAGTCAGTCAGTCCGTATATCAGTGAGTGTCAGTCAGTCCGTTTATCAGTGAGTGTCAGTCAGTCCGTTTATCAGTGAGTGTCAGTCAGTCCGTTTATCAGTGAGTGTCAGTCAGTCAGTCCGTATATCAGTGAGTGTCAGTCAGTCCGTATATCAGTGAGTGTCAGTCAGTCAGTCCGTATATCAGTGAGTGTCAGTCAGTCCGTATATCAGTGAGTGTCAGTCAGTCCGTTTATCAGTGAGTGTCAGTCAGTCAGTCCGTATATCAGTGGAGGCCAACAGTATATCAGGGAGTGTCAAATGACAGTATATCAAAGTGGAGTGTCAGCCGTCAGTATATCAAGGAGTGTCAGCCGTCAGTATATCAGTGAGGCCGTCAGTCAAAGGCCAAAAGGAGTACCGTCAGTCCGTATATCAGTGAGTGTCAGTCAGTCCGTATATCAGTGAGTGTCAGTCAGTCCGTATATCAGTGAGTGTCAGTCAGTCAGTATATCAGTGAGTGTCAGTCAGTCAGTATATCAGTGAGTGTCAGTCAGTCAGTATATCAGTGAGTGTCAGTCAGTCAGTATATCAGTGAGTGTCAGTCAGTCAGTATATCAGTGAGTGTCAGTCAGTCCGTATATCAGTGAGTGTCAGTCAGTCCGTATATCAGTGAGTGTCAGTCAGTCAGTATAATAAAGTGGGGAGTGTCAGCTGCCGTCCGTATATCAGTGAGTACAAGCTCGTCCGTATATATCAGGGAGTGTCAGTCCGCTTATCAGTGAGTGCCGGGGCCGTCAGTCCGTATATCAGTGGAGCGTCAATAGTCCGCTTATCAGTGAGTGTCAGTCAGTCAGTCCAGATATCAGTGAGTACACCGTCAGTCCAGATATCAGTGAGTGTCAGCCGTCCGTGATATCAAAGTGGGAGTGTCAGCCGTCAGTATATCAGCGAGTGTCAGTCAGTCATATCAGTGAGGCCAAATGGGTATATCAGTGAGTGGCCAGTCAGTCCGCATATCAGTGAGTGCCGTCAGTCCATATCAGTGAGTGTCAGTCAGTCAGTCCAAGATATCAGTGAGTGCCAGTCAGTCCGGTATATCAGTGAGTGTCAGTCAGTCAGTCCGGTGATATCAGTGGGAGGTCAGTCAGTCCGTGAGTATCAGTGGAGTGTCAGCCGTCCGCTTATCAGTAGTGAGTGTCAGTCAGTCCAGATATCAGTGAGGCCGTCAGTCCGCTTTATCAGTGAGTGTCAGTCAGTCGTCCGTATATCAGTGAGGTCAGTCAACCGTATATCAGTGAGTGTCAGTCAGTCAGTATAATTTCAGTGAGTGTCAGTCAGTCAGTATAACAGTGAGTGTCAGTCGTCAGTATATCAGTGAGTGTCAGTCAAGCCGCATCAGTGAGTGGCTGGGGTCAGTCAGTATCAGTGCGAGTGTCAGTCAGTGAGGTCAGTCAGTCAGTATATCAGTGAGTACCGTCAAATGGGCATATGCGTCAGTGAGTGTCAGTCAGTATATCAGTGAGTGTCAGTCAGTGAGTGTCAGTCAGTCAGTATATCAGTGAGTGTCAGTCAGTCAGTATATCAGTGAGTGTCAGTCAGTGAGTGTCAGTCAGTCAGTATATCAGTGAGTGTCAGTATATCAGTGAGTGTCAGTCAGTATATCAGTGAGTGTCAGTCAGTATATCAGTGAGTGTCAGTCAGTCAGTCCGTATATCAGTGAGTGTCAGTCAGTCAGTCAGTGAGTGTCAGTCAGTCAGTCAGTGAGTGTCAGTCAGTCAGTATGTCAGTGAGTGTCAGTCAGTCAGTATATCAGTGAGTGTCAGTCAGTCAGTATATCAGTGAGTGTCAGTCAGTCAGTATATCAGTGAGTGTCAGTCAGTCAGTATATCAGTGAGTGTCAGTCAGTCAGTATATCAGTGAGTGTCAGTCAGTCCGTATATCAGTGAGTGTCAGTCAGTCCGTATATCAGTGAATGTCAGTCAGTCAGTATATCAGTGAGTGTCAGTCAGTATGTCAGTGAGTGTCAGTCAGTCAGTATATCAGTGAGTGTCAGTCAGTGAGTGTCAGTCAGTCAGTATATCAGTGAGTGTCAGTCAGTATATCAGTGAGTGTCAGTCAGTCCGTGATATCAGGGAGTGTCAGTCAGTCCAGAGTATCAGTGAGTGGCCAGTCAGTCAGTCAGTATGTCAGTGAGTGTCAGTCAGTCAGTATATCAGCGGGAGTGTCAGTCAGACAGTATCAGTGAATCGCCACCAGTCCGTGATATCAGTGGAAAGTGTCAGTCAGTCAGACAGTATATCAGTGAATGCCAGTCAGTCAGTATATCAGTGGAGTGTCAGTCAGCATGTCAGTGTGTCAGTCAGTCCGTATATCAGTGAATGTCAGTCAGTCAGTATATCAGTGAGTGTCAGTCAGTATGTCAGTGAGTGTCAGTCAGTCCGTATATCAGTGAGTGTCAGTCAGTCAGTCAGTATGTCAGTGAGTGTCAGTCAGTCAGTATATCAGTGAGTGTCAGTCAGACAGTATATCAGTGAATGTCAGTCAGTCCGTATATCAGTGAGTGTCAGTCAGTCAGTCAGTATATCAGTGAATGTCAGTCAGTCAGTATATCAGTGAGTGTCAGTCAG
>OW240923.1:118667409-118750316 GCA_933207985.1 Pelobates cultripes | reverse complement strand
GGGGTCACAGGGACACACTGACTGCCAGCGGGGGGGGTCACAGGGACACACTGACTGCCAACAGGGGGGTCACAGGGACACACTGACTGCCAGCGGGGGGTCACGGGGGTCACGCTGACTGCCAGAGGGGTGGGTCACGCTGACTGCCAGAGGGGGAGGGTCACGAGGAACAAACACACTGACTGCTATGATCCTGTGTGTCTGGGAGCAGGTATGAAACAGACCTGGGGAGACCAAGGGACAGAATGACATTCACATGGTGCAGAGAAGCAGAATGACACGGGCAGCACTCCAGGATCCAGAAGATAAATTTATTTCTGTATACACCACCTCATAAAGTGCAACGTTTCGTCTCAACCAAGCCTTAATCATGCTTAATGGATACAACATGATAAAGTGCTTAAATAACCCCCACCCCAATTAAACTAATAAAATGCATCACACGTTAGTTAAACATATCCATAGAGAAAACTCTAAAACATGACAAGGAGTCTAATAGGAAACCTCGATAGTACTAATTAATATTAAAGTTATAGTAACCTACTACATCGTAAAGGTATAGAGCAGAATATGAATCTGTAGAACATAAGAAAAAAGAAAAATGGTGAATAAACATCCTTAATTATATAAGTCCATGAAACATCAGAGGCAAGAAATGGATCAAAAGAGCACTCTGTTGGAAATTCCCTAAATAAAAAAATGAATCAGCCTAGAATTAACCATTTAGTTGACATTCCATAAGCTCACGGACTAACCAATCATCGATGAATATAAACTAATAGTTAAAGTGTCTTTGCAAATACGTAAGTATAAAATGACAATATATTAAAAACCTAGTCACCGTATAAAAAATGAGAATGTATATAATAAAGGTGAAATAAGACGTTCCTCATATGTAACCTGTGACGAGAGCAATCTCGCCACATTGCATTGGAGGAGCCTGGTTGCCCGCCTGCTCCCTTTAGACTATGGCCCCATGTTGAGCAGCGCTGTAAAAGAAAGAAAAGAATCACATTAATAATGAATACATATGAGATTACAATAAACATAGGGTAAGAGAAAATTCCCTTGAACTAATGTGTTCCTAATAGTCTGCAGTCTTTTGTACGAGAATAGGGGAGTTCCCTGGAATTCCGGGAAACTTTGCACTTTATGAGGTGGAGTATCCAGAAATAAATGTACCTTCTTGATCCTGTAGTGTTGCCTGTGTCCTCCTGCTTCTGTGAGTCTTCTGGTGGATTCAGCGTTGTCCACCCTTAGCAAGGAGCACCTCCACGACAGAGGGCCAGAAATTTCAGGCGGAACCTGTGTGCAGGGATTCTTGTTTTTGTTGTATTAAATCACATGGTGCAGGGTCCCTTGGAAAGACACTGTGCCATGATCCTGTGTGTCAGGGCTCTGGGTGGAGGTAAGAACCGACCTGGGGAGACCAAAGGGGAGAATGATATTCACATGGTGCAGGTCCCAGGTAACACACTGACTGCCATGATCCTGTGTGTCAGTTATTCACTAAACTGTGAGTTTAAATGGAATTTCACATTTAAAGTCAAACTGGTAACATTCTCTAAGTCAGCTTTCAGTGTAGCTGCTCTGACCTTAAAGGGACACTATAGTCACCAGAACAACTACAGCTTATTGAATTTGTTCTGGTGAGTAGAATCTTTCCCTTCAGGTTTTTTGCTGTAAACACTGTCTTTTCAGAGAAAATGCAGTGTTTACATTACAGCCTAGGGATAACTTCACTGGCCACTCCTCAGATGGCTGTTAGAGATCCTTCCTAGGTCATCATGGCTGCCTAAAATGCATCCAAACATTCAGTGTCTCCTCCCTCTGCATGCAGACACTGAACCTTCCTCTTAGAGATATATTGATTCAATTCATCTCTATGTGAAGATGCTGATTGGCCAGGGCTGTGTTTGACTTGTGTTGGCTCTGTCCCCTTCAGTCTCAGCCAATCCTATGGGGAAGTATTGTGATTGGTTTAGAACAACACTTCTGATGATGTCAGCAGGCAGCTTGCAGATCTGAGGCAGACAGGTGTTCAGGCTTGAATACAAGTAAGATTTTCTATCTTTAGGGAGGCAACAGAAGGCCAGTGGGGCTAGCTGGTGGTTTTTAACACTATAGGGTCAGAAATATGTCTGTGTTCCTGACCTTATAGTGCTCCTTTAAATTTAAATGTCACATCAGATTCTCACATTGTGTAACCACTCTGTATTCCTTCAAGCTATTCTGACATCATCAGTATGTATATATGTGAAATTATTACCCCATTATCATTTATCATTATTATTTAATATAAGAAATAGGCAATTTATCATTTTATTTATTATGCCTTAATGCATTAGAATGATAATACCATAAAAGTTCCCTTCCTAAAGCTCGTGCTTACCAAACAGTAAATTGGCTAAAATGTATCAGCGGATGCTCATACTCCTTATTACTTCCAAAAGGAGCTTTAAGCCAATCCCACAGACTGCCGACCCATTCAGGTTCCGAATATGTAGTTCTGCTTTTAAGAGCAATTACGCTCCCACTCCCACATTACGCCCCACGGTAAAATGTCAAACCGCCTTGATACGATTTGACAACATACCGAGAGAAGTCAGTCGACAATTTTAGTGATTCAGTTCCTGCATCAGTTTATTTTGTTCTAAAACAAAATCCTCATTCTGCTGGATAGGTCAGATATTGTTCAGGACTCCGGCAAGTTGTCAAATCATTCTAAAACAATTTGACAGACTACTCTGGAAGGACGCCAGGGCACCCTTGGCACTATAACCACTATCTATAATTGTAAAGCTCTGTGGAATATGTTAGTGCAATATAAATATAATAACATACCTCATTTTATACTCTAAAATTCAAGCTAAATCAAACTTCTATCAAGGGTATTTAACCTGTCTCAAAATGCAAATAGGTTAGGGAATATATTACAAATCAAATTATTATTTATTTATTTTTTAACAGTTGCCCTGTCTAGGCCTTCTCTCCAATGCATGGGTTTGCATAATCGGACACTGCAACATAGGTAAATATGGAGTGTTACTATGTAATTTTCTTTCTTTCTTTTTTTTTTTTTTATTGTTCATTAAAAAAGTACTTAGAGTTGGTTCTCGGACCAGTATATTGCATTAATCATGTTTCAAAAAGGTTAAAATGTGAATATGAATTCTACTTGACCAACACACTAAGGTACATCAATGTGGCCCTATTGTCCAAAGCATTTGTTTTATATATGGCCTTTTATGTGACTCTACATATGCTTAATTGTTTCTTGCAGTTCTCTTCCTAAGACATCTTTATCTGAACCCCCTTGGCCAGAAACCAAGCTTCCAGACCCCATTGAAGAAGCAGAACAGCACAAAGGTTGGTTTTTAAATTTCTTACAGTCTCCTGCTGGAGTTACCAAATTTGCAATCTGTTAATGTAAAGGGATCGCTTAACCTATCATGCTTGGTAAAATGTATGCTCTATACATTTGTGTACTCCAGCTGAATACATCCGTGAAGAATCTCCCAAGTGCCGTAGTGATTATAAGTGTGAATATAGCTCCCAATCCCCCAAACTTGAGCCTAGACTTCATGAAGGGGTAAGATGATCTGTTTAATCCAGGCTCAATGGCCCGCTTTTATGCAGTACAAGGACACAGAAAACACGCCCATGACACTTCCACACAAAACAGGGTAATCCCTCCCCGTGCCTGGGAGATAATATATGACTTGGAAATCCCGAACCCCTGAATCAATCTGGGTTTTTTTTTTGGGGGGGGGGGTTTTTTTTTTTTTGGATATGTTGGGCCCACAGATCGGGGCTATCATGGTATGTGACTTTTGTGGGGTTTCCATGTGTTTTGGGGGTACTTTTGGGTTATTGTAAAATGTGTTTTCTGTGCCTAGAGATAATTGAGTTTAGTACAGTTTCTGACTCAGTTATCTGACAGGCACAGGGGAGGGATTATCCTGTTTTGTGTGGGAGTGTTCTGGACCTGGAGTGGGGAATGCCCCTGGAATATGTTATGGAAAACTCCTTGCATGGGGACTTGCATTTAAGGCCAGTTGTGGCTGCCATTAAACAGTTCTCCTTCACCCTCAACATAGAGCCTAGTGTCATTCTTGGAGGGAACAACTATATTAACTCTGGGGATTGCTATAATCACTATACCTCCATGGATTATTATCACTAGCTCTTGTAAGAGCTATACTTTCTGGAGTAGGAGAGGTCTACCCATTGGAAGCTGGATCCCGGTCTTGGATCCAGGGTGGGTGGAGGACAGCGAGACCCCAACCAAGCTGTCATGCTGGCTGCGCGGATGCCGGTGGTTATGTAGTCTGGTGAAGTGCTTAGAAGTACTGGGTGATACTAGGAAGCATCGATTGGCGGAGGCACCCAGTTGGGGTTCCAGGCGGTCCGTCACAACATTGTGCTAGCAAACGTATAGGTTGGGAGAAAAGAAATGCTTCAAAATGGGTATTTCTCCATCCTGTCTGTGAGTTTTTTTCAGCATAGTCTCTGTGCTGAAGAATCAAGTGACAAGGAGAGTAGCCGAGTACTCCCACAGGTGGTCCTTCTGCTCTACAAGCACAGCTCATGCACACATCCCCATGGAAGCATCCCAAGCAGGGCAATTCAAAGAAGAGAGTGGGCGAAGTGCAGCCAGGCCACTGTAGTGAAGGAAGGTGTTACAGAAGAATTACATCCATGAAAGTGAGACAGTGGGCACTGGATCAGAGGTTCATTAATATCTAAAACTTCTACATTTAATTCATCATGTATCTCTGTGATTTATGGGGGATTTATATTAACATTAGAACTTGTCAGGTGTGATAACTTCCCCTGTCCCTGATTAGAGTACTGCTCCCCCACATTTGTAATAAAAATAAAATAATGGTTTTACTAACCTTTTTCTAGCGCCCAGACTCCCTTGACTTCTTGGCTCTCCACCTCCCACAACATCATTGAGGAGTCATGGCCTCCTCCAGCGATGGTCCAGTCCATCCAATCTTCATAGAGGAGCATTGGGGACCCGATGCACATGCACGACTGGTCCTGCGTGCTCATCTGATGCTTCTCATGGAAAAACACTGAATCAATGCTTTCCCATGAACTACTGTGTTACATGCAATGGAAACTCCTCTGGAATACGGGCACTAGTGGTATGTTTAACCCTGCAATGTAAGCATTGATGTTTCTACAAAACTGCAATGTGTTACATTGCAGGGTTCAAAATGACAAGATCACTGCGCCCAGATCACTTCATTGGAATAAAGTGGTCTGGGTGCTTACAGTGTCCCTTTTAATGTGCATGTTGGATGAAAAAAAACAGCTGACTATGTTTTCACTATCTGTTTTAAACATAATGCAACCAGGAAGCATGTGTAGTATGCCAAATTATGCATTGCTCCTCCTCCCCAAAAAAAAATAAATCTGCAGTGATTGTTCATTTTCTGTCAATTTATTTTATACAATATGTGTAATTCTGACTTTGACCCAAGACAGAGTGATCATGTAACTTTTGCTTGAAGGAACACCTCCCTTTACAAAACAACTACATCTCAGTAATGTTGCTTTGGGGTTTAGAGTCTCTGGGTGATGTCTTATCTTAGTGGGACACTCCATACCCCTAACGAACTTTAGCTTGCCTTGCTGAAATGCTTTATGTGTGAAGAATGTGTCCTTTTTTTTATTTTTTTTTTATTTACTTCTTGGTTTGGTTATCTCAGTGAAGACATACTCAGAAAATGGCAATTGCCCAGAGCAACTGCCTTGCATGTACTTTTAATTGAGCTGCATTGGGAAGTCTGCGATTGGACAGCCACAGAAAGTATGGGCGGGGTTAGAAGGGGAGGGCTTGCAAAGGCTGCAGCCAAGAAAACTGCAGCTTTTGCATTCTGTTTTAGATATACTCTGAATGAACAAAAATAAAAATACATTATAAAATGCATGTTTTCACATATCTACTTGGGTAGTGGAGTGTCCCTTAAAAGTGTTAAACAGTTGGGTCCCCAGGGGTCCCCTCTCCTCTGCTCGGATGTCATACAAAAGAGTACTTGTTGACTTGTGTGCTAGTGATTATCTATGAACATCAGCTGATGCCCTCAGCCTATCCCTGCCAGCCAAGTACAGTGTGTACAGTTACTCTCAATCGGTAGCCAGTCACTAGTGCAGCTGGTCCGCAAAGCTTCTCATCGATTGGGAAAGAAAGGTTTGCAGTAGCTGCTGATAATAAATCTGCAACTCTTGCAAGCTAATATTTCATATATTCCCAAAGAAAACATGCAGAAAGAATTACAAGCATGATTTCTTTGGAGTTATCTCTGCTAATATAAAGAAGTGTTTTCCTTAAACCAAATTGGGAAATGAATAATGGATTTTACCTGCTTATATAAATGTGTGTGTGTGTATATATATATTTCTTTTCTAATAGAACTTTTGAAGAAAATAAACAATCTAATAGCCACAGGACAATGTGGTAGACTTTTTGCCGTGATATATTTTTCGAACAGACAATGGAAAGTAACCAACGAGGACCTGATTTCACTAGACTGCGCGGTAGAAGCCCAATGTGGTGACCGAATCCGCTTAGAAAAGGTGAGGATTTCGCTACCTACCTGAATGAAACCTTGATATCAAATAGCTGATTGGTTCTACTTCATTCACCTTCCACAAAACGAGTGGACCGCAAAGTAGACGTTTAACCTATTCTTTATTTTATGGAGATTCTAATCAAGTCATGTTTACATTATCTTCTTCCTCCAATATTTTAGGGCAGCAGAGTGGTTATAGTGTCTAGAGTCCCCTGGCACCATCCATTTAGTAATTCACCATTAAACAGTTTTTATTGGTTTAAGGCTAGATGACCGTCTTTAGCAGCCTTCTCCCTCTGTGCTGCTTGGGCTAATGAGGAAGCACTAGCATGAGCAGCAGCGGGTGGTTGTGATTGGCTGAAGGTGACTACTACAGATTGTTGGTGTCAGTTGATAGGTGAGTGTTCTCTTTGCCATACTTACAGTGGCTGTCAGGCTCTAGGTGGCCAGGGACCCTTTTTATTGTTAAACTGATTGAAAATGTTTAACACTGAATGGAAGGACAACAGGGACTATAACCACTTCGCTGGGATGAAAGAGCTATATTGTACCTTTTAATGTTTCTTTCTTCTGATGTCTTATGTGTGTGCCGCTCGGTGTCTATGGAGCTATTGCACACAGTGATCAGCACTGCTGTTTGGTATATGTATTCATGCAATTTAAGCAGGTCAGCGGTTTTAAACAAAATAAGACACTGGGGGGTTGCCGGCTAAGGGCTATTCTTCCTGACATCACCCCATTCCTATGTTGATAGTAGAGAAAAGAAAACAAGTAACATAAATGTAAAAAATTTAATAATTTTCTGCCATAGCCCAGCAACCGAAATGGTAGGCAGCTCCTCACAAACTGAAATAGCTCTGTACGTAGTGAGCATAATACTGCACTGAAAACCTTCTGCCTATTGATTCAGCTGGTGCATGGCGCCCCCTTTGGGCATCACCACTCAAACACAAGAAAAAAATAACAGGACCTTGCTAATATAGCACCCTGGGAATTTCGCACTATACTGTTACAGCACATGGGGCTTATTAGCCACAGAGGCGTCTAATGTTGAAGCCCCTATAATGAAATAAACATGTGTTTTTATAGAGGGCACAGGGTCAGCATCTGTGGACCTCCTGCAGATTATGGAGCACAGATACCTCTTTTTCCCTAAGTTAAAGATGGTCCTGACTTATATGTCTGTCTGCTTCTTTCTAGACAGCTCAATCAGTGTGTTCTAAAATAGAAGGGGTGGGGGGCAGAATAAACCATAAATGAAAAGACACCATGAATAATATAAGGCACATTCTTCAAGGAAACGTTAAAGTGATACTATAGTGCTAGGAATACAAAGTTGTTGTATTCCCCCCGCACTGTAAGAGTTAATAAACCCTCATTGTACTTACCCGATTCCAGCACCGCTCTCCCTAGGTGCTCTGCCTCCTCTGACTTCACCTTACTTCATTGCTGCAATGCTTTCCTACGAGGATTTTAATCACGCTGGATGTCCTCATGCAAAGTGTGAGGATGTCCAGCATCGGATGACCAAAAGTCACCTAAAAAGCTGATTGACAGTCACTGGCAGGGTTATAACATTCAGGCAATTACATTCTTCTTCTAGAACAATTTCAAAATGTGTAGATTGTTTGTGTTGTGATGGGCTAAGCAGTATAATTTATATTTAAAATGATTCATGTGCTCCTTATTGGATTAACCTTCAAGATGCCAGATAGGTAAACAATGATTTCAATCATCCCATGAAATACCAATCAGAACAGCTAGACATCTGTTACAAAGAACTTTCTATTGTTAATTCCTGTGAAAATATCTCTGCTTGGTAGAATGTCCGAGTACACGGAACGTAGTTATATATAGCTGCTTATCTGGAAGCTTGGGAGAGCAATTTTCCATTCTTGACTTTGTGTGGTGTTACAATAACCTCCTGCTTCTTGTACGTTTTTCAGGGCAAGTGTGAAGGGAAAGTGTCCCCCCACCCCCTCACCCTGTTAAAATTAATTCTCCAGTCCAATCCCTTTGCAGAATCTCAAGTTCTTTTGAGAAATGCAAGTTGACAGGTGACGAGGAGGAAGGGAACATGGCTTAAACGTTTAACCCCACTTTTGTCTGTAGGTATCAGCGTTATGGCTCCTGTGAGGCCTATGGCACAGTGACATGGACGAATTGTCCACTTATTATATCTGAATTGTAAACACCAATGGCTAGTTGGCAAGTGTTAATTATGAGCCCTGTGTATATGTATTATATCTGTCATAGTTTGCCTGGGATTAGTGGGAGTTACACTCCTGGGGAGCAGTTATCACCAGTTTAATTCAGCTCATTCCTGAGTTTATATAGTGGCAGAAAATAAACGGTCTTGTACAGGGGCGGACTGAGAACCCTCAGGGCCCCCGGGCAAAATAAATCAAGGGCCCCCTTACAGGCCCCACCCATACTCTGCAGCAAGCGCTACCCTTGTCCCGCCTCCAGCCACACCCTACACAATCTTTAGACACAAGGAACAAAAGTGCAATAAGCCCTTCGAGGCCCAAGTAGACTACAATTGAGGGCTAATAGGCTTGGAAGGGGGTCTTTCTAACAGAGGCCATCTCAGCGTCCATTAGATAGCCCCTGCTGGAAACAGTCGCCTCCAGGCCCCAGTAGAGACTACAATTGAGGGCTAATGGGCCATGGAGGGGATTTCTAGCAGAGGCTATCTCAGTGTCCTTTAGAGAGTGTGTTATAAAGAATCTCCTCCAGGCCCCATTAGAGACTACAATGGAGTCTAATGGGGCCTGGAAGGTGGTCTCTCCAACACTCTGGTTCCTATTCACAATATAGCAACACAACATAGCTCGCTGATATCTAGGCCAAGTTGGCTCCTCTTACCTTAATTACTGTTGCTGGCTGGCAGTCTGTGGGCTTGCTGGCTGCGGCTGGCAGGCTGTGGGCTTGCTGGCTGCGGCTGGCAGGCTGTGGGCTTGCTGGCTGCTGCCGGCAGGCTGTGGGCTTGCTGGCTACTGCCGGCAGGCTGTGGGCTTGCTGGCTACTGCCGGCAGGCTGTGGGCTTGCTGGCTACTGCCGGCAGGCTGTGGGCTTGCTGTCTGCGGCTGGCAGGCTGCGGCTTGCTGGCTACTGCCGGCAGGCTGTGGGCTTGCTGTCTGCGGCTGGCAGGCTGCGGCTTGCTGCCTGCGGCTGGCAGGCTGCGGCTTGCTGCCTGCGGCTGGCAGGCTGCAGCTTGCTGGCTGCGACTGGCAGGCTGTGGGCTTGCTGGCTGTAAGCCTGTGGCTTGCTGTAGGCCTGTATGCTGGCTACTGGCCTGTGGGCTGGCTAACTGGCTGGCTGGCCGGCCTGTGGGTTGGCTGGCTGGCCGGCCTGTGGGCTGGCTGGCTACTGGGGCACTTGTAGATTATTTAAAGAAATAATCCATGCACAATAACCACTACTGCTCCAGAGTAAGTAGTCAAACCGTTTAAGAACAGTTTGACAACTTACCTGGGGTCTGCTGGGATATGGGGCTGTAGTAGGGAATAGGAGCAGTGGTGCAATGTGTGTGAAAGGTTCAGTGTGTGTGTGGGGTGTAGTGTGTGAATGTGTAGGGTGTGTGGGCTGTGTACGTGTGTGGCAATGTTAGTATGGGGGGCTGTGTATGGGGGTCTATGTGTATATGGGTGGGCAGTGTGTGTGAGGCAATGTGTGTAAATGTGTATGGTGTGTATGGGGGCAGTGTGTGAATTTGTATGGTGTGTGTGGGGGCAGTGTGTTTATGGGGCTAGAGTTCACTCTCACCACTGCGACCACCAGGAATCCCTGGGGGTCACAGTGTTGAGAGTGAACTCAAGCCCGTAGCTCCAGGGCTAGAGTTGACTCTTGCAAGAGCGGTAACGTTGCCATGGTAACCGCGGCAACGCTCTGTGCTCGCGCAAGAAGGAGCCAGAGGAGCTGCAGGGTGAGCTCCCAGGTCCTCTCTTCCTCCCTCCCCTGCCCGCACGGTGCCTGCGGACAGGGTGGGGGGGGGGGAATTGCCCCGTTGCCCCCCTGGATCCACCAGTGATATATACAGCCCTTCTGTGTGCCTTTTTGTCTCCACCCATCCCTCTGTATGTTTCTTTCTCCCCCCTCCTTCCCAGTCTCTCTTACCCCTCTGCCTCTTTCTCCCTCTCTTCCACTGTTTTTCTCCCCCCTTTGCCTGTCTCTCTCTCCCCCACATCTCTCTTCCTCTTTGTCTCTTTCTCCCCACTCCCCATCTTTCTCCCCCTGTGTCTCATTCTTCCTCTTTGTCTCTTTCTCCCCACTCCCCATCTTTCTCCCCCTGTGTCTCATTCTTCCCTCTCTTTCTCCCCCTCCCCCAACTCTCTATTCCCCCTCTTTCTCCCCCTGTGTCTCATTCTTCCCTCTCTGTCTCCCCATCTCTCTATTCCCCGTGTCTCATTCTTCCCTCTCTGTCTCTTTCTCCCCCTCCCCATCTCTCTATTCCCCCTCTTTCTCCCCGTGTCTCATTCTTCCCTCTCTGTCTCTGTCTCCCCCTGTGTCTCATTCTTCCCTCTCTTTCTCCCCCCTCCCCATCTCTCTATTCCCCCTCTTTCTCCCCGTGTCTCATTCTTCCCTCTTGTCTCTGTTCTGTGTCTCATTCTTCCCTCTCTTTCTCCCCATCTCTTTATTGCCCCCCCTTTCTCCCCATCTGTTTATTGCCCCCTCTTTCTACCCCTCCCCATCTCTCTATTCCCCCTCTTTCTCCCCCCTCCCCATCTCTCTATTTCCCCTCTTTCTCCTCCCTCCCCATCTCTCTATTCCCCCTCTTTCTCCCCCTCTTTCTCCTCCCTCCCATCCTCTCTGTTCCCCCCTCTTCCCCCCCCCTCCCCATCTCTCGCATTTACCCCTCTTTCTCCTCCCTCCCCATCCTCTCTGTTTCCCCTCTTCCCCCATCTCTCTGTTCCTCCCTCCCCATCTCTCTGTTTCCCCTCTTTCCCCATATCTCTGTTCCTCCCCTCCCCCATCTCTCTGTTTCCCCTCTTCCCCCCATATCTCTGTTTCCCTCTGCTTTCTCCTCCTCCCCACATCTCTCTATTGCCCCCCTCTTTCTCAGGTCTGGGGGCGGCCACTTCTTCGCGCTGGGCCGCCCGGTTGGGTGGCAGCCTCGCCGGTCCGGCGGCATTCCTCTCACTAACGCTGAAGGAGGAGGCGGAGCATGTCTCTCTGTCATGCTCCTTTGCGGTTCCCACATCCTGTGCTGGGAATTGTGGGAACCGCAGGGAGCATGACAGAGAGACATGCTCCGCCTCCTCCTTCAGCGTTAGTGAGAGGAATGCCGCCGGACCGGCGAGGCTGCCACCCGGTCCGGCGGCTCCAGCATGAAACGGCCGGCCCCCTCACAGTGTGCCACCGGACCGGCCACCCGGTGGCACCTTCCTCTGAAGTCCCCATATGCCGCCCCCAATCCAGCCCTGCCGCCGGGCCCCCCTCCCGGCCGGGCCCTCGGACCATGTCCGAAGTGCCCGACCGGTCAGTCCGCCCCTGGTCTTGTATTACCTTCTCACATCATACTTGCACCCTTTGTCTTTGAGACCTTTCTGCACATGTTGTATTGTTACTTCTCTGGTCAAGTTGTTTTTCTGCTGATTCGTGCAATGTTACAAAGTTATACTTAGAATAATAAAGTTCCATGGCCAAACAGCAATAACATGGAATACTGATTAACCTTTTCAGAAAGGAGTCTAGAACAGATTACTCTGTCTGGCCTTTTGGCTGTTAAATTGTTAAACTCTATTTTGTCTTATGTACAACAGAACAGATTTGTTTTTTCTTTCCATCTAAGTCTATAAATAAAACAACTCTCTTTATTTTTCTGGTTTGTTTGTTTTAAAGGTACTGCTTGTTGGCAGCGAGGATTTTACACTCATTGGAAAACCTCTGCTTGGGTAAGGAAATTCCTCTCCTCACACGATGATATGAGCATATGCAGACGTTGAAATAATGAGACTTTTCTGCTGCTTAATTTTAAGAATGCAAACAAATTCAGAAGCACCCCTATTGTGATCTCTTAAAAGGCCTTCTAATTGGGAATTATTCTGGGCAATGCACTGAAATGTCTAGCAGCCAGGTTTATGAAACATATCACAAAGAGGCATGTATATCCCTGAATGAGTGTGTTCTCTCCTTAATCTACTTGAAAATGGTTCTTTTAGTATACCTGTCTTGGTACACATAACTTAAGTCAGAGCATGCAATTTAATGTTTTGTACTGTGTTGTCATGCTTTCATAACTTCTAGCAAATGTTTCATATAAAAAAAAACAAAAAACCCCAACCTTTTAATCACCTGTCATTTAACGTTCTGTAAAAAAGTGCGGCCAAAAGAATAGCATCTGTGCTGAAGACTGATAGTAGCAGGAGAACCTTCATGCAGACCGCTGTCCTGCTCCCTTTCCCAGCAACTACAGCACATGTGCAGTAGTTGATGTGATTATTCTTCTGGTGATCATGTCGCACTCTTTGCCATAATATTGGACTAGAGTGAGTGAGTAAGATGTTAAACCATTTTAACACAGTTTGATAATTTGACTGGTTTTTGCCTGCCTCCCACAGCCACTGGTCCTCTCCATAGGACACAGCTGGACCATGCAGGCGCTGAGTGATCTCAGCCAATGAGCATGGTCATGCATCGGCTGTACTTTACCTTATGGAGGCATCCAAATTCTCCTGCTGGAGAGGACCAGGTTCAGTGCTGGCACCCGTTGAAACCAGATAAGTTATCAAACTATGCTAAAATGGTCCGACCTCTTACTGTGGGATGGCACAACTGCACTCCTGGCATGGTAAACAATGCAGCATGCTCTCATTGTTATATTTCTCATAGTTCATATATTGTGTTATTACTTATTTAACTAATATATATTTGTGAGGTATAAAAATAAAACTATCGAATTCCACACCTTATTGTCCAGCAAATGAACGCTTCCTTCTTAGCTCTCTGTCAGTGGTTGCTGTAATCTTTTATTTGTACGTGGCAGTCAGTATATAGGCAAAGCATCCGGAGGAGTGGAGAAATTAAACATTGTTCCTATTACTCCTCCTAATTTCCAGTATTTGTCCTGGCTTTGCCTTCTCTGAACCTGATTGTGATGTCGTTTTTTTAAACCTTCTTGTAAATTGTAAGAGAGAAGTGACAATTCCCCCATTGTGTTTGTGAGATATTGTTTTTTTGCTGTGATAAATGTAACAAGACTCTAACATTTGGCCTCAGGGGATTGTAGAGTAGGAGGAAAAGGAAAGTTTTCAATAGAAATCAAATTTCATAAAGAGAAAAACTTGGTGTATAGAATTGGTGTGCTACAAACATTACTAATGTTACAGAGCTGCAGTTCCCGTGATGCTTTGAAATCCTTGAATTTGGTAAAGCATATGAGTTGTAGTTGTACATCAGTTAGGAATCTTACTGATATACCACCCATGATATAGAATAAAGAGTATTCTCCAAATAATTATCATGGAGTATACTTCACATGTGAAAGGAACATTTTATGAAAAAGGCGTCCTGCAATAAAACCTCACATTGATAATGGCCAAATGCACACCCCAACTAGGCTGCTATGTTAGCTATTCACGTTTATTTTAACCTCCATATGCTTTGTTCTAATTATTGCAGGAAAGACTTGGTGAGCGTTGAAGCTACAGTGATAGAGAAAACTGAATCACAGCCAAAGATAATCATGAAGTTTTGGAGAAGACATGGATATCAAAGGAAGAAATGTATGTTTTAAAGGACTGTGGGGAGGTTGCCCTATGTTTGTAACTGTGGTTTTAGCTTGCGTCCAGTACTTATAAATCCCTCCCTCTGCCAAACGGCGCTTCTATAGCCTGGTCACACACAACACTGGGTTGTGAACTTAGCATTTTGAAGTCCCGTGCTGAGAGGTAAATAAGGACATTAACACAAAGACAAATACTTACCCATCTGCCTGGGTGTTCTCTTGACTGCAGTTCAGCTCGTAGGCTAGTGCTGTCAGTGACTGAGCTGCGTATATACTCTAAGAGGGAGGACATCTCTTAGCGAGCAATAACAACTTCTGCTCCTTTTGAAATTACTCCCCTTATAGCCCTGCCTAGACTTTCTGTGGTTGTCCAATTACAGATTTCCTAATGCAGCTCAATGAGAAGTCTTTGCAAGGCAGGTGCCCTGGGCAATTGCTGCCTCTTTAATTTAGCTCCACCATGCTGATCAAACCAGGAAGTAACAGGACCTGTTGTCTGATTGAAAGTCAGGGTGGTGTAATAGGTTAATTTATAAAAGTGCCAATGTCTACTGAAATCTATACATTTTGTAAAATGAAAAAAAGACAAACTCTTCACTTATAAAGCACTTCACCAAGCTGGGCTACTTTAGGGTTTCTGAGTATCACTTTAAGTGTTCCATTAATCAAATCCAAATGGTATATCTGTTTCAAATTCATCAAAATATCACATTCCATAAAATGTGTGTAAATTCACAAAGAAAATCCATTCAAATTTCACAATACATCTATTATAGATAATTAGGCTTGCAAGCTGCAGACAGCTGTTAGTACGCAGGTAGATAAGAGAACATTAAAGGGACCTGCATCACTCTGAGACAACTGTTAGCTTTGAATTAGCTTTTTCATCATATTTACCTGCTTCCTCTTTCTTATGCTTTCCACAAAAGTAAGTGCATTGGACATGCCTGGCAGATTTACACATGTGCAGTTGAGGAGAAGAAAATGAGTCTTCTGATCAGTGTGATCATGCAGAGCATGTGTTGGTTTATCTCTCCTGCTGCTTCACAATAATGCCCTGTTTATGTCCGTAGTGGACTGGTCTGTGAGGGTGGGGGAAGGCTGAATAAAGTCCCCTAGCTGAGAGTTGTGCCCAAAAATTCACTCTGAGCAAGTTTATAGTAAATATATAAACATTTATTACATTCTTTTCAAAGTTTGTCTTGGTTTATTTCGGTTTGTGTATTTGTTTAAAAGTGTTTGTTTGCTGTTAGGTGACGCGTGTCCCTTTTTACGTAAATAAAACTATGCCGTGGAACAGTTGAATACACAGACATGTCTTTCTCCTAGCCGGGTCAACAATGATCACACATATTGTGACAGCTTCAAGTTAAAATTGAAAACAAGTAATCTAACAATATGGATATATAACAATCTGTAATATGGTCGTACTAGTGCCAATATTATTGATACAGTCTCAAAGCCCTACAACTAGTCTGGAAGCTGACAATGCTCTTTTCTTTTTGCAGGGAGTGTGACGCCGCAGACTGTCCTGAGGATAAACACTATTGAACTTGCTCCTGCTTTATCTTAAGTATCTGTTTGTTCTGTACTTTTCTTTAAACTATTAAAACACATTTCAGTTTGTATTTTCTGTGCATTTTTTATTCATTGTTACAATAATGGCTTTGTTTTTTTTTACTACATCTTTGCACTTTCATCTGATTGTTTTCTGCAGGTATAGTTATGTGCTCTATTACATTATTGGACATGGGATTTGAGTTTAATAATTAAACACCTTAACTGCCTATACAATAATGGTCAACTGTATTTGGGTGATTGTGTGCTAAAGTACACCTACATTCAGAAATGAGATTGTAGTACTTAGTATAATTGCTTTGAAATTCAAAGATAAACATCCTTAATTTAATAAGTAGGATTATGCAATAGAATCTGCCTAACATTTACATGGGTTTTCACTGAAAGGAAAGTTTATACTTTGTCATACACATTTCATGCATTCTGAAAAACAGTAAAAATATAAAACAATATGCTATCTCCGAGATTGCATGTAACCCCAACCCCAAATATATAAAACATCCCAACCCCCCACACTTTTAACATTTGCATCTGTGCATCTGCTGTATAAAAATCTTTGTTTTGTGGGAGATGGATGAAGGAACCGCAAAATAGAAATATATAACTTTAAAAGCTTGAAGGACCATCTCTGTGAAGTGGTTTTGGTGTTTTAACACTTCAAAGTAAAACATTGCTAATTAGTAACTGTAATGTTTGCATTGAAGGGTTAATAACACTTCTAGTTGCCGTCTTCCTGATAGCCACACATAACTTTATATACCTCCAAACTCATCTAAATTATATGTTCAGAGATTTGATCCCAATATCGGTCATTTATTGGAAAGGGTGAATGTTACAAAACAAAATATATTCCCAAAACCGTTTCTAAAAGTCAGTTTGCATTCGGTTCTTTGTCCTATGTCCTATACGGTCTGATATTGTGTGAATGTATTCAGTTACTAGGAGATCATCACCAATGGGATTTGTGACCTTTTAGGGCACTGCTGCTATTTTTTATTCTTCCTGATTATTCTTTATCGTTGGTTTGTATGTTTCTAGATGTCGTAATCTGGATGCTCTTCTCTCTTATTATGGTTGATAATTCAGGAAAGGCCAGAATTTATTGCAAGAGCCTGATTACTACCAGCATCTTTAGTTAGTATTGCAGATCTGAAATTAATTTGAAATGAGGCACATTCATAGAATAGACATGCTTTGTTTGCAGCACCTATGAGAAAGCAAAACTGTATCAACCCGTATCCACAGTCAAAGTCTTTTTAGAATGCACTTTGTATACCCTTCATGGAAAAGTCTATATTGGGAATACTTTTTTTTTTTTTTTTTCACTTAATGGAACAACTAATTAAATATAAGAAAGGCAAACTCCAGGAGGCCGGGGGACAAAGCTGAAATCTACAGTGTCAGCATTATAAAATAATTTGGAATGCAGGGGCATAAATGAAAGTATAAAACATGGATGAAAGCAATCACTGCGGTCAGAAGCGTGTTTGAAAGATTATAAAGAAAATAGCAAAAAGGGTGAAGTCTAAGATTAAGAATTAACACATTAACACTGCAGTCCTATATCAGATGATTAGTGATTACTAATCACATATTACTGACTTGTAAAAACTTAAGGGGGCATGCTACGCACCATAACCACTACAACACAGTTTGGACACCGCAGTCCTTTAGTTAGAGGATCCAAGTTTTACATTTGTATGTCTAGACTTGCTCGAAGGGTTTGCCTAGTGATACCCTAACTTGGAGCCACATTCTCCTCATCCTATAGCAGTGTACTAAACATCTGGGTGCATATTGTTGGTGTGTCTGAGTGTATAACAGAACTCCACAGTGATAATACTCCCAGTAATGTGTCTGAGTGTATAACAGAGCTCCACAGCAATAATACTCCCTGTAATTTTATTTGGTGTATAACAGAACTCCACAGCAATAATACTCCCAGTAATGTCTTTAAACTACAATAAATGTGTTTAGAAATCAGTCTGTGTAAATAAGATACATTGTTCTTCTTCTAAATTACATTTTAGTTACATAAATTATTAGTAAGTCCCTGAACATTTCTCAGAACAGCCTCATCCCTCACCACATCCCCATCCATACTCCTAAAAAGAGTCCCTTTTCGTCCATTTGAAATGTTGGATAGTATGTTACTGAGTAGGAGGGTGCAGAATGTACGGGAGAACAGGAGGATCATTGTTACACTTGGTTGTTACTATACAATTATAAATGAGATAATTGGTGTTAAAATAAACAAGTCCGGAATATGAAGTTTGAGACTATTATTTTAGAGGAAGCAGGAGAAATAAAGTTCTTACCTTTTTCTTATTTCTGCTCTTAACCAGAGAGATTGGAATTAACAGCTTGGTGATGGCCACAAATGCACTAATCAAATGACACAATCACCCAATAGAATGCTTCTCATAAAAGATAATTAGATTATTCACTAAACACAGAGCTTTGTCAGGATGGACAAACTCCAGTGAAAATTTACAAATTTCAAACAGAATGGCAATTCTCAGGTTTCCAATTAGAAATTCAAGTTAGAATTTGGTTGATTTGACCAAATATGTAACTGGCCGGTCGCATTTGATATCCGGATGAAAATCAGTATACAAATTATAGGATTTGGAATATTCATAAAGTAACGATTTTACAGAAATTTAGTACCGAATGCATTTTGCAAGAGAACAATCATTTTAAGTACTATTTGCCTGCTGGCTGCACTATATACTAAACATTAAAAACTAGCAACTGGGCAATCATGGTGCTGCAAACAAAGCATGTCTATTCTATGAATGTGCCTCATTTCATTCACTCCTCTTCATTACATTTCAAATTAATTTCAGATCTGCAATACTAACTAAAGATGCTGGTAGTAATCAGGCTCTTGCAATAAATTCTGGCCTTTCCTGAATTATCAACCATAATAAGAGAGAAAAGCATCCAGATTACGACATCTAGAACCATACAAACCAACGATAAAGAATAATCAGGAAGAATAAAAAATAGCAGCAGTGCCCTAAAATGTCACAAATCCTATTGGTGGTGATCTCCTAGTAACTGAATACATTCACACAAGACCTCTGAACATGTCCTCTGGCACCTGGCACAAATATATTAGCAGCAGATCCTTTAAGTCCTGCATGTTGAGAGGTGGGGAGTCCATGGCTTTGTTGTTCCAGCTCATCCAACAAATGCCGAATCAAAATGAGATCTGGGTAATATGGAGGCAAAGGCAACACCATGAAAGGGTATTCCTCCACCTCACCACATGAGTGCAAAGATCCAAGCTTTCCCAACAGAACATTGCCCAGAGCAGAACACTGCCTTAGCCGGCCTGCCCTATTGCCATTGTGCATCCTATTGCAATCTCCTCCCCAGGTAAATGACGCGCAAGGCCATTCACCTGATTTAAAAGAAATGTCAGTATATTTATATCGGCAGACATTTTGTGCTAAAATAGAAATTAAAAGTGTCTACTGCCAGTTACACTTGGAACAAAGCTGACTCCATTTTGGATTTACAGGCTAAGAAAGACATACAATTTCTCTTTCCGTAATTCTAGTCACAAGCCTGAGCTAAGGAATGCGTTATGTAAACAAGACAATGAGTCTAACAGAGAAGGGGGGATGGAATACTCTTCTTAATACTCTTCTTAATGTTAGCTTCACCAAGGAAGCCAGACACCAGTGACTGATAAAACTTAGTAATTAATTTTACTTTCTAAATCTTACTAAGTCCCATTGTAAGCAAGAGGTGAAATTAAGGTTTAGACATGTCAGAAGGTAGATTTAAAGACATACGCCCGACGCTCAGTCTGGTTAAGAGAGAAAGAAATGCTTTGATGTGACACGTCTTGCGATTTATGCAGGCCATTTAGATAAGCCAAAATTACGTCAAAATCGTCATCAAAATTAATTAACTCTTTCCAGGACAAGAAATTTTGGTGATGTAATTGCGCCATTTACTGACCAAAAACTAGATAATACTAGATAAAGGTGTACACACCTACAGTACACTGGCCGATTAACTAGTAACGTGCAGAAAGTTAGGCCCTTTAAAAAGTAAGAACAAAGGAGAAATCAAGAACAGAAGGACAGAGATTCAGGACACACATTCACACTATCTGGGACTTACACTCTTTCAAACTCTGTCTTCAAGAAACTATCAACTCTCTCTTAAACTCACATATTTCTTAATACGTTCTACTGCATACAATCATAGCCATACTTCCATTCAATTTCCTGGGACTTTTGAATTCATCTGATGAGAATATCTACAACATAACTGGTAATTATGCTGGTTTTATTTAATTAATTTAAATTAATTAAAATTTTACATAGCAGGAATATATGCCTGGATAAATTGTCAGATTTCAACTTAGAAATCTTAGTTAACTAAAGAATATATGGTTATAAAAATTCCATTACTGCAGGTGGAATTAACGTTAACGATATATTAACGGTATTTACCAACAGGTCAGCATGACACATGTTATCCAGAAATATTGACTTGCTCTAAAATAAGATAGAAAATCTTATGTAGGGAGATTAAAATTCTGCTAATGTAAAATCTGGTACATTATTCTTATTGGATGGTTCCAGGAATGGTTGGTCTGATTTGGACATTGCATTAATTAAAAATTGCAATAGGATAGTATATGCCTAGAAGGATTGCAGCCAGCATTGGAAGAGTTAATCAGTGTGCTCTAACTATCAGCCTTTATGATGTTCTGTGTGAAGTTGGTTTCTAAGCTGTCATAAATCTTGCTAAGTTCTTGACAGTTGATGCTGTAGACGCTGAATTTGTTTAAACATTGCCATTCTGTTGTATACCAATGTTATACCTAAATATTCACTGATATTATCACGCATGTTACATATTATTATTATTGTCACAATAAATTATATTTTTATAAAGAATTGTGATTTACTGTATGGAGTAAAAATCCTCATAATGAACGTTCTCTAGGATCTAAGAGAATTAAATAGTGGTTAATTCTCAAGATATCAATTTTAATATAATAAAAATTATTAAAGTAATTTTTGACACTTTTTATGAAAATATTATTTTAATATTTATAACCCCATAAATATCCCAACAGAAAACATGATTCATCAGACCAGACAACCTTCTTCCATTGCTCCATGGTCCAGTTCTGACTCTCACTTCCCTATTGAAAATGCTTTTGCCAGTGGGCAAGGGTCATCATGGGCACTCTGGTCTGTGGCTACGCAGCCCTATACGCTGCAAACTGTGTTCTGACACTTTTTTTTTATCATGGCCAGCATTAAGTTTTTCAGCAATTTAAACTGCAGTAGCTCTTCTGTGGGATCGCATCAAATGGACTAGTCTTCTCACCCCACGTGCATCAATGAGCCTTGAGACCCTGACGCCAGTTCACCTGTTGTCATTCCTTGCACCACTTTTGGTAGGTACTAATCACTGCACACCGGGAACATCCCACAAGACTTGTAATGTTAGAGATGCTCTAAGCTAATCATCTAGCCATCACTATTTAGACCTTGTCAAAGTCACTCATTCTTTTCCCTTTCCCCCCGCCCCCCCCATTTTTCCTAGAACTGACTGTGCACTTGCTGCCCAATAAATCCGACCCCTTGACAGGTGCCATTGTATCGATATAATCAATTTTATTCACTTCACCTGTCGGTTTTAATGCTGTGGCTGATCATTAAATATTACAAATAGAAATATGCGAATATATACTCATGCAGTTGGCAAATATGAAAAAAACATTTTTTAGAAGTTTTTGTGCCTGCAATGTCCAGTTAATAAAATCATTAATTTATTTGTATCTACTTTATCTTTCTCTCATGGGGGTGGGGGGCCTTAGAATTCTGTGTTTATGGGAACTGTTAACTATTTGTCACAATAGGTATATATATATTTATTTATTTTTTTTAAACAAAGTATAACTAATAGTTGTTTTTTTATCTTTGTATTTTATAATATAAAATAATGTGGGTTTTTTTTTTTACCACCCCCATTGCATAAAGCTGGCATAGATGTTTGATGGCTTCTGTGAATGATGACCCCTGTAACATCCCACATTCTAATGACAGCAGAAAACACAATTTAATGAAGTAATGATACAATGTTCCTGGCCACATACCTAAATCAGTTGTTTTGCAGAAGAAAGACAGATGGAGCGGGTAAGAAACAGCCAAAGTGTTTTGTTCATTTATTTTAAATACATGCTATTGAGCATTTATGCTAACGCACGTTTTTGCTGTTTTGATCTTGTGATCACTTCTCGTGCCGAACATTTGCTGTCCCTGTGGAAAGGCTCACTCTACCAGGCCCGACTCGTTCTTCCCACACTGAGATTGTGTCACAAAATATTTACAGATGGGATACTGAGTATCCAAATGGTGGAAAGGTGAACCTCACACTTTGATTAGAATTCGGATGGCTAAAATGACATTTATGTAAAATACGGAGGAATTGCTGGCTGTGTGATACATTCGCACTAGATTCGGGTACTCTTGGCAAGTTTACCTGGTGTGACTAACCTAAGATAGTTTCCTGGCTCCCTGTCTTGCAGGTCCCTGCTGTCTTTGCACAGTGGTGCTGACATTTACCCATGTGGTGGTGTTCCAATCCCACCCACATGTTTATTTCTCCTCCCCTGCCCTCTCCTTTCTCTTACCTCAATCTTTTTTTTCTTTGCCCCTTCCCCCCATCTTCCGATTACATTTATTGACCCAACTTGTTCTGCATTTCATTGCTTCTAGAATCCTTACATTTTAGAGAAAGTTGTTAACGAGAGGTGAAGGAGATTCAGATAAAAGAAATAAAAAATTATACCTGTATGCTAATTGGCTTAATTGTAGGGACAAAATCAAAACAACTGAAATCCGCACAAAAATAATTCTTTCAAATTTGAGTATCATTTTGAAACTTTTAATAATTGTTTCAGTTTTTAAATTAGTAGAATATATGAAAACAAACAAAAAATAATTAACAATATTTCCGAATAAACAAAAATAAATATATATTTTTGTTTAAGTCATCAATGGGGCTAATTGTAAGCTTCCTGGTATACAGAAATTCTAAACAACATTATACTAATTGGCAGTGAATATTTATGAAGAGGGTTGAAGAATCAATAATCAAAAGCATTTTAAACCTAATGTTAAATGTTACAAACTGGTTAGCCCAGTGGTTCCCAAACTTTTAAGGTTCAAGGCGTCCTTAATATTTCAATATTTTTCCAAGGCACCCCAAGTCACAATAATTTTCGAGGTTGTATATATATACAGCGCAGAAATGCTTGCCGTTGAGGCGCAGATCCATGGGAGGGGCACTGGTAGATTATAATTTAAATATTACCAAAAAGAGAATGCACACTAGAATCACCAATGAAAGTTATGCAAATATTTAATGAATATTTGTATAACTTTCATTGGTGATTCTAGTGTGCATTCTTTTTTGGTAATATTTATGTTAATTTGGTGCTTGATGGAGTACCTGTGAGTAATAGCACCTAGTGAGATAATTCTTGGATTGCCAAATATTCTCTCCATACGGTGTTATTATATAATGATCATAATTTAAAGAAATAATTCAGGCACAATAACCACTACACCTCTCTGAAGTGCCATGGTTCCCCATCAAGGGAATAGTCAAACTGTTTAAGAACAGTGTGACAACTTACCTGAGATCTGCAGGGATGGGGGCTGTAGTAGGGGATAGGGGCAGTAGTGTGTGTGTGTGAGGGGTGCAGTGTGTGTACGGGGGTGAATTGTGTTTATGAAGGATGAAGTGTGTGTGAGGGGTGCAGTTTGTGCGTGAAGGTACAGTGTGTGTGGGGGCACTGTGTGTATGGGGGGGCAGGGTGTGTGTATGTGGAGAGTTATTGTCGGTATGTGGGGGTAGGTGGGTAGATTAATAAATATGTAAGTGTTGTTTTTTTTTTATTATTTAAAAAAATCATTAATTTTCATATCCCCCTCCCTTCTTACCTTTGCCTGGGAGGGCAGAACATTGATTCAAATCACACTGCCTGGTTACAAAAACAGAGAATATGAAAATGTGCAAAAACTCAAAGAAACCTCAACAGTTTGCCCTTCGGTTAGTCCCTGCTCAGGTCTCAAAAAAGTGTTTTCTTACTGGTGCAATTAAAGAACCTATACCATTTGCATATCAAACTGGTCCCGCCCACATGGGCAGCCAGAACCAAAATGTTGCCAAGTTCACTCAACATGAATTCTGTCAAACATTTCAGATTTCATAATGCAGTAACAGTGCCAACAAACATCATTTAAAAAGGAGATGTCGATTTTCTGGTGACGATTAACGTTCCCTCGCCCAGTAAATGCTATTAAAGTGTTTTCCGGAAAATTATGTACAATAGGAGGTAAATGTGAAACACTCTGGAAATGCTCTTATTGCGTGTGTGTGGCTAGCAGCAGGTGGTGAACAAGGAATTATGGGACATTTAAAATTTGCATTGAATGTCATAGTTTGCTACCACAGCCTTGGATTCCATGCAGATCCAATCAGAATTAAATGGGATGTTCTGACATGCCTTGATTTTACACCTCCTACAGTCGGCATGTAAATAATTGTACTGTTGTCTAAAAACGTTAACGTTTATAAATGATGACTTCAAATAGTTACATAGCTAAACACTTTATATCCACGGGAAACTAGCCACTAGACAAGTAGCTAAAAGCACACTAATAGTGGCACACTTGCAGATTGCTATTAAACCAGAGCTACACACTGCTAATAGAATGAACGCCCATAAATAAATCCCAATTGGATATTCCAACAGATAGAGTTCCACTTCAGTATTCACGATGTATCAGATCTGGAAAAAAACACAGCTAAACCTAGCGCTTATCATAAACCTAGATACTTTACTGCGGATAAAAGTCAATACTTATAAAAATTCAGGTATAGCAGGAACTTCAGGAGTGAAACCCCTTAACCGGTAGTCTCCGTGTCAGCAGAATATATGGTCCTCTGGTGGTGCACAGGTTTAATGTGGACTTTAATATAAATCTGTAGTTGATGAACTCCCAGACCAGATTCCAGCATGCTTTCAGCAGCGCAGTGAGGTGACGTAACGCCTTCCACCGGATATGTATGTTTGGAGAAGCTTTTTCAAATAATTGTATATTTTTGGCTAAACTTTTAAAATGATTTAACGATTTTTTTAATATTAAACTATTTCAATTTTTTTTTTATAAATGTTATATGTTTTTATATTTTAATATTCTGATCACAACATGGAAAACTTTTCAAATGATTTCGCTATAGAGTCACCACTAAAGTCTGAGAAATTTTGAAGCAGAGTTTTTTGTAACAGATTTTGATCATTCTATAGAATTAAGGCATTAAGGACAGCTGCCACATAAAAACTATGTTTTAATATAATAATCCTTTTATATAGGGATACATTTTTCTCATTGTTTACAAATAATTCATTTAAATATTTATATATTTAAATGAATTATTTGTAAACAATGAGAAAAATGTATCCCTATGTTTAGTAAATGGCAGGATCCTTCCGCCATACATGTACACTTTGTGTCTGACAGTGTTTTGAAGACAGACAGTGTTTCTGGTCTTCTCTGTTTCTGTGCTGTGAGTGAAGCAGGGAAGACCATAGACAATATTTGTCATGTTCAAACACTGTCTGACCCAAGGTGTATCTATATGGCTGAAGGATCCTGTCATAGACTAAAGATGCGGATTCACTTTTCTGATTTCCTTTAAAAAAACAAACTTCTATTTCCTGTCAAAAATATTGTTTTGAGGTGACTGTTGTCCTACTATTAAGTGTAAACATGTCCCCGTGAATTAGGCAACAAAATAGTTTCCTAGTTAATTTCCTGCATTTCTCAGTATTGACCAACATTTATTCAAAATACAGATTGAGGAACAGTGCACACACAAAAATACAGTTTTAAATTTGACAAGACTACTTGTAATGTATTGCAGTTAGCATGTTTATCTCCCATGTTAAATCGGTGTAGGACCCACCGATATTGGGGTACTGTGAAGTAATTAGTGTAGGACCCACCGATATTGGGGTACTGTGACGTAATTAGTGTAGGACCCACCGATATTGGGGTACTGTGATGTAATTAGTGTAGGACCCACCGATATTAGGGTACTGTGACGTAATTAGTGTAGGACCCACCGATATTGGGGTACTGTGACGTAATTAGTGTAGGACCCACTGATATTGGGGTACTGTGACGTAATTAGTGTAGGACCCACCGATATTGGGGTACTGTGACGTAATTAGTGTAGGACCCACCGATATTGGAGTACTGTGACGTAATTAGTGTAGGACCCACCGATATTGGGGTACTGTGACGTGACGTAATGTAGTGTAGGACCCACCGATATTGGGGTACTGTGACGTAATTAGTGTAGGACCCACCGATATTGGAGTACTGTGACGTAATTAGTGTAGGACCCACCGATATTGGGGTACTGTGACGTAATTAGTGTAGGACCCACCGATATTGGGGTACTGTGATGTAATTAGTGTAGGACCCACCGATATTAGGGTACTGTGACGTAATTAGTGGAGGACCCACCGATACTGGGGTACTGTGACATAATTAGTGTAGGACCCACCGATATTGGGGTACTGTGAAGTAGTGGTGGGCTTAACATAAAATGGCCATATGGTGGAACTGAATCCTTATATTTGTTTGCGGATATAGGTGATTTTAAGTAGCTTTATAAAATTTAAAACTGTTTTAGTTTTTTTTGTGTGTGTGTGCGTTGTCCCTTTACCTGTATTTTGTATATATTTTGATTTCTACGGCAGGACCACTGCTGAGAAATGTATGTTCTGGGTGTGCCCCTAATTCCCCTTTTCTAATTTTCCTAACAAGGCACTCAGGGGTGGGTATTCCCATCTATCCTATACCTCATAACAATGAGTGTCAAATCGAGTGGGGCTGGGAGTGAGAGGCTGGGCCTCAGAGGGGATATGCTTGTAATGTTTATTGTTGTAGGTTTATTGGTTAGCTAGGGTGGTCAAAAAGTCCATTTGTGCACGGCAAACAAAAATTGGTTCTGTAAAAAACAATAAATTGAGTGGTCCAAAACTAATCTATATGGTGTTTTGGTTAAGATGAATTTAGTCCATGCAACAATTTGGAAAACGATACAGACGAAAGTATACTGCAAAATATTAATATTATGTACATAGCTAGCAGTACACTGGTAGGTGCATTGTCACACCTTTAGGATCACAGATCAAAGGAGAAGAAGTAACCAACAAAGGAAAAACAAGGAGCATAAAAATATATATATTTATTTATTTGTTAAATATATAATATATACTCTAAATATATAAATGTAGATAGTTTTTTTACTTCTTATTTTCCCTATGTTGGTCAATTTTCATTGGTGTTTGTCATGGTTTGTCCATTGGCCATATGTTTTGTTCTGGATTCGGTCATGTGGCGCTTTGGAGTTACGGAATGGGGACGACCCGTAAATCACCCAAAATTTATAAGAACAACAATTAGTATGAAACAAAATGCACAAATCTATCAGAAAGGCAGTCCTACAATCAAGCCAAATAGAGCCTCACTTGTACAAAGTGCTACTGACATTCTCTCATTTGGACAGAGATGTTATGACATGCCATCTCCATATAAGACGTTTTAAAATGTTCATTAAAGTGAGAAAGAATTGCAAAAGTAACTAATAAATATACACTTGGGTCAAGGGATTTGGTCACAGTGATATTTAAAGGGACACTATAGTCACCAGAATAATTACAGCTTATTGTATTTGTTATGGTGAGTATAGTCAGTCCCCGCAGGCTTTTTGCTGTAAACACTTTCTACCTCCACTGGCCACTCCTCAGATGGCTGCTAGAGGTGCTTCCTGGGCAGTGCTGCACAGTGTCACTGACATTCAGTGTCTCCACCCTCGGCATGCAGACACTAAACATTGATTCAATTCATCTCTATGAGGAGATGCTGATTGGCCAGAGCTGTGTTTTACTTGTGCTGGCTCTGCCCCTTGCTCTGCCTCCTTGACAGTATCAGCCAAATCCTATGGGAATGCATTGTGATTGTGATTGGCTTTGATCAACACTTCTGATTATGTCAGCCAAGCAGGCCGATCAGGGGCAGAGCCAGCAGCAGCAGACTGGAATAAAAGTAGGATTTTACTATATTTAGGTGGGCAAGTGGAGGCCAGGGGGCTAAATGGTGGTTTTAACACTATATGGTCAGGAATACATGTTTGTGTTCCTGACCCTATAGTTTTCCATTAAAATATGATTCATGAGCAAAACAATATTTCCCCTGCGATCTGCTACAACATCCGTAAAACGTGCCACACATTACCTACAGAAATCATAACAGGAAGGCATTTTGTACATTACACACTACTCATTGGCAAATTTACATAAAAGTTAGGAAGGATGGTTTTCCTTCAGACATATTACTAAAGAATACATTTACAACTGGTTTATGGAATTAATTTGCTTCTGGCACATTTCTACTAGCAGCGGCAGAACTATCGCCAGTGCTGGTGGTGCAGCTGCACTGGGTCCCATGCGCTGAGTGAGAGGTCCATGCACTTAGGTCCACCCGATGACAATATGTCTTTAGGGGCCTGGTCAGTGCTGCGTCCCTTCAAAACTGCTCCTGGACCCCTTTAATCTAGGAAGCCAGCATAGAGAGGAAGTAACAGCAGGTTCCTTCCTCCCTGTTGACAAAAACCGAGACACGCGGGAGCAAGGCAGAGAGGCGGGGACTGCAAACTGGAGTCTCATATACCAGGGAAGCCACCATCCTGCACCCAAAAGGTAGGAAACAGGAGGCTGGCTAAAAAAAAAAAAAAATTTCACTTATGTATCTTTTTGTGTGTATCTGTGTGCATGTATATGTGTCTGTATTTGTATGAGTGTCATTCTGTGTATCTGAATGTGTGTCAGTCTGTGTATCTGTGTGCCATTCTGTTTGTCTGTGAATATGCATTTGGGTCAGTGTGTGTATCTGTGTGTCTGTATGTGAGTTAGTGTGTGTCCGTGTGTTATTGTGTGTGTGGTTGTGTTAGCTTGGGTGTCAGTGTGTGCATCTGTGCATCTATGTATCTGTATATGTGTTAGTGTGTGTCTGTGTATCTGCATTGTGTCAGTGTGTGCCTCTGTGTGTGTGTGTGTGTGTATATATATATATATATATATATATGTATCTATGTTTGTATCTGTATTAGTGTCATTGTGTGTGTATCTGTGTGTATGTCAATGTGTGTATCTGTGTGTCTGTATCTGTCTTTGCATGTGCATCTCTGTACCTGAGTATGTGTGTATCTGTATGTGTGTCAGTGCGTGTATCTGCATGTGTGTCTGTATCTGCATGCATGTGTCTGTATGTATATCAGTGTATGTGGCAGTGTATCTGTGCATACATCTCAGCATTCAAACGCCAAAACTACTTACAAATACACCCTTACATTCAAAGACAAACACTACATACTCCATACAAAACATGCTAACATTCAAACACACAAACACTACTCAATGCTTAATACAACCAATAGGCAAAAAGCATGGGCAAATGGTAGATCCACAGCTGGCAAAACATTGTGGGAGTTGTATGACAGAGGGGGATTTACCTTTAAGCCATCCTTGCGATTGGGGGGTTTAAAAGAATTATTGCACCAGTTCCACCACTGACTACTAGGCATAATTATCTGTGAAGGAACCTTTAAATGTTGACGCATTGCTAGTCCATTAACGTAACTTAGGGATCCCTCCTAGTCTTGTGATAACCTTAACCCCTTTGTTATGTAAGTCTCACTTACATATATGTCTACTCCATTAATATTACCAACGTGAAGAGGAACACGTTTCCTTACCAGGAACCCATTCTACCTATTTAATGTCTGACAAATGACCTGAAAATGAAAGCCACCCCCTCTTCTTCAAAACAGTAAAGAAGGCATCAAAGGTCATATCATTCTTACAGTCAGGGGAGGAGGTAAGTTAATTACATTAATGTTCATTGAAATTAACAGAAATTGCAATAAAACGTTGTACATACCTCTACTTTAGGACTATATGATTTAAATTTTTTTACAGTGTTGCTCAAATGCAGGCACTCTTTTTACATTATGTTTCCATTTTCAGTAAACTGTATTGCTAGTAGTGCCATCGAGGTCCTTATAAATACATACAAGCAGGATATTTGACCATTTTTAGTAATCTATTTTTGTCATATTCTATAGGTTATTTGTTACATGTGAGTTTACAGAGGAAGAGGTTCTATTTCAACTGTCAAAGGTAAAGACAAATAAGTCAATGGGACCTGATGGAATACACCCAAAGTTATTAAAAGAGCTTAGTGGTCTACTAGCAAAACCATTAACAGATTTATTTAACCAATCATTGTTAACAGGAATAGTCCCAGAAGATGGGAAGTTAGCGAATGTTGTGCCCATTCACAAGAAAGGTAGTAGGGTGAAATCGGGCAACTATAGGACAGTAAGCCTTACTTCAGTAGTGGGGAAAGTGATGGAAACCATGTTAAAGGATAGGATTGTTGAATATCTAAAAACACATGGATTTCAAGATCAGAGACAACATGGGTTTACTTCAGGGAAATCATTCCAAACTAATCTTATTGATTTTTTTGATTGGGTAACTAAAATAATAGATCAGGGTGGTGCAGTAGACATTGCTTACCTAGATTTCAGTAAGGCTTTTGACACTGTTGCACATAGAAGGCTTATCAATAAAATGCAATCTTTAAGTTTGGATTCCAATATTGTTGAATGGGTAAGGCAGTGGCTGAGTGACAGGCAACAGAGGGTTGTAGTTAATGGAATATATTCGAAGCTTGGACTTGTCACCAGTGGGGTACCTCAGGGATCTGTACTTGGACCCATTCTCTTTAATATTTTTATTAGTGATATTGCAGAAGGTCTTGATGGTAAGGTATGTCTTCTTGCTGATGATACTACTATCATGGCAAATGGTAAATTATTTAGGAAACTAGAAAAATGGTCAGAGTTGTGGCAACTGACATTTAATATGGATCTTGGACGTAAAAACCCAAGGAGAGAGTACAGATTTGATAGAGTCCTAACCTCAACATCTGAGGAAAGGGATTTAGGGGTGATTATTTCTGATGACTTAAAGGCAGGCAGACAATGTAAAAGAGCAGCAGGAAATGCTAGCAGAATGCTTGGTTGTATAGGGAGAGGTATTAGCAGTAGAAAGAGGGAAGTGCTCATGCCATTGTACAGAACACTGGTGAGACCTCACTTGGAGTATTGTACACAGTACTGGAGACCGTATCTTCAGAAGGATATTGATACCTTAGAGAGGGTTCAGAGAAGGGCTACTAAACTGGTTCATGGATTGCGGGATAAAACTTACCAGGAAAGGTTAAAGGATCTTAACATGTATAGCTTGGAGGAAAGACGAGACAGGGGGGATATGATAGAAACATTTAAATATATAAAGGGAATCAACACAGTAAAGGAGGAGACTATATTTAAAAGAAGAAAAACTACCACAACAAGAGGACATAGTCTTAAATTAGAGGGACAAAGGTTTAAAAATAATATCAGGAAGTATTACTTTACTGAGAGGGTAGTGGATGCATGGAATAGCCTTCCAGCTGAAGTGGTAGAGGTTAACACAGTAAAGGAGTTTAAGCATGCGTGGGATAGGCATAAGGCTATCCTAACTATAAGATAAGGTCAGGGACTAATGAAAGTATTTAGAAAATTGGGCAGACTAGATGGGCCGAATGGTTCTTATCTGCTGTCACATTCTATGTTTCTATGTCATAACTAATAAATGTTAAAAAAAAGTGTATTTTGTATTTCTAATAAGGATTACTTCTGTAGACAGTCTAAAGCTTTCATTCCCTCAGTATTTTTTTTAGAAAGGATGAAAGAATAAATGACAATTAAAACGTGTGAATTTGCGTAAGTTTAATGTGTATGTGTGAGCAGCAATCTATACACATATGTGATAACTAACTGCATCCTGTGTTTCAAATACAGGCTATGCTATTGTTTTTATTTTGTCTCAAACTATAATTGTATGGGGACAAAAGGGTTAAGTGTTAATCACAAATGTGTCAATTATTAGGAATTCATAGTGGATTTTACATTTTAAGCCAAAGAACAGGAGACATTCTCAAAGTCAGCAATGTTTTTAGTTTGTCTATTTTAGTGTAAAATGTCACTTTTACTGGGTAATCCTGGAATTTATCATAGGGGGTTGAGCGTTTTTTGACAGCACTTTAAAAAAAAAAAATTCAAAGTGTCAGAAAAGTCAGGTAATGTTTTATATCCTGTCTCCAACGTTGTGTTGCTTATATCTTTAGTATATCCTTGTATATGCAGCACAGTAAATCTGCAAAACATAGGTTAGAATATAAACGTACGCACAATTTATAAAATCAACCAAAACTGTTCTGTCCTCCAAAAACATCTCAAATAATATTTTCCATCTTTGTGATTCTATTTGGCTAAGAGTTAAAAATGTATCAATTCTAACAGTGTTTTCATTTTTTTTTATTTGTGTATTAAAACAAATGTGCTCTAACACTGACTTTAAAACAAGTGCAATTTGATTTGTGGCTTTAAGGTCCCTTTAAATAAAAGCTCTTTTTTCGTGAAAGGACAACCCATCTGATTGTCATATGCCGAGTGCCTCTAATTCCGGCTCTGAACAAGTTAAATAAAAAGACCATTCTTGTTCACTTATTCGGTGTGACCCAATGACACTACATAATGATCTGTGCTTCAAACTGCTCATAAGCTGTGCCAGAGCCTTGCAGTACATTGCATGTCATTTTATGCTTCAACAGCCAGAAGAATAGGAGGCGGGCGTAAACTATGAAGTAGGCAGGAAATATTTGATTTGGAGAGAGAAGGTTGGCTACGGGACAGAAATGTATTTACTCCTTGCCAAACCAAAAAGCACAGCGAAAGAGATTGAATTGCATGGCACATTGTGTCCGTTTAGTATGCATTTAGCTCTCTCAGTCTAGCTGTTTATCTAATTAAACAGGCTACGTTAAGGGTTACAAGTGCAAAGATAATATATAATGACCTCAAACTTTCCTCTTCCACGTCCTTTGAGAAGATCCCTGAGCCTGGCTTCTGCACGGACCATGCGCATCGTGGTGTTGGGGCAAAGCGCTGTAGGCAAAACCGGTAAATATCTTTTTATATTTTGTCACTCTTCGATGGTATTTTGACAAAAAGAGCTGGTTGGCACACATATGCTATAAGGGATAATTAGTAAAAACAAGCATCGGGAAGAATTAGGAACTAGGCAGATACAAATTAAAGGTCAAAATTAATGAGTTGGGGAAATAGCTGAAATGGATCACTTTTTTAGCTAATCTAATTTGGCCTAAAATTGGAATTCCTTTCATAGATCCCCACAATATCCAGTTTAGTGAATACAAAAACATCTTTATTGTTTAATTTGGTTGTAATTTAAGTTGTATTCTACTTTTTGAATGTGTGCATCGACATATAAATCCATCAGAGGTCTGCAATGGCATCTCAGTATTGGTCTATACTAAAAGAGATAAACAGATAGATTTTAACACATTGAATTGTGATAAAATAAATTTGATTGTGACATAATCAACACTATTCCATTAAGGTTTCCATTCAAATATGTTTGTCAATTTGTTCGCATTATGTACGCATCATGCATTAAAGCAACAATACAAGCACCATAACCACAGCAGCGCACTGTGGTCGTTATGATTCCAGGAATGCCGCGGCGCCCACCCCAATGTAAGTAGTCAAACCGCTTTAGAATAATTTTACTTCTTGCTTGGGGTCTGACAAATTCCACTGCCTACCTGTATTACAAGTTAGAGAGAGCTGGAAGCTATCTGTCTGAGCTTTGCCCGGCACTGCAAGGCTTAGTCCAGGAGAATAAAGAGCAGACACTCTGCAGACTCCAGGTCTTCTAAACTATTTGAAAACTAACAGTTTGAGAGCACTGTGGTGGTTTTGGTGTCTGGCAAGCTCATTGAAGGTCAAGGTATTAAAGTGAATTAGTCTGGTGAATAGGTTGGAGTTTAACCCCTTAAGGACACAACTTCTGGAATAAAAGGGAATCATGACGGAATATTTCCATCATGTGTCCTTAAGGGGTTAATACCCAAGTTAAAAATGTTATGGGTTTTTGCCTGAAAATTAGCCCATCTGGGATACACAAAGGTCGACACAGTATTGAGATGACGGTCCCTTTAACATTTGTAATTTAAGCCTTCAAGCTACCTAAGAACTTTCAAACAATGGTCCAATTGATGTGATTTTGGCTTTGTTGTTAGGTTAATGTGCTTGTGGGCATTTACTGATTGCTAGATGACAATAATGCAGAAATCTAGTAAATGTTGCACGTCTACGTTTTAAGGAATGTCTGGTTTGTTTAACAAAACCTTTTTTCTTGCCAAGAATGCCGAACATTTGCTTCTGTGCAATATGAAACACTGACTGACAAACAAAATTACATTTTACATTTTTATACTACACAAAATCTTTGTCAATGACTTTCAACATTGGAACTCTCTAGGCATTCATTTCCTTTCCAACCCAACAGCCCCTTGTCATGCTGGTTCCCTCAACAATCATGGGTAATGTTATCTTCAGCTGTTGAGAATTATGTCTTGAGTTTAGTTCCGAGAGCGCTAGCAGAGGAAGCGCAAACCTCTGTTTCTGCAAGGTAACACTGTATAATATACTGACATATCTTCCAGACGTGGGAGGTATGGAATTTGGAAAGGTGGAACCATGCCAGTGATTTGGTTCACTTTGGTGGTAATGCCCAATGGCCAGACACAGAGCGTACTGTAGCCCACAAGCAATACTCCAAACCTTCTAACCAGGACTGCCAATGGACACGGCATTGCTGATGCACTCTCGTAGGAGCAGAAATGCCCTAGAATAGCTTTGCACAGCCACAGGAATAATTCATGACTTACTGGCGGTGAATTTGTGTGTATGTGCGAATCTGTGAGCGCCTGTCAATCAGTGTATCTACATCTATGTGTCTGTGAATCTGCATGTGTTTGTTAATCTGTGTATATACACCTGTGTGTCTGTGAATCTGTGTGTCTGTGAATCTGTATGTGTTTGTTAATCTGTGTATATAGAACATATTCCATAATTGGAAAAGCTAAGTATTGTTTTTTGCACATAATTGGTTGCACAAAGAAATATTTTGATTGCACTATTTGCATATTCATATGTCTAAGTGTGTTGCACATTGATGCACTTGATCACTTTAACTGCACTATTGCGCAAATTATTTTCACTGTTTATAAATATTTTGAGTCTTAAAGGCACAGCGCACTTTATTTTTACATTGTCTTACTATAGGTGATTGAGCTTTTTTCACTTTATATAGTGCGGCTTATTAGTATATATTGTAGTTTTAAATTCAGCGCCATAACATTACTTGTGTGGTTTATCACTTTGTATATACAAAGTGTCTGTGAATCTGTGAGTGTTTGTTAATCTGTGTATATACACCTGTGTGTCTGTGAATCTGTGAGTGTTTGTAAATCTGTATGTGAATCTGTAAATGTGGATCTGTGCATGTCTGTATGAATTGTGGGTGTGAAGGGATACTGAAATCAGATGCCCACTTTGAGGCATGTACATAATTGGAAATGACAAAGTGAATTTAAAGTGAATATGAAAATTAAGGCCAAAGTAGTCAAACTGTAAGCATAGCCTACTTGGAGAATATTTACAGTTTGAACATTTTGGCCTTAAATTTCAAATTCAGTTTGGATTTCTGATACTAAATGGAATAATCCTGTAAAAAGTGGATTGTTGTAAATTAGCAAGGGAATTGCAAAATCTAGGCTAAAATAGGAAAACCAGAAAATATCCAGTTCAGCTCTTTATTGCTAAATTGGCTACCTTGCCATAGATATTGCAATTTTCTTACCAATTCGCCTCAGTTCACTCGAAGACACAATTTGGCTTGCTAGGTTACTCATAGACAGCAGATATTTTGGTTTAAATATGATTGGGGTCCTAGACACCTTTTTGTATTATTATTACTAAAAACATCTGACCAAAAATCAGATGGGAACACAAAAAAAGAGAGAGGTCCAGGTAAGTATATCTAACTTTGTCTTTCCCCTGTGCCCCCACGGTGACATGTCACCTGCCAAAAGCATGCAAACACCTGAAAAGGGACAGTTTTACTTTAACAAGTCTAAATTCCTGGAAAAAGATTCATCACCACGAGAATTAAAGGGGAATTAGTGCACCAGAGCTAACGAATGAACCCTGATAATGGAACGACTGTTCATTTAATGCATGGATGAATGGTCTAATTTGTGCTGTGAAAATCTAATAAGGGTTGCTGCATCGAGATCCAACTCATAAATGGCAAGAGATGGTTGTGGATTCATGATTTCTTCCTCGTTGCTAGTCTGCTTTTTATTAGCCCTAATTTGTAGCCATGAGCCAGTTTCACATTTCATTCATTTCAATGAACAAATCTATTAAACTACCTGCTGGACTGCATTTTATGGCCATGACAACGTAGAAAGCTTTTTCACTGTGCCTCGTAGATTTAGGAATCGATACAATTGTTTCTAGATTAGAATCCAAAACACCCAACACATACCATCCATTAAAGGACCACTATAGTGCCAGGAAAACATACTCGTTTTCCTGGCACTATAGTGCCCTGAGGGTGCCCCCACCCTCAGGGTCCCCCTCCCGCCCGGCTCTGGAAGGGGGAAAGGGGTAAAAACTTACCTTTTTCCAGCGCTGGGCGGAGAGCTCTCCTCCTCCTCTCCGCCTCCGTTACGCCCCGCCGGCTGAATGCGCACGCTGCAAGAGCCAGCGCCAAGATTCAGTAAAGATAGAAAGCATTTACAATGCTTTCCTATGGACGCTGGCTGCGTTTCTCACTGATTTTCACAGTGAGAAGCACGCAGCTTCTAGTGGCTGTCAATGAGACAGCCACTAGAGGATTAGGGGGAAGGCTTAACCCATTCATAATTATAGCGGTTTCTCTGAAACTGCTATAATTATGAAAAAATGGGTTAACCCTAGAAGGACCTGGCACCCAGACCACTTCATTAAGCTGAAGTGGTCTGGGTGCCTAGAGTGGTCCTTTAAAGAGACTCTGTATCTGGTATTAGACAATAAACGGTACGAAATTAGACAATCGTCCTACATAGTGGATGAATTAAAATATTATTGTAACACATGGGAAAGCTACATTAAATGTGCATATGCCTTATGAGTAAGACCTACAACTGACCTAAATTAATATTTAGTCTAATAATTAAATCATTGATTAAAGTGTCTATACCGTCAGTGTTTTATTGTGTATTTACTAATCTTGTCATGCTGTTTGTGCGATTGTTTATTTATTATCATGATTATATTCTTTAATTGTGAAGGTCTGGATGGATGTTACTCCCTTTTCATTTTCTGTTTTCCCCTTTTTCATTGAAAACCTTTGTTATAGTAATATTTTGAAAAAATGTAAATAATAAAAAAAAACATTTAACAAGAATCTGAAAGCATTCCGGATGCATGGCACATTGGAGAGTTGTCACATTGACCAGCTAGTTTTAATGGGGCTCCAACGTACAAGTTAAAGTGTTCAAATATAGATTTTTCTAATTGTTCTTCAGTGGGTCTCTTTAAATAGTTCTTGCTTCGAATCTGAACAGTTCTTTATTTGTAATATTTGAGCAGACACATCGGTAAAAGATACATTGTTTTATAGTAGGCTCCAATTTAAAATTACAGCCTCAGTCTTCTTTATAACATTGTAGCAAGTTCTTAAATCTGTCCAGGGTCAACAATTCTCCATATTTTTGGAACACATACGAATGCTTCATTCTGTTAAGCAGGGCTTGAAAGTGTTGTGAGGTTCTACATTGCATTCGTATGCTCCTTGCGTGAAATGAATTTAAAAAATCACAGCTGCTACTTTGGGATATCAGCTGAGACAAACAGATTTCACACTGGGCAATGGTCTCCATTTAAAGCAGCACTGTCACCCTCCTCTCAAACCCCCCGAAAAATTTGTATTTCATGATGATAGAATCTTTATGAAATCCTTAATTTGACTGTGTTGGATTTTCACCGAAATTACACCCCAGTCGAGCGATATACAGAGACAAATCAGGGACTACTTTGTCTCTGTATTTTCCTCCGCTTGACACTTCTTTTTTTTTTTTTTTTTTATTCTTTATTTATGAAATGATCAGACACCACAACAGTATATGCAACATGATGCAATAAAGAACAACATCGCAATCACCAAAACAATACGCATTACTTGTAAAAAACAAACAATATTGCAAAGTCTGACTACCAATCACAAACAGCATATCTAACATATGAATGTCGTCTTTACGAGTTTGATTACTGCGGTATCCCACCCATTTTATTTTAAGTAAGACAATAAGTTCCCATCTGATAGTGAAATACACAATGATATTTCACGCTATCCATCCATAGCTACCCCTAGAATGCAGTAAGAATTTGGCTAGGTCAATGAACCAAAACTCAGTGTACAGGGATGACATTTATGCGAAGATATTTTAATAATAGCCTACCAATAAACACCCCTCGACCCGCCCCTCCAAATATAGCTTCAGTGAGCCATATGGTAACTGGGCAGTAACCAAATAGATGGGAAAAGACAATAAAAAGATAAATAAAGAAAAGAACAGGTTAACCGAAAGAGGAGTACCAAAAGGATAGAAGAGAAAAAAGAAGAGAGAGTAGGATTGGGAGTAGGATTGGGAGGGGGTATTATAGTGATTTTCCCAGAATAGTAATGATGCCGATACGATCAGATAGCTGGATAGCCACGAGCCGGGATGTTTTTAGCAAGTACCGCCATGCCAGTGCGAAAAACTATAAACCGTGAACATCTCGTGGGATCCTGAGGGTCCCGCTTCGGAAGGGGGAGTAAAAGTGTGCTATGCATCCTGTCATCAATAGAGGTGTTTCGGGGTACGCAGGGAACGAGCCCGTCCCCCACTCCCCTAATCACCCACCCCACTAGCCACCCACGGGTTCCAAATCTTTTCCATTTTCTTCTTAGTGCCCCGGACCCTAGCTGTTAACTCGTCCATTATGTATGTATCCTTAATCTTTTGTATCACCACCTCCATAGGGGGGGTCTCTCCCTGTAGCCACACTTGGGCCATGGCCCTTCTGGCAGCCAGGGTCACCTTATGTAGTAAATTTTGTTCCGATCTGGACCAGTTCTCCAGCGATCTGGCCAGGAGGAAAACCCAGGGGTCTGGTTTGATCACCCTATCAAAGATATTTCCCAGTAAATCCGCGACCCGTTTCCAGAATTTTTGTGCCTCTGGACAGACCCACCACATATGTATATACGTCCCTTTCTGGCCACATCCTCTCCAGCATAAATCTGTATTAATTTTATTCATCCGGTAAAGCTTCGCCGGGGTAGCGTACCACCGGAACATAGTCTTATAGGCTTGTTCTTGAAATGTGACACAAATAGACGAGGTCGCCGCTGCCTCCCAGATCTCTTGCCACTCAACACCCTCCAGTTCCTCATTCAGATCCATTTCCCATTGAGACGTATAATGAAGCTCCCCCCATTCAGATGTGGTCGTACTGAGGTGCGCGTATAAGTTAGTGATGAGGCCTTTCGGAAATTGTTCTTGAATGCACATTCTTTCAAAAAACGTGAGTGGAGTCAAGGCGCTAGTTTTAATCTGTGGGTTATGGGCGAAGTCCCTTAACTGGAGGTATCGAAAAAAATCGGAGGGACGTAGAGTAGCTCTGGACTTCAAATCATCGAAGGATATAAAAGCACCCCCCTCATAAAGATGACATAGTCGTTGTACCCCTGTGCTCTCTATGCCCTTAAAGTTTCTGGCTTCCAATCCCGGAGGGAACGCTCGATTCCTCAGATAAGGGGCCAATGGGGACAGATGGGGGGATAAACCGTATTTGGTCGATGTTGCGTCCCAGATTTTCAAAGAGTTAGCGATAGCTGGGCAATCGACATGTATCAATGGTCTGTGGTCCCTAGGGACCCACATAAAGAATTGAGGGACGTCGGAACCCAGAAGGGTGGCCTCCAGGTCGACCCACCGCCTCTCTTCCGGGGGAGCATGCCATAGTGCTATTTGAGTTAATTGGGACGCTAAATAATAGAAATAGAGGTTTGGTAGACCTAAGCCCCCCCTCGCTTTTGACCTGTAAAGAACGTTACGCGAAACTCTATGTTTCCTGTTCTGCCAAATGAATTTCCCAATGGCCTGCTGGAGCGTCCCTAGATCTGACTTGGACAGCCGGACCGGGAGAGCTTGAAATAGAAACAGAATCCTAGGGAGAATATTCATTTTCACAGAGTGAATCCTACCAATCCAGGAGATCGGCTTATCTATCCATTTCTCCATGTCTCCTATCAAGGTGCGGATCATAGGAACATAATTTTGCTGAAATAATTGGGAAGGGTCCGCTGTCAGCCGAACCCCCAAATACTTTATATGATCGTTTGCTATATGTATCCTATAGGTGTCTCCGATGTGGGTGATATCCGTGTCGCTCATGCTTATGGGAAGTGCGCTTGACTTAGTTAAGTTCACCCTATATCCGGCCAATTCGCTATAGGCCTCCAACACTGTCGCCAATGCCTCCATAGAATTTATCGGATCCGTCAGGGTTAGCAAGACATCGTCAGCAAAGCCAGACACCACATATCGCTGCTCCCGAATCACGATCCCCTTGATGTCGGAGCTATTTCTAATTGTTTGTAGGAGGGGTTCCAAAGAGAGAGCGAACAATAGAGGTGACAGCGGGCAGCCCTGCCTAGTCCCATTCCCCAAATTGAAAGGTTCCATCTTCGCGCCCGAAATCCGGACTCGAGCCCGAACGTCAGTGTACATTGCTTGTATCGTAGTTATAAAGGGTTCAGGGATACCAAACTGTCGGAGAGTCTCGAAAAGATAAGGCCACTTTACCCTATCGAAAGCTTTCTCCGCGTCGAGTGACAATATCAACGTCGGAATCCCCCTAGTTGCCTGCCGCCAGATAAGATCAATGTTGCGTCTAGTATTTTCAAATAGCTGCCTGCCAGGCACAAAGCCCACTTGGTCAGGGTGTATCAATCGTGTTAACAAGGGGTTCAGTCTGTGTGCCAATATTTTGGCAAGGATTTTGGAGTCATGGTTTATCAAAGAAATCGGGCGAAAGTTTTCGGGGACAGAATCATCCTTGCCGGGTTTCGGTAACAGCACAATATCCGCTATTGACATATCCCTATCTGGCGTTCCTCCCTCCATTAGGTCGTTAAACCACTTTTCCATGTGGGGTATAAGTTCCTCTCAAAATATCTTATAATAGCTACCGTCGAAGCCATCCGGGCCCGGAGCTTTGTTACCCTTTAAAGCGGATATTGCAGCATCGATCTCTTCGACCGTAATCCTTTCTCCAAGGGCAGCTGAGTCTTCTCCCCGCAACATAGGTAGCTTCAATTGAGATAAAAATGCCTGCGAATTGTCCGTGTCACTCCTCTGGGTGCTTGTAGCCCCGCTGGAATGATTATATAATTTGGTATAGTAATCTGTAAAAACCTTAGCAATAGCGGAAGGGTCTGTGCAATACTTACCCGTAGCGTCTTTGATTCTTGTAATATGAGAGTGACTCTGTCTCGGGCGAAGAGATCTGGCCAACAAGGTATCCATTTTGTTGGATTTTTCATAGTAAGTCCTCTTGGACCAGACTAAAGCTCTAGCAGTCTCGTCGAGGAGCGTTTCGCAGACCGAAGCCCGCAATTTCCTTACTTCCTGCAATGTGGTAGGCGACGAGGCCGCCTTGTGTTTTTCTTCTGCTTTCCCCAGGGCTTCCAGGAGAGATGTTAGTAATTGTGTCTTACGTTTCTTCTTATGCGTGGCTTCGCGGATCAATATACCCCGGATAACCGTCTTGTGTGCGGCCCACACCGTGGCAGGCCGGGGACCAGAGTCCGCATTCCTTGTAAAGTACTCAGTCAGTTCCTTACGCGTGATCTCCACCACGGCTGGATCCTGAAGCAGAGAGGTGTTCAGTCTCCAGGTCCACGGAGATGCCATACTTAATTTATCCAGAGTCATCGTGATGTCAGCATGGTCCGACCAAGTGATCGAACCTACTGAAGTTTTCAACACCTTTGGGACCGTGTGGGGATTCACCAGAAATAAGTCTATCCTCGAATACGTATCGTGAGGTGCTGAATAAAAAGTGTAATCACGGTCGTCTGGATGATGAGCTCTCCAGATATCGACCAGGCCTGTACGATGCATAAAAGTGCGTAGTATTTTATCTTGACTACCTCTCCCGTGGGACCGCGGCAACCCGTCGCCAGGACCTCTGTCAACCGCAGGACACGGGGTGGCGTTCAGGTCCCCCCCCACCACTGTCATTCCGTGTGGCAGAGTGTTCACCATCTGCGTTATTCCGTCCCAAAAAGCAACAGAGGGGTCGTTTGGGGCATAGACATTGAGGAAATGCACTGCATGAGAGTGCAATCTCCCCGAAACCAGCACGAAACGGCCACCCGGGTCGGCTACCACGTTTTCCACCCTCAGCGGGCATCTATGGTGTATAACGATAGCAACTCCATTCCGTTTATTTAAAGCCCTAGCTTCATGGACTGTCCTGAAAGTGTGATCCTTCAGGGCGAATTTAGCCGATGCGGATAGGTGCGTCTCCTGCAAGAAGGCAATATCTGGGCTCATGCGTTTGAGATCCCTGAACATGAGGCGGCGTTTACTCGGAGCGTTCAGGCCCTTAACATTCAATGATAATACTTTTAAGGGCATAGTTTCCAAAAGGAGGGCAAGCCAATGCCTCCTAGCAGCCCACTACTGGGCCAGTAAGGAGATTGCACCACATATCTCATCTCGGTACCATGGGAGCCCGGCTCCGGACCATCCAGACAGAGTTCAGCGGCATAACTGCCCTCTCCTGTTCCCCCTCCCAAGGGAGATAGTAAAGATTTAGAACTGGACAACAAACAAGAAATAGAAAAAAAGAATAAGTTTAAGACAAAGAAGGACACACAGAACCTGTGTATCTGGTGCCTGGTCTTACCTATAGCCAGGCTTAATTGGGGCACATGTTCCAGCCCCTCCGGAATCCCCAAAAGTCTCCAGAGAAGCGGGAGCATACACCAACAGAGAAAAGCACCCATAGGGTGCCCACACAGACTAATTATGAGACACAATGAAATACAATAAGATGTCAGATAGCTGCATTACCTACATATACACAACCAAAAAATCCCCTCCCCCTAGGCAGAGATCCAAACAACTTCCCCCCCCCGCGAGGAAGGCCCCCCCAAAAAGAGAGGCGGGGGCAAAACAATATGGCATAATCTGCGCAGTTAAAGAATGAGCCCAAAATCAAAATCAAAATCACCCGCTCCCCCGAAGAACACACGCCCCACTGTTCCCTTAACCCACAATAAATAACATAAAATGTGCCCGGGAGGCAGAAAGAGCCCGAAAGTATGGAAAATATACATAAAAGAACGCCTTAGCATAAACATAGCCCCGTGACCCCAAGACCTCCCCCCCATAGCTGAACCCACAGGCTCCCGCCGAATCCCATCCCCTGTGCGTAATATCAAATGTAAATACAGTGTGGTACATAAGCTAATTGTAAAAGCAGGGTCAACCCTATCAACCACCCGCCCTACATAATAAACACACATCCCGCCACCCTCCGCCGCCCCAAAACTATACAGGGAGGAAAGGTATAACAGAAGACAAGGTTAAGCAAACATTTCAAGTCAAAATACGTCCCCCAACCACAATTCGGGCCGGAGCGGGCGTCCCGAATAACCGTGAGGGCCCTGCAATGTTAGGACGGGTGTTGCCCGAAGAGAGGTACAATCCCTGAGCCCGATCAACCTCATTAGACGATTGCAGAGGGGGAAAAAAATGAAGAACACAGGATGGGAACATTTAGGAACGAAGGGGAAAAATCCCTAACCCGCCCCATTCAGGAAGCAACCCAACCCATGAACTGGCAACCAAACCCAAGCAATCCCCATCAAGGGAGCCAAGCCAGCAAAAAATAAAAATAAAAAATAAAATTAAAGATAAAAAGGTGGGGGGGGGACATGGGGACCCATCTCAACCCACCCAAACAACACAGGCCCTCCCGTAGCACAGCACCAACCGGAGCCGTAGAGATCCGACCTGCGAGACCGGGAGCAGAATTCCTCTCCTCACTCACCCGCCTCGGACCAGACACGTGGAAGGGATCCCAGCACCTCCGCCGTCGCCATCGGAACCACGAAACCTTCAGGGGCCTGAATCCCCAGCTCCCGCAGGAACGCCGCTGGATCACCGTCGGGAAACAAGATCTTAGTGCGGCCGTCTTGAAAGGCCATCAGACGGAAAGGGTGACCCCAGGCATATTTGATCGAATGGTGTTGTAATACCTCGGTCATGGGGCGCCACTCTCGCCTTTTCTGTAGTGTGGCCGGGGTCAGATCCTGGTAGAGGGCCAGCTCCACTCCTTTATAGGTGATAGGGCTATTTCTGCCCCGTTTCATCAGGGCCTCCTTAGTTTGAAAGCAGAGGAATTTATAATTACATCTCTCGGCCGCCGATCATCTGACCGCTTAGCCCGGAGAGCCCGATGCGCCCGCTCAATATGCCAAAGCTGGTCCGGCATGTCGGGGAGAAGCGGCCTAAGGATGCCCGAAACGACCTCAATCAGAGACCCTTCCCCCTCCTGCTCAGGCAAGCCCCGAAGACGAATATTGTTTCGGCGCGATCTATTTCCGAGGTCTTCAATTGCCAGTTCAGCAGAGATCAGTCGGGTCGTCAGAGTGTTAATCTGTGCGGCAGCAGCGTTGTGGGCCACAACCGTGGACTCCACCCGCTGTTCCAATGCAGCCGTCCTCGCCCCTACAGCCTGAATCTCCGCTTTCACCTCGTCCGAGCTCCTGACTATTTCAGTAGCGAGGTAGGAGCGGACCTCCGCTAATTTGGCCAGTATCTGGCCTGTATCTGTTTCACGAGTACCTGTAGCCGCACTACTGCCTGGGCTTGATGGCGAGCGCGGCGTTCCCTGACCTTCCCGTCCGCCATCTTGGGTGCTGAGACGCACAGCGCGGGAGGCCGCGAACAGCTCCGAGACGGTGGCACCCGATTCCATCGCTTTTTTCCCCTGTTTCCTCGGGGCCCTCTTATCCATCATGGGTCTCCTGCCTCTGCAGGTATTTTTTGCAATTATATCTCGGCTGTAGTTAGCAGTTGGCACCATGGCTGCAGCAGAGCTTTACATGGACACGTCCATCTTGCTCGCCTGCAAACCACGCCCCCCCGCTTGACACTTCTTGACACAAGGCTGAGTGTAAGTGTTACTCCCTGCAGCCGTCACCAGTGATGGCTGCAGGGAATTGACTTTGTCTATGGAGGATTCCGCGGTCCCACAGGATCCTCCGCAGACCTCAATGCTGTACTCTAACTCATGGGTGATAGTATCGCAGTGACGTCGGCTCCTGGTGCTGGAACGCTATCTGTTGAAGAGGAGCAGAGCATGAGAGATGGCGGTGCCCGTGAGGGACAGGTTCAGGTTAGTAATCTCACCTTTCCATGTCCCCACCTGGCGATGTCACCGTTAGGGGTCTTGCAAATTTGGTAAAGTCCCCAGAAGGTGACAGTGCCTCTTTAAATCCAATATTTAGCCTCCATTAGCACTTCAGGACTTGCAGTTCACTCCTGCCCTTTATCTTACACATTTTGCTTTGACTAGTCACTCTGCCATGAGCAAGATGTGTGGCAGGTTGGCTGAAGCCCACCCTCATGTTGGGCAAATTTTTATTTTGAGGCATCTGTTTTAGGTGATGATTGCATTTGGTTAATCTGCTTTGCTTTTGAAGATGACAGTAAGTTTGCTGAAAATGTTACCTCATCTCCTGTTTTCAAACAGCACATGACGTTTAATGGGTCATATCATTCCTACAGTCAGAGAGGGGGGAGGAGTGAACAATTTCACTGTTAGCATTACATTAGCATTACAGAGACTGATAAAGATTGCTGTAGAAGTTTTAAATACTTTTTTTTTTTTTAAATACATGATTTAACTGTATTCACTGTGTGTGGGCATTATGCTTAAATCCAGACATTATCTTTCATTCTTTTGCCATTTCTAGTAATCTGCAATGCTAGTAATGCCTTCAGGGTCCTTACTAATACCCATCAGCCAGGTATTTTACCATTTTTATTTATCTACTGCATTTGAGAATTTTTTTTTGTTTTTTAGTTTTTACGTTATATAAATATTTCAGACCCTGTGTGAAATTTTGCAAGATAAACTGAAAAATGAAAACTAAACTAAAAAATGTAAATTGACATGATTTAAATTTGTATGTTTGTCTGTAAAGCAATCTATACATAAAATTGCAGCGTTATGATATGGTCATGTGCTGGCTATGCTTTTCTTGCTCACGGCCAGTGCAAGGTAATTCAACTACACGGGAAAAAATACATTTTGCCCCTCACCCCCTTTAAAAAAAAGAAGTGTTTGTCTTGTAAACCCCCTTTAGTATTTTTTATCCCCCCTTTACTATGTCTTACAGATTAGAATTATACTCGGAAGTGAAGAGGTTAAGGCCTTACAGAATACTAGGTTAATTCTGCTGAAAACAATGTGTTTTTCTATTTTACACAGATCCTAAAAGAGTAGCCGGTATAATGGACTGATACATGTGGCACCCAGTTGCTAAGGACTGTGGATCCCATTCTTTTACATCATACTTGAAAGTCAATCTGTCTGTTTCTGCTTTGTTGGTTTCTCTATTTTCAAAGGATTTAGTTAGTACCATGTGAGGTTTTCCTTAAAGCTATAAAAACATATTAACCCAGAGAGCTGAGTTATGGTGTCATTCTAGAGCACATGTCCTTTCATTGTCTGGATAGCAATGCCTCTTAGATTACTGCAAACACCTTAGTGGTTTGAAGTGGTAATGGTGCCTGGAGTTTGTATGCGCTGCTTTTTGCTATGAAATGCTGAACATACAGAGATTAACCCCTCTGCTGGTGTCAGTCCATCAATGGAAGCCCAGCCCCCGTCCATGTCGCCTATGTCCTCCCCTCAGACCGCCCTCCGTTATCTCCCTCTCTGGGAAAGTGACATCAATGGAGGAGGACTAGGCTGAGGGGGAACTTGACATCAGCACTAGAACTGAGGTAAGTTTTAGCTTTATTTTATTTTATAGTTTTTACCTTTGAGGGGAGCTGGACAGATTTGGAGGAATTACTCTAAACAAAATCAGTGTTTTCAGTCTGTCACTTGCATGTATCTTTATACACCTGAGCAGGCTGGAGTAAGACAAGTGTGTGCAATTTGGGTATTGCTGGAACTGTGTGACTAGATATACCAGTACTCAGTGCCATAGGATATACCAGTACTCAGTGCCACAGGATATACCAGTACTCAGTGCCATAGGATACACCAGTACTCAGTGCCATAGGACATACCAGTACTCAGTGCCACAGGATATACCAGTACTCAGTGCCATAGGATATACTAGTACTCAGTGCCACAGGATATACCAGTAGTCAGTGCCATAGGATATACCAGTACGCAGTGCCACAGGATATACCAGTACTCAGTGCCATAGGACATACCAGTACTCAGTTCCATAGGATATACCAGTACTCAGTGCCATAGTATATACTAGTACTCAGTGCCACAGGATATACCAGTACTCAGTGCCATAGGACATACCAGTACTCAGTGCCACAGGATATACCAGTACTCAGTGCCATAGGATATACTAGTACTCGGTGCCACAGGATATACCAGTACTCGGTGCCATAGGATATACCAGTACGCAGTGCCACAGGATATACCAGTACTCGGTGCCATAGGATATACCAGTACTCAGTGCCACAGGATATACCAGTACTCAGTGCCATAGGATATACCAGTACTCAGTGCCATAGGATATACCAGTACTCAGTGCCATAGGATATACCAGTACTCAGTGCCATAGTATATACTAGTACTCAGTGCCACAGGATATACCAGTACTCAGTGACATAGGACATACCAGTACTCAGTGCCACAGGATATACCAGTACTCAGTGCCATAGTATATACTAGTACTCAGTGCCACAGGATATACCAGTACTCAGTGCCATAGGATATACCAGTACTCAGTGCCATAGTATATACTAGTACTCAGTGCCACAGGATATACCAGTACTCAGTGCCATAGGATATACCAGTACTCAGTGCCACAGGATATACCAGTACTCAGCGTCATAGGATATACAAGTACTCAGTGCCACAGGATATACCAGTACTCAGTGCCATATTATATACCAGTACTCAGTGCCATAGGATATACCAGTACTCAGTGCCACAGGATATACCAGTACTCAGTGCGATAGTATATACCAGTACTCAGTGCCATAGGATATACCAGTACTCAGTACCACAGGAAGAACATCGTGGTATCACATTGAAATAAACATTAGAAAACCCATTTCTCTCTGGGCCTCATCAGTTAGACGTAGTTGGTGGCCTACGGTAACTCCCAGGCTTGAGAAGAAAACAGATGCATCGAGTTCCACCATAGCTGGAATGCAAGAAGATATCTGTTTGTATTGGAGCAAGACATGCGAAGTTTAAAAGCAGCAGGTCCGTGGGAACTGACCAGCATCCAGGATTTTCTGTAGTTTGCTTCATTATAATCTGTCCTGTGTTATGCAACACAGCCGCGTCCAAAAACCTTCCTGAACCCAGGCTGGAACTTTGTGTAAACCCTCTGCTATTAATTGAAGTACATTCTTGTTTGCTAATTATTGATAGAAAAGCTGTTTTCTTTTACTGATGAGAATCTAACTGGAGAAAAAGCCTTCATTTGGTCTAATATTTGTTGTATATTTCAATGATACTTTATCTTTCATAGGCTAAACTAAAAAATATTTGATTTGTGAAAAAATGAAAAAATAGACATCACAGATTCCAAGGAAGTAAATAAACATAACAAGCCGGTTACAAAAATGCTAATTAATAATAATATCATATACTTGCTGAATAAACATTATGATGAAGTTGCTAAAGGCTGATATGACTGGTTGACATCTAAATGTTTCTTCCAAGTTATACGTTCATCTTCTCTACTTTCTTCGAGAGTCGAAAACGAACCTACTAAAATTACGTTGAAGGAGCCTGTAAATATTTCGCATTGGAAGGGTAAAAGCTCAGTTTTTATCCTCATGTGAACTTGTCTGTATAAGGTTTTATATGTTGGCTTTTTTTTCTGCTAACTTTTGGCAAGAACGTGCATGAGTATTCTTGGCTCTAATGTAAAGCTGACGTTGCAATGCCAGGATTTGTTATTATACTTTGTATATAGCTGTAGTGCTTTTGCACTGCAAAATATGTACTATCTTAAAAACTGTTTTTAAAAAATGTATTCAAACTATATAAGAAAATACACAGAGCAAGGTGGATTGAAAGATAGCATGAGGAAGGGGATTATCTGCATCCATGACTGGTGTATTGTTGATGATAGAGGGACAATAACTGCTCTATCGGTCCTATATGTGTTCTGCTCCGAAAAACTAAAAGTAAAAGCCAAAAGATAAGTGTAAAACTATCTGAAATAGTGTACTCCAGCACACAAAACTTCTGTAAAAAATAGAGAATCCATATAGAGCGTGATACCAGTCCTTAGAGTGGACAGGCTAATTAAAGAATACAGGAAAAATCGTAAACGGAAACAAGCCAAGGTCAGGGTTACAGTGATACAGAGAAACAAGAGACCTTGCCAAGGTCAGGGCAATAGATACTTGACACGGGACATACTTGAAAACGAGAGAAATCTCAATGTATCCATCCTGGTAAAATATGTTATAAATAAATAAATAATATGCTCTGAGTCAGATGAAACAAGTCAAAGGTCAATACCGGAAGTCATAAAATAGAAACGGCACTAATTGGAAACCACAATGAAATTCACAACAGGGCAAGGGTATCAGGGCAAAACCACTATTTAAACTAATAAAATAATGAAGTTGCAGGTTGTGACACACAGAGGATAGAAATAGAAGTGAGGATCCTGGCTTTCATTAATACTGTCCAAGGGGAGAGGAAGCACAGGAGCCTCCTGATTGCCCGACAGCCCTCACAGGAACATCAGAGTGCCTAATAGGAATTATAATAAAAACCTGGTCAATGAAAATGGACAAACAGCTTCATGAATTGCTTTACCGGTAGTTTTCGCCCAGGAGGTCTCAGACAAGTTTTAGCTTAGCTTTACTGTTATTGTGGAAATCTAATACAATATCAGACTGGTTCCATGTACATGAGAATATCCAAAATGCCGGGAAGGATCCCTCTGGACAAAACATACTGATTGATTATTTTAGCCATGCGTAGGCTTTGATAGGGCTGGTGTTCCTTCAAAAGTGGAATAAAAGATGATATCTCAAGAAGGTTACACAAATATTTAGCTTGGAACAGACTGTGCTTGGTGACTATTCATGTGAGTCATAAACATCTCCACATATTCTTAGTTTTAACAAAGTATCAGTCTGGATCCATGGAACCTTATCTCAATAGATGTGACCATTATAACACTTAGGGTTATTCACTTAACTAGGAATTGTGGTCATCTGAAAAGGAGGAGAGGTCAATTTAGTGAAAATAGCCAAATGAGAAAAATGGTCAATATGACCAACTGAGTTATTCACACAACGGCTACTTTACCCTAACATTTGCAATTTAGAGATCTCTTTGATTTCCACATTTCTTATGTCCTGTTTTTAGATAATCAATTTTCTGTTTCACCTGATACTAAAGTTTAAATCAACTTGGAAAAAAGAATGAAATATTGATTTTGATTAGCATTTATGTTATTGTTCTTGTGTCATTACAGTGCATAGCGCCTCGCTGATAACCAAACGTTATCTGTCAAGGTTACTAAAGGAGAAATGCTTGTAACAAAAATAGCCGTGTCTGCAAATCCTGTTTATTTGTGAAGACATGACACACGTACATACACATACTTTCTACTGAAACATATGATCTGCTTGTGTTGTAGCAATTCTGCTGTTGTACCAACTGCTAAATCAACAGATTAATTTTAATCAATCCACAATGCGTTTGGGGATTACATTTTGATACCTCTTGAGAAACATTCTCCCAAAGAGGGAGAAGGGAGCAGGTTTGGAAGCTGCAGTCCATCTTTCTTGACTATACTCTATAGCAGGGGTAGTCAACCTTGTAATACCTACCACCCACTTTTGTATCTTTGTTAATGGTAAAATTTCCTTACCGCCCACCAGTGCCGCAGTAACTAATTATATAGCGCAAGTGCAAGTTATTTATTTTAGAATGGAATTTTTTTAAATAATATGTACTAAAATGTATCTATTTTTTTCCTTTTTAAAAATTTTCTATTCTACTTCTTTTATATGTGTGTCTGTGAGGTGATACGTGTGTGAACAGTGCTGTGTGTGTGTGTGTGTGTGTGAAGGGTGCTGTGTGTGTGAGTAATGCAGTGTGTGTGGGGTGCAGTGTGTGTCAGGGTGGCTATGTGTGCATCTGTGTGTGTGAGATGCAGTGTGTGTGAGGAGCAGTGTGTGTGTGGAGCAGTGTGTGTGTGAGAGGTGATGTGTGTGTTAGAGGTAATGTGTATGTGTGAAGGGTGGAGTGTGTGTGAGGGGTGGAGTGCGCGTGTGAGGGTGGAGTGTGTGTGAGTTGGCAGTGTGTGTGAGGGGGCAGTGTGTGTGTGTGAAGAGTACAGTGAGTGTCAGGGGGGCAAAGTGTGTGACGGGGCAGTGTGTGTGAGGGGGTAGTGCGTTTGAGGGGGCAGTGTATGTGAGGGGGGCAGTCTGTGTGTGTGTGTTACGGGCGTATTGTGTGTGAGGGGAAGGTGTGTGTAGGGTGCATAGGGTCTATGCTGTGTGTAGGTGGGTTAGAATCTATCTTAATATCTCCGCCTCTCTTCTTACCTTTTACCAGGGAGGGGAGACATAATGCTGCAAGCCCTGGTGGTCCAGTGGTGGCACATTCACTTTAGTCTGCAGCTCCTCCAGCTGCTGGCTGACTCTCCTGTACTCCTGTGAGCACAGCTCTGTATTTGTCATGGTAACGTAGGAGGAACACAGGGCCTCCCAGGCCATTCCCTCCCTCTCCTAGAAATAAGTCCAAGTGGGGCAGTGAGGGAGATCTTTGATCTCCTCACCAGCCTGAAAGGGCTAACAGCAAGGCTGGCTCTACATGGGCTGGCAGGGAAGATGAAAGGATCTCCCTTGCCTGCCTTGGCACATGGCCATCGAGGCCCACAAGGTGTTTTCTGCAGAACCCACCAACTGAAATCCCAAACCACCCACTTGTGGGACCAGGTTGACTACCCCTGCTCTATAGTATAAGGGATATATAGTCTCAAGTACATTGTGAATGAATGAATGGCCAGTGCTTCAGGTACAATAGATTTTGCTCCAGCTGTTCTGTCTTAGAGTCACATGAATGAGTCCCAGTATCACTCTTCATTACTTGATAAAATCATTTGATAACATTAACACCAATATACACTAGAAATAAACTAGTAGAAGCCGATTTTTCTTTCTATAAATTATTATACAATACATTGATATTATTGTGCAGGTGAATACATATACATAAGAGATGCCAATTTTATAAAGTCCCGTTAGTGCTCAATGAATTACTTAATATATACTGCATTATCTATACCAGAGGTCAGCAACCTAGGGCACACGTGCCATGCTTGACGTGTGAGGTGCCTTGGCACGGAATGCAGGCTACCAGACACCAGACCCAAACAGACTGGCTTGGGAGATCATCAGATGTTCCTCGTAGCTGGCTCAACAGGGGTGCTAGTGGGACCAAGAATCACCCCCCACCCCCAAACCTGCCTGATTGTGCATCAAATGTCTGCTAGTTTGGACCAAGCGAAATGTGACTGTGAAGTTGTGTGTATATAGCAGTGTGTGTCTAGCAGTATGTTTGTGTGAGAAAAGTGTGATTTAGCATGTGAGTAACATTATGTGAGGTGGTGTGTCATTGTGTGTATGCCTGGCTTTGTGAATTGGAATTAGTATATATTGGGGCAGTGTGTGTGTCTGCCAGCCTGTATTGGTGTCTGTGTGTATATCCCATCAGTGATGAATGATGCTAAAAAGCCCCCACACACAGATTTACAGGCAGCCCTCCCACAAACAACACAACTGCCAGCCCACATTGACACACACAACACAAAAAGAGCCCCTCCACCTATATACACAACAACACAAACATTGTGACATGCAGACCACACATACTACATACAACCCTCACAAGCAAGCAATACCCCATACACAGCCCACATACATAACACACAATGCCACAAACTGCTCACTCACATATACACAATAGCACAAACAGCCCACATATACGCACACATAACACAAGCAGGATAATGTAATAACCATACATAAACAGAATATATCAATATACACACATCAATTCCAAATTAAAATAGGACGGGCACGCCACAGGATTTCAGACTTGTTTTAGCACAGATAACCCTAATCTAGTTACCATTTAGTATGCAGACAATGTCACATCAGGTTTTGTGTGTGATTTATTTTATGTATATACAATATATATTATGTATTTAACACTGTGTATATGTATATAAATTACATTCTCCCTGGTGAGTGACACTGAAGGCAGCAAGCCCATACATTGTTTTTCTATGACATTTACAATATTTAATATTGCTTTATGAATGTTTGCCATGACCTATCTGCTATGCTGGAATCCAGAATGGCTGTTGGAATCTTGATGGCTTTGTCATTGAAGAATGTATCCTCCAGCATTACTTTATAATATTCACATTGGCCTGGCTGCATCAATGTTATGTATAAATGCAATGTTGCAATGAATGCTACAAAGGTAGGAGCGAGTAACAATCTCACTGGTTGATCCTACAAGCTTAGTCATGGATTTCACTTGTTTGGAAATAGTGATTTGATTACCCATTTACAACCTGGAGTTTAACATCTGAGATTAAACTGACCTTTTTTGGCTTGGACTTTCATTGTGTATGAACCAATCTGGGACTTTCATTGTGCATGGACCAATCTGGGACTTTCCTTATGCATGGACCAATCTGGTGGGACATGTTATTGTGTATGGACCAATCTGGGGCTTTCATTGTGCATGGACCAATCTGGCGGGACATGTTATTGTGTATGGACCAATCTGGGACTTTCCTTGTGCATGGACCAATCTGGTGGGACATGTTATTGTGTATGGACCAATCTGGGACTTTCCTTGTGCATGAACCAATCTGAGACTTTCCTTGTGCATGGACCAATCTGGGACTTTCATTGTGCATGGACCAATCTGGGGCTTTCATTGTGCATGGACCAATCTGAGACTTTCCTTGTGCATGGACCAATCTGAGACTTTCATTGTGCATGGACCAATCTGGTGGGACATGTTATCGTGTATGGACCAATCTGAGACTTTCCTTGTGCATGGACCAATCTGGTGGGACATGTTATTGTGCATGGACCAATCTTGGGCTTTCATTGTGCATGGACCAATCTGGGACTTTCCTTGTGCATGGACCAATCTGAGACTTTCATTGTGCATGGACCAATCTGGAACTTTTATTGTGTATGGACCAATCTGGGATTTTCATTTTGCATGGACCAATCTGGGATTTTCATTGTGCATGGATCCCATGAAATGAGTGGTGTTTTCTGTGATGCAGAGGCCTCTCTGCCACTGAGATTGATTTGAATTTTTCTACACTTTATTAAATATAAGAAATACATCTTGAAATATAAAACCAGTGAGGTCTTTGGCATAAGATGTAAATAAAAGAGACTCAAACTTGGACTGAAATCAACAATCCTGCAATAACATGCAATCAGAATATTTAGACAGTTCAGAATACATAAAATGATTGCAAACATCATTGTGACATTCAACTCAAATTCTCCTATTTAACAAATCGTCCTGCTTCTCACAGAATAAAACTATTTGGTTTCAGAACTTCACAGAACTTCACTACAACCATCAGTTAAATGTTCTATTTATTGTTATAGGAGTGGAACCAACATACCTCTGCAAGCAAACACAACTCACTGAAGTGCCATGTGAAATGTCTTAGTTTTGTGTATTTTTATGAACTATCTGCTCTTTTTTCCATTTTACTGTTCGATATGAGGCTCAGATCGAAGAAACAAGCTACAAAAAGACCAGCTGACCAGGACAGGTATTAGTGTCTTCTTTAGGAGTCCTTCTCTCAAACATTTGACCAAAATGGCTTATCTTTCCAAGACCCACTCAACTGTCCTTATAACCGTGAGGTCACGATGCCTGCCACAAAAACTGGAAACAAGTCTTTATGATGTATGATTGATCAGTACGTTAGGCCTCTCTGTATGAAGGGGTGAAAATCAATGGTAGATTAAAGACTGCCGAAGAGAGTGTTAGAATATTAGAACTTAAGATGGACGCAAAATACCGTTGAAGAATCAGTCAAGCGGCTTTAAATATCACAAATAAACAATTAAATGTTCAGCTTGTGGATGTATTCTTCTCTCTGTGTTCTTCTCTTTCTCCACCTCTCACTAAAATTCTCAATCTCTCTCTCTCCTCTTGTATATTTCCATTGCCCTTCAAACATGCAACTGTAACCCCAATTCTAAAGAAGCCCAATCTTGACCCTAACTCCCCATCCAACTATCGTTCTATCTCGCTACTGCCTTTTGCATCCAAGATCCTTGAAAAAATTGTGTATGCAAAATTGACAGACATCCTCAAGTCCAACTCTCTGCTAGACCCGCTTCAGTCTGGTTTCCGCGCTAAGCACTCTGTGGAAACGGCACTGACCAAAGTATCCAATGATCTACTCGCTGCAAAATATCGTGGTCACTACTCTATCCTAATTCTCCTTGACTTGTCTGCGGCTTTTGACACTGTTGATCATCAACAGCTTCTTCTCATCCTCTGCAATATCGGTCTACAAGATATTGCTCTCTCCTGGTGCTCCTCCTACCTCTCCCAGCGCTCTTTCAGTGTTTCTTTCTCTGGCTCTGCTTCTTCTCCCCAACTCCTCTCTGTTGGTGTCCCCCAAGGTACAGTCCTTGGTCCCTACTGTTCTCCATCTATACTGCCTCCCTTGGTAAACTCATTAGCTCCTTTGGTTTCCAATATCATTTCTATGCAGATGACACGCAAATCTACCTGTCCTCTCATGATCTCTCACCGTCCCTCTTGACTAGTGTCTCTGACTGCCTCTCTACTGTTTCTAACTGGATGGCTGCCCACTTCCTTAAACTAAACTTGACCAAAACTGAAATTCTGGTCTTTCCTCCCTCAAGTGTTGTTACTCCTGTGTCTGTCTCCCTCCAAGTCAACGGTGCTACCATCAGCTCCACCACGCAGGCTCGCTGCCTAGGTGTTCTCTTTGACTCCGACCTCTCCTTCAAGCCTCATGTTCAATCTATCGCCAAATCCTGTCATTTCCATCTCTAAAACATTTTGCGCATCCGCCCCTACTTAACGCCAGATGCGACTAAGGTGTTGGTCCATTCCACTGTCCTTTCTTGCCTTGACTACTTTAATCCACTTCTCAGTGGTCTTACGTGCTCCCAACTTGCGCCGTTACAGTCCATAATGAATGCGGCGGCGAGGCTCATCTTCCTGTCCGCCCGCACCTCCCATGCCTCACCCTTCTGTCAGTCCCTACATTGGCTTCCTAAAAATATAGAGCTCAATTTAAAATTCTGGTTCTTGCTTTCAAATCTCTACATAATGCTGCTCCCACCTATCTATCCTCCCTTATGCACAAGTATGTCCCGTCTAGGCCCTTACAATCTGCTGAAGACTTACGTCTATCTTCTGTCCGTACTCCCACCTCTGATGCTCGTCTTCAAGATTTCTCGAGGGCTGCACCGTTCCTGTGGAACTCGCTTCCCTCCTCCGTTAGATGCTCACCCAGTCTCCACTCCTTCAAAAAATCATTAAAAACCAAGTTCTTCGTAAAAGTATATCAATTAAACTGTTTTAATAGCTCCCGACTGATTCCTCTTCTACAACTGTCACTAGTCTAATACTATCCTTACCTTTTTGTGTCATTTTACCCCACTCCCTCTAGCATGTAAGCTCATTGAGCAGGACCCTCAACCCCTCTGTTCCTGTGTCCAACTTGTCTGGTTACAACTACATGTCTGTTCGTCCACCCATTGTAAAGCGCTGCGGAATTTGACGGCGCTCTATAAATATCATAATAATTATAATAATAATATTAATAAGATAAACATTGATGGAAGGATATCTATGTTCATGGATTACCAGAAATTGATATGGCCCAAAAATGTCACATTAATTTAGGAGGCTGTTGGCTACTATTTTGCCATGCATGCAGGTTAACTTAATACAATCTGACAACGTGTTCAAATTGCCAAGCTATGCCCCGGAGGTTGTTAATAGAGATTTTATGGTAAAACTTCTAGATGTCCTTGTTGTGACAATAGGTTAAACACCTAACCAGGAATAACTTACTTGTCAATTAGTGTGAAAAGTAGCGCTTCAAAAACAATATGGTAAGTAGCTGCTCTACAACACCCATGAGGGGATACCTTTTACTTCACCTTAAATGTATAGCAAGAAATTATTATAAGGAAAATACTTTATAATCGGTGGGTGAAGCGCTAATTGGTCAAGAGGCAATTATGTGCTTACCCCTTACTGAGAAGTTATGTGAGATCTAGATGAGGGGTAATATGAACAGAGAAAAAAAGAACAAAACAGATCTAGTGCAGATGGTGTTTGAAAAATAGCAAACACAAAGTAGAATAGGTAGACACACTCACAATTTTCAGAGCCTGAGGATAAGGCTCTATAACAACGCTTTTTATGGGCAGCACCCCACCTTCTTGGATAGATGGAAAATCTCAAAATAAACAAGACAAGGGATTATGGTTCAGTATCTGTAGATGTATCATTGACAATAACCACTTTTAGAAATGGACTCTCACCTTATTGAGAGCCCATATGTGCCTTGGCTCTCAGGTGTAAAAACCTGGTGTCAAATTTTGGGGTGACACTCCCCTGTCTGGAACCTGGAACAGGACTGACTACTGAATGGGGTTCCAATTCATTATTTATTCAGCATCAATATTAAAACAAAAAAAACAAAAACTATGCATACATTTAAAAACAAGTTAAAATGAACTTATCGGTATGTAGTGCAGTCCTTAAATGCCAATACACGTTTCGCTGGGTAAGCTTCTTCAGTTGGCTACGTCCTCCAATCAGTGAGCTTTATGGGCAAGATGCCCTTCCTGCAATATGATGGTTTTTCCTTGTTCCGCCGGAAGTGAAGTAAATTTTCAGTGGTTTTTGATGATGTGTATCTTCGGCTAAGTCTACTGGAAGTGATGCAACGGAATTTGCGGTGCGTCATTTCCAGTTTTGTCAGCAAGTATATCAACTGTTTTCATAGTCCCCATATGTATTTTCCGTCAGGAAAGTTGTAAATGTCCATTTTGAGAGAGGGAAAGGAAAGGGAAAAAAGAAGAGTATCAGATACTAGTTAAAAGTGCTATCTTGGGAGTCATTTATAACCGCTATGGACTCTCAGTGCCTTACCTCCAAGAAAACTACTCCCAAGCTTGCTCCAGGACCCCGCAAATCTCAGGTACCCAGAGAAAAAGATGACTCCATCTTGTTGCAGCGTGAACCTACCTTCAGCAACCGGCCTTGTCACCCTGAATGTACCCAAGTAAGCCTTGAAATTCCAGTGGACAGGGAGGAACCCATGGAGATCGAATTTACCTGAACCAGGTTGCCTCCTAAGGAAAGAGACCGTAGGAGAGTCCATGGCCTGGGTTTGTACTGTGAAGAAAAAGGGCATTTCATCTCTCTCCACCCAACTCGTCCACCTAGGCCAAAAACTCTTCTTATGGGTAACCTATGATCTCATCCTGTCATCCTGGTAACACAGCCTGGAAACTGCCAAGGTTGCTGCCAGACCTGTCCACGTTCCAGGACACAAAAGGGCACCCAGACTATGGCAATCTACGAAACCAGTACCCCTGAGAAAGTCCCTACTCCTGCTCCAGAAACATCTGTACCTCTTCCCGAAGAAACACCTGTTCAAGCAAGCACCATCATCACTTCCTGCCTTGTCAACAATGTTCTTTCACCTGACTGCACATACGCTTCTAATGGCACTGTTGTATGTAAACAGGATCTTGAGATGTTCGAGAAAGCATTGAAAGCTGCTAGAACTGCTTAAGCTCTCCTCTTTGGGTGCTCCAAAAATCTGGAAGAAGGCCAGACGTATGGCATGGATGCCTATGGGAGAACGTACCTCTTGCCAGAGCGTTCTTAAAGGTTCTGACCATGACATCCAGACATGGTCACCCCAGATGTGCCCAACAGGGGATTTGAACCTGGGTATTCTACGGTCATGGGCCTCCTGTTTCTCCTCTGAGCCACTGTTCAGCTCATGTATAAGCCTGAAGTCCGATCCTGCCTTGTCTCCTGCACTAGGGGGTTGGACTTTTCCTGTGACTGCTCCAGTCTCTCACTCCACCTGAAGCAGATGCCTAATCAGCCAGGTATAAAACACTGCCTCTCTCTGAGGACAGTGTCAGTTCATTGACGCTGGTTCCTGTGTTGGTGAGCCAGTGTTCTCCAGTCGGCTCCTGACCTTGGCTTTTTCTTATCGTGTGTCCTGACCTCAGGCATCCTCTGACTTTTGGCTTACCCGTGACGATTCTCCTTCCTGTGTCCTTGCCTGTACTCCAACTTGGAGCAATATCCTGCACAGCCCCCGTGCACAGACTCACAGGCCATGTGAATTCTTACCCGACCACCTTGGCCTGTGTTTATTTGCAAAGGTGAGCATATATCTCTGCATACTGGACTCCACATCAGGTAAGACCCTGACACAACCACTGAGCCCAATTTCATGAACAATGGTAATGCAATTTCTTTTTTTTAAAAAAGGAACTTAACAAAGGTAATGATGTTAAGAATCATAATTTCTGTAAGAGCTATTCAGGTTATAACATTTTAATTGATCATTAGGTTGCTATGCAGTCTAAATTATTTGATTACAGAACTGGATCCAAATTTAACCCCTTAAGGACACATGACATGTGTGACATGTCATGATTCCCTTTTATTCCAGAAGTTTGGTCCTTAAGGGGTTAATCTACTCCACATCTATAAGAGGAGCAAACAATGTATTTTATGAGGATAAACATAAGATTCCGTGGCATTTATTCCGTATTTATATTTGACAACCCACTAAAAATAGCTTAGGATCTTTAGGTGAGGATTTTAGGGATAATGTCAAATTTGGGTAAATATAACCACAAATCCAATCAAAAGTGTAAACATAACATCAGGTTATTTGTTTGTGATCTTGTAATAAGCAGAGAAACAGATGATTCATGGCTTGATAACAGCAGATTGTGCTGGCTTGCTGTGGGCAGGCGTACTGCACAGAGCCAAGGAAGAGAAGATTTCTGTTGGTAATTGTTCTAATCAGCTGTCTGGTGGAGAGATACTGTGTTCTTTGGCAAATCAATATATATTTCTCATTTAATTTAATACAAACAGTACTGGACTGGTACTGTCCATTGTGATATTAACCACTGGAGTACTAGGATTGGTTCGACACATTGCAAAGCCAGACGTTGAGCATGCAATGGAAGCTGAAATGGTTAAACAAAGTTCTGCTACATTTTACAGCAATCCCATCCTCCACACCCCAATAAAAAAATAAAATAAAACAAGTCTGTCTTTGATAGGTAGTTTTTCAGCATAGGAGTGATAGTTCATGGAAAACCCAGCGTCCTTGTCAGTGTGTGTAAAAAAAACATATAAATATTTATGTGAGCAAGTGTATTTAGTTATTTGTTATTTTTAGGAAAACCTTGATTCTTGAAAATGAAAGAAATCTTACTCAATTCCTCCATTGTATAATTATTGTGTTTTATTTTTAGTAACTCGCAGAATGCATCAACAGAAACTTTGAGTCATTTGTCCAATGTTAGTTTGAAAAAGCATGACGTTTGTTTGACCCTAAAGCACAAACACACGCTACGTGTGTGTGTGTGTGTGTGTGTGTGTATATATATGTATGTATGTATGTATGTATGTATGTATGTACACACATGCATACATACACTGGTGTGCTGTGTATGAGGGTGCTGTGTATGTGTGTGTTTGTGATGGGTGCTGTGTGTGTTTGTGATGGGTGTGAGAGTGCTGTTAGTGTGTGTGTGTGTGTGTGTGTAAGTAAGGGTGCTGTTGGTATGTGTATGTGTAACATCCCCCTCCCTTACCTTTTGCTGCTGCCATCCCTGGTGGTCCAGTGGAAAGTGAACTCTAGCCTGTGGGTTATATAGCAGCATCTATAGATAAAAAGTCCAACGCGTTTTGTCTGGCAAAAGGGGACTTCCTCAGGGATATTTAATCTATAGATGCTGCTATATTTATTTCAGTTTCTTTTATATTGTTATAAGTAGTGCATTCATTTATTTTATCTGCTCCATTGGATCTACCTCTACGTCGCCTGGGAGTTCCATATTATATGGAGATATGCCTGATACATTTCTTCACTTGTAAGTGAGACCAATAAAGATATGTTGTAATTTTATTACATACTTCACTATATTTGATTATTTTATTTTGCATATATTCCACGGAGGATCTGTTTCATCATACTACTACCCCTGGGAGGGTGAGAAGCCTGAGTTCATGTTTGTTTGTGAGTGCACCTATTTGCATTAAAATATCACTCACTTATTTATACTGTATTACGCTATGCTAGTTTTAAAAAAAAATAATTTTTTATACAGATTTCATTTATGATTTACGACTTACAATTCAGGTTATTTGTTAATTTTCTATATTACCAAGTATTGGGAGGTGTTTCCATTTTGTCTTTTTAATTATCTGTGTTTTAGGTGTTAGTGAAGTACACCTGGGACTTCTCCCTAATATTTGGTTTTTCATTCCCACTTCGTATAGTGTGTATACTCCATCGTCTGTTTGTATTATACATGTAGTTGCACTGGTGACTATAGTGTCCCTTTAGCATGCTTACGTTTTGTATGTCTCCTCAATGAAATATCTCCACAGACAGTATTTTTAATGGAAAGGCTGACTTTTGGAGACTTTTTTTCCCCCTCAATTTAGCTTTGGTGAACCTAAAATAAGAGCAAGTACCCTGGTGCAAATTAAACTTTAAGGAAATTGCTTTGTTGTCCAATCCCATTGTGATAAATTATGAACCCGTCTCTTTGGGTCCTGGTCGTGTGGCCAATGTGGGAATTTGCCCGGCTATCTTTTGGTTAAGACTGACCCTCTATCCTCCAGACATCAAGCATAGGGGCATAATTGCGATTACAGCTTGTCACAGCATTGGACATCTGAAAAAAAGAAGGGGTACTTGTTCGTTCCTCCACCACATCTTTTTGGGTAAAATTGCAAAAAGACAAAATGTGTGAAGAAGGGAATAGATCAACTGGTGGAGTAAAGGTAAAACAAGCTAGGGAAGTGCTAAAAAAATAACACTTTGGAAAAATGTTCTCTAGGGAGAAACACATTTTCATAAGAGTTTCCGAGAGTTCAGCAGAGTTTTAAACTGCTCCCAACTCTTTCTGTGCACAAAAGAATTGTTCGTTCTCCATAGTCACAAGAGTACCTTTCATTCCTCTCATCGAATCTCTGGCCTCTTATCCACTTATCTCACTAAATTGTCAGATTAACTCACTTAATGAACAACATCATTAGCGGTTTCAGCATACTCCTTATTAATTGCTTCTATTACCGATGCACTTGTCAGATCTTATTTTCCCTTTTTTTGATCTCCATTGCGATGGGATTTCCTTGATGTCAGGAAGTGTTTAATGCCCCTAAATGTCTCTTGCTGTACTTTTACTTTTTAGTTGTCTTCACCCGTTCGGCGAGCAATTGAAATGATGTAAGGAAAGTATTTCCATGTTAATTCAACTAGCACGTAACCTTTTGAAGCACAGCTATAATAATGTCATATCACTGCGTAACAACATTTAACTTTCCATTTGTGAGCAGAGACAGCACAGTCTATTTTACATTTAATGAGAGCTGTGTTAAATAGAAATATAAGCCAACATAGAAGGAAACAATCTGGAAATTAGTTATTAGGGATCATTTGGCACTTTAATAACTCCCGCTTCCAACAAGCATGTAGTGACACTGTGTGTCATTCCTGTGTTACTTCTGATGCCCACAGCTCTCAGTGTACTGACTGCGAGCATCATTCCATTGTCAAGACGAGGGCCGCTCCTATTGCGACTCCATTTCACCATCCCGATGACTGTGTTATTTTATGACATCACTGTCACCTCTGCACGTTATGATGTCATTATTAAAACAGGCCAATAGTATACAGCCTAGGGCTACAGTAACCACTCCTCTTTCGTGATCTCTGTTACTTGAGAGTGCTTTTTGACTTGTGGTATTTGATTTGGTTTTTGACTCGGCTCTGATATCTGACTACTTACCTTTGGAATCCCTGACCTTAATAAAAGTTATATCTAATCCTTAGCCCGTCCTTGATTAGTCTTGTCTGCTTGCAGGTCATCATTGTGATCCTAGTCTGTTTTGGATCGCAGTGATGACGTGGACCTATCTGAACATAGGTAAGCGTATTTAAGGCTTGTTTTAGCCCCCATTCATTGCCCTGTCCTGGTTTCTGTAGAGCTCCAAGTGATTCTCTTGCGATTTCCTGTGTTTGACCCCGGCTTCGTATTTGACTTGTGATTTCTGGTATCCTGATCCCGGCTTCGTATTTGACTCGTGATTTCTGGTATCCTGACCTCGGCTTCGTATTTGACTTGTGATTTCTGGTATCCTGACCTCGGCTTCGTATTTGACTTGTGATTTCTGGTATCCTGACCTCAGCTTCGTATTTGACTCGTGATTTCTGGTATCCTGACCCTGGCTTCGTATTTGACTTGTGATTTCTGGTATCCTGACCCCGGCTTTGTCTTGACTCTGAGTATTCCTGTTGTTTTTATTCTTGACCGACCATTCTAATGCTCAGTAATACGTCTTTCGGATCCACCTTTTGTGGTTTCCTTTCTGTGTATCGGGTTACGACTCCCGTGACAGCTTTTGCATGAGCAGGCTAGGAGTTCATCTGTGGTTTTGGATAAATGCGTGCATTTGACTGGTAAAGTGTATTATTTAGCTCTTTTTTGTTGTTGTTTAATAAAGTTCTTTATAGTGTGAATTTAAATGCCAGAGGAATCATAATTTAAAAAAAATGTGTGTGTGTGTGTGTGTATGTATGTATGTGTGTATATATATATATATATATATATATATATATATATATATATATATATATATATATATATATATATATATATATATATATATATATATATATATATATATATATATATATATATATATATATGTGTATATATGTGTAAAAGTGATTATTTGAATATCTGTTATTTAATTTATTTTTTTAAACAGACGTTTTATTAATTTACAGGGTTATTTTTGAAAGTAAGAACTGTTGCAAATTCAGAGTGAAGTCACAATGAATTTCAAATTGAATGCCAAAAAAGGCCTATTGGGAAATATTTTATTTGGGTCACATCAAATATCAATGACAGAAGACAATAGTACAGGTTACCAACACATTTTGAAATAAACAGAGACTGGTTTACAAAGCTTTGACGAGTTAATCAGCTTCTAAAGTCTGTATCGTATGTTTCATCACAGTGTTTATATTGTATCACAAGCACGAAATAGATGTCTTAACATTATTGGAAAACCAAAGAATGGTTTAACTTGGGTTTGATTAATGATGTCACAAAATAGCCACAGTTATCATTCTTGAATAAATTATTTAATTCTGACCCTTTTGTTAGCTAGACATATTTTAAGTATTTTAGTTCTTCAAAGTATGCACTATTTGCCGTTATCTAAATACAAATCTAATATAGTTCACAAGTTTAAGTTGAGTTACAGTTTGCTCAACCTTTTAATTGTTGCCTCTTCTTAATAATAAACATAGCCTGTATTTTCTTTAATATCATAATTCTACTAATTAACGTTCTTTTCTATTTTTCGCTACAGCTCTAACTGTACGATTTATTACAAAACGATTCATTGGGGATTATGATCCAACTCTTGGTAAGTAATACATTTTATGATAATTTATCAAATTGAATAATTTACACTGTCTCTCTAGTCATTCGGTAATAAATAAACCTCACAACAGGAGTAAAATTATACATAATCTGCATTCAGTTCCGTTTCAAGGGATCTAAAAAGAGAAACAAAGAAACATTAAAGTAGCAGATCGTGGACTATCTATTTATGTTTAATTGTAATGTAGTACAAGAGAGCACTTCTCAGACCATACCTTGGTGTAAACAACAGTGAGGCCCTTAAAGGAACACTTTAAGTAAAAAAAAAAAAAAAAGTTTAAGAAAATGCCAGTTTCAATTGAAAGCCTTATATCTTTAGATAAGCTATTAAATGATTTAATATTTTTGGATAAACTTTTGAAATGTTTTTTTTTTTTTTTTTGTTCAAAATTTTACATTTCTTACAAACGTGATAAAATGTAAATAAATAAAAAAAAATAATAAAATATATATATATTAAAAAATATGAATATTTAAAACTATATTTTTAGAAAAGTGAAATCATTGTAAAAGTTTATCCAAAAATATTAAATTATTTGAAAACTATATCTAAAAATATGAAATTGCAAACCGCCAGGGTCGCATGTTAAGAGGTCCATCGGCTGGCCCATGCTGTCAGGGCCCGGTCAGCGCTGGGCGCTTTAACAGTGCGACCAGGCCCCCTGTGATGACATCACTGCTGGGAGGAAGTGACTAACCAGTCACTCAGTCACTCCTCCCAGCATACAGAGAGCCGCGCGGGAGAAAGCAGGAAGGAGGGAGTCAGTGTGAACTCTGACTCCCATCAGGCTGAGCCACCACTGGACCCCTGGGAAATTCACAAAAGGTAGGAAACATTTTGTGTGTGTGTGTCTGTCTCACGGTCAGGGGGGAGAGGGTCAGGGTGAGGGGGAGACGAGGGAAGGGGGGCCCATGGATCAGTTTTGCACCGGGCCCCATGGATTTTGTGTACGCCACTGAAAGTGGCTGACACATTTCGATAGGAAACACACAAGTGAACCGAAGCAAGCCCTTATAACACACTTTTTAACGAGCTGACGTTTCACCCTTATGATAAAGCTTGTTGAATTGGGGTTGGTGCAGACTGCACACAGTAACTTCATATATTTCAGAATACCATGTTGCCATGCCATGTAAATTTAAAACAATGGCTTGTTCTTACTAAGCCTACATTTCTTCAAAGCCTACAGTATACCATTCACATTCACCCATTGTCCATTCAGTCTAAACTCAAGCCATGGGTTAAAATTATATATTTTTTTATTATTTAATGTTATTTTTGTCTCAGAAATGTATTTTGCACAACATATTCAGCATTTGTAGTATAATGTTACCTTTTTCAACAGTAGGTTCTAGGCTTCCATGCCAACAGCATTAATATAGGGCTACTAATCCAGAACCCATCTACCATTTGAGTGCAATGGTAGCACGTTTGTGTTCTTGCCATTCAGCTATGTAAATTATGATACACTCACTGAGTCAGACTCAATATTGACTGACCGAGGCACAGGTTTAATTTAAATACTTACTAAAACACACAAAGACAGGAAAATTAATCAAATTTAATATCTCTTAAAATCTGGGTTTGTTGTCCTTTAAAATAACAGCATGTATTACCAAGGCAACGGGTTTCTTTACCATGTCTCTGGACATTTGGTCATTGCATGCAGTCATTTTCCACTTGAATTGTGCAAGCTACTTCTTGCCAGTTTAAATTATTGTGCAATCAGTTGATTTCTCTACGAGAAGCCTCTGTAACATAGCCCCCCTTTCAAACAAATCTCATGTTATTAAAGTATTTATCCTGCATTAAATTTATCTTGGTTACCTGAATAGAGATTTTGATAAAAAAATAAATAATAATTTAGAATATTTTTTATTTTTTTTTATTTGTTTAATAAGTGAAATTTGTTTCCTTCAGGAATTTTTTTTTTTTTTAATTAAAAAAATTATTAAAATGATCTCTGCTTTTTTAAATTGTACTTTCTGCCTAAATTTCTGGCTCTTTAAATGCTTCCACATCCCAGTCACTACTAGCATTAATTGATAGCAGCAATGAAGAATGCTTCTTTTATTCAGCCATTGGGTGGTGTAATAAAATATCATACTCTAATGAATGTATCTCTCAGTGGTGTGCTAGATACAAGAGGCATAAGCTGCAATATTACCAGCGGATCTATGGCTTTATTCAATGACGTGGGGACATGAGGTGATGATTGTAGGTGGGAACAAAAACACCAAATATAAATATCAGGCAAAAAGCCACACATGACAAGGTTGTAAGGAGTCCAGCAACAACATTCAAATGCAAAAAAACGAAAACAGTGAATAGTGCTGATATCTCCTTTTATATACAGGGAGTGCAGAATTATTAGGCAAATGAGTATTTTGACCACATCATCCTCTTTATGCATGTTGTCTTACTCCAAGCTGTATAGGCTCGAAAGCCTACTACCAATTAAGCATATTAGGTGATGTGCATCTCTGTAATGAGAAGGGGTGTGGTCTAATGACATCAACACCCTATATCAGGTGTGCATAATTATTAGGCAACTTCCTTTCCTTTGGCAAAATGGGTCAAAAGAAGGACTTGACAGGCTCAGAAAAGTCAAAAATAGTGAGATATCTTGCAGAGGGATGCAGCACTCTTAAAATTGCAAAGCTTCTGAAGCGTGATCATCGAACAATCAAGCGTTTCATTCAAAATAGTCAACAGGGTCGCAAGAAGCGTGTGGAAAAACCAAGGCGCAAAATAACTGCCCATGAACTGAGAAAAGTCAAGCGTGCAGCTGCCACGATGCCACTTGCCACCAGTTTGGCCATATTTCAGAGCTGCAACATCACTGGAGTGCCCAAAAGCACAAGGTGTGCAATACTCAGAGACATGGCCAAGGTAAGAAAGGCTGAAAGACGACCACCACTGAACAAGACACACAAGCTGAAACGTCAAGACTGGGCCAAGAAATATCTCAAGACTGATTTTTCTAAGGTTTTATGGACTGATGAAATGAGAGTGAGTCTTGATGGGCCAGATGGATGGGCCCGTGGCTGGATTGGTAAAGGGCAGAGAGCTCCAGTCCGACTCAGACGCCAGCAAGGTGGAGGTGGAGTACTGGTTTGGGCTGGTATCATCAAAGATGAGCTTGTGGGGCCTTTTCGGGTTGAGGATGGAGTCAAGCTCAACTCCCAGTCCTACTGCCAGTTCCTGGAAGACACCTTCTTCAAGCAGTGGTACAGGAAGAAGTCTGATTTTCATGCAGGACAATGCTCCATCACACGCGTCCAAGTACTCCACAGCTTGGCTGGCAAGAAAGGGTATAAAAGAAGAAAATCTAATGACATGGCCTCCTTGTTCACCTGATCTGAACCCCATTGAGAACCTGTGGTCCATCATCAAATGTGAGATTTACAAGGAGGGAAAACAGTACACCTCTCTGAACAGTGTCTGGGAGGCTGTGGTTGCTGCTGCACGCAATGTTGATGGTGAACAGATCAAAACACTGACAGAATCCATGGATGGCAGGCTTTTGAGTGTCCTTGCAAAGAAAGGTGGCTATATTGGTCACTGATTTGTTTTTGTTTTGTTTTTGAATGTCAGAAATGTATATTTGTGAATGTTGAGATGTTATATTGGTTTCACTGGTAATAATAAATAATTGAAATGGGTATATATTTGTTTTTTGTTAAGTTGCCTAATAATTATGCACAGTAATAGTCACCTGCACACACAGATATCCCCCTAACATAGCTAAAACTAAAAACAAACTAAAAACTACTTCCAAAAATATTCAGCTTTGATATTAATGAGTTTTTTGGGTTCATTGAGAACATGGTTGTTGTTCAATAATAAAATTAATCCTCAAAAATACAACTTGCCTAATAATTCTGCACTCCCTGTAGTATAATAATTACATTCTTCCTTTTTCCAGCGTAGTTTGAAATAATTTTGTTAAACTTGATAAAATGTTGTAAAACACAAAGCGAATAGATTACCATATTATATTTGACATGTACTAATTAAAGATTGTTTAAATTTTATATCTTGTTACCAGTAGAGTTCTATAAACTGAAATTGACACAAAGTAATATTATATTGCACATTATTTAGCACTGATGGGTAATTTTTCATTAACGTTTATGACTTTTTCCATTGCACACTAAGCGTAGGAGGAGTGCAAACTACACTGGCCGCTATCAAGAATCACTCAACTCAAATGTGTAGAGTCCCTTACTGTGAGTTCTTAAACAAAGTCTATATGTACCTACTAATGCATGTAGCTGTAAAAAAACAACAACTTTGCAAAGGATTCTATAGCAGGTACGATAAATACGTTGTACCATACATTCTAAGATACAAGTCACACTGAGGTGGCCAACCCAACCACAGTCACCAGAACTGCTAGAAATGCAGATTACTTCAGCGGGTTTGTGGATAAGATTTGCATGAATTGGGCACCGGGAGAGCTGATGAAATTGGGTGGAAGTACAGTAAAGAGAGGTGAGAACAAAAAAGGAAGAATGATACAACTATAGATAACCAAACCAGCATTGGGATGGATGCTCTCAGGTCTTTGAGGAGCATTAATCCCATATGCACGCTCCACTGTGTTCTACATTCTAAGTTAGATGGTAAGTCTAGGATCCCGTGACTAGGCAACTTCATCATACGGGGGAAGAGCAGTGAAGCAAACTCCTGAACTCAGCTACTCACTACCCCTAAACCACGTCTAATTGTGCAGAATGGGTCTTTCCAGCTAAACATTGATATGAGACCTTTACGTAAACGTAGGAGGTCAACAATATATAAACAAAGTATTTTACTATTTACTATACTATCACATTAACAAATCATTGTTAAAGCCACTACCGAGGTGACCCGGCCGTTGCCAAGCTTCAAACCCAGATATGAACATGTATGCAAATAATAATTAATATTTAAGCAATTGCAGTATCTCATTTAATTAGCAAAAATGCTACAATTTTATAGTAACTGATTGAACCCACGGAGAAAAGCAGATGGCATGGGATATCTTAAATGACTCACACACGAAGAAGTCCCACGGTGTATGTACTGTCACTGATCCTGCTGAATAATTTACATACGCAAAACAAAAACATTATAATTTGAGCATTATAGACTGATGTTTAAATCATAAAACATAGAGCTCTGGTTAAGCTCTTTCCTGTTGGTACAAGTTAACCTTAGGCTAGTACTGGCGTATCGTGTGATGCACTCGCTTTTTACTTTTTTTGTGTCATCCCCAAATTTGTGACTGTTTAACTGAATTCAGGTCAGACGGGGATTATATTACTAATATTCAGCATTTTAATCATTTTTCCCATTCAGCTATTTTTGCAAGTAAGTTGCCATTTCTGCAGCACTTACAGTCTACTGAATAAACCCCTTAATCCACTGGTGGCAAGCCTGTGCCTGTAATCTCTGGTGCTCCAGCTGCTCTGGTAATAGTCCTCACCAAATCCCGGAGGAAGAGCCTGGTATTCCCATCATGCATTATTTAAACTGTTCTTATAATGTTTTACAGAAAGCCAGCGCTGTTTTCTTTCTTTCATTTTTAAGGAGCCTAAGAATTGATATTAAAGTTTCAGGATTCATTAATTACACTGTGTCGTGCTTTATGGAAAAATACAAAAGCTCTAAAATTAAGCCGATCATTTTAAATTAAACTACTAAGATTCATTTAACACATTTAATCACAATAACATATTTCGTTTTGAATTTTTCTATAGACTAAACCGGATTGATTAAATAGTTCAGGCAAGAAGTAATGATAGTTGTTTTTCTTGCTCATCCTTGTGCTAACTTTTTACCTAACCATTTTATCGCCTTGCACTCTATGCTCAGAGTCGCATGGGTGGCCCAGGCCCCACATTCACAAATGCAGTGAATATTGATATATATGATAATGCAAGAACTACGCAAACATTTGGTGGGATTGAGCAACAAAGCATTTGGAGGAATGCTGCCTATGACCTCAAGAACACCATCCCCACCATCAAACATGGAGGTAGAAACATTATGCTTTGCGAGTGCTTTTCTGCTAAGGGGACAAGACAACTGCAACGCATCAAAGGGACGATGGACGGGGTCATGTACCTTCAAATTTTGGGTGAAAACCTATCCAGGGCATTGAAAATGAGTCTTGGATGGATATTCCAGCATGACAATGGTCCAAAACAAACAGCCAAGGCAACAAAGGAGTGGCTCAAGAAGAAACACACTAAGGTCTTGGAGGGGCCTAGCCAGTCTCCAGACCTTAATCTCATAGAAAATCTGTGGAGGGAGCAGAAGATTCGAGTTACCAAACGTCAGCCTCGAAACCTTAATGACTTGGAGAGAATCTGCCAAGAGGAGTGGGATAAAATCCCTCTTGAGATGTGTGCAAACCTGGTGCCCAACTACAAGAAACGTCTGACCTCTGTGATTGCCAACAAGGGTTTTGCCACCAAGTACTAAGTCGAAGGGATCAAATACTTATTTCAGTCATGGACATTCAAATCAATTTATAACTTTTTTGACATGCGTTTTTCTAGAATTTTTTGTTGTTGTTATTCTGTCTCTCACTGTTAAAATATACCTACCATTAAAATTGTAGACTGATCATTTCTTTGTTAGCGGGCAAACGTTCAAAATCAACAGGGGATCATATACCTCTTTCCCTCACTGTATCTAATGTACCTTGGTAGCCTCTCAATAAATGTAATAAATTAACTTTGCACCCTCCAAATAAAGTTGTCAAATGATGGATTACAATGATAACCTAAAAATGGTCAGATAACATTTCCCTCAGGACTTGCATCCTATCATTGCCATCCAAGGTGCAATGATAGGCCAGCCTTTGGGTGTCACGACACACACTAAGCATGCTTGCTACTTAGTTCTGGGGATCACATGGTTAAAAATAAATAAAAAATTTGTCTGTGCTGCACTGGAAACAATGATAAAATAAAACCTTAATAACACCAATACTTAACTTTTAGTATCACAAGCTGCAACCACCAAGACAGTTTACAAATGGGATGGTTTAGTTCCCCAAGCAAGTGTCATGATACTGGTCCCTCCTGGCGCCGTGCGATCACAGAAATTATGTATTTTCTGAGTTCTGACACACACACTTCCTGGTGCCTTATTATGACATCATATATAATGTGGATCCCTCTCATTAGTCTCCTTTTATAGTCAGCACATGTCGCTTTTGATGTTGTGTACAGCTTGTGACATCACGGTCCTCTGTGACCAATCACTACCCAGTATTGGGTATATATACTTGTTTCCTTGTCCTGTTTTGGTTCTTGTTACCCGAGTGTGTGTTTTATACAGTGCATTGGATTTCCTGTTTTCTGACCTTGGCTTGTTTAATTATTGTAGCTCTCTGTTATCCTGATCTTGGTCTGGCTATCGATTCCGTGTATTTCTATAATCCTGATCTCTGCTTGTCTCTCGTTTATTCTCTGTCTCCTTACAGAGATTTCATATATCTGTCTCAGGCACTAACCCGGCCTCTCTAAGGACCGGTACGTGTACCTTTACTGTTACCTTTAGGTTTGTCTGTTAGGGTAACTTTAATCCTGACAGCAAGTTAGATTAACCAACCCACAAAACACAATTTAGTTAAATATTTATGTCAGCAACATACTATTAAACAGGCTTCATCGGGCTTGTGAATCCAGATATGAGAGGTCAAAGACAGAATTAGGTTATTATTATTTTAGCAATGAAAATACTAACAAATCTTACACTGTGTCAAAATTACACAAAACAAAAGAACATACAAAATAAAATGGGACTTAAACCAAACACATAACCTACACAAGTGCAAATATCCCTGAGAGCCTTACACTGGGCCAAATGGTCCGAACAAATGAAACTAGGAAAGTTAGCTGTTCTAATGTAATTAACAGAACCCATCATTGCAGATCAATAGCATCAGTCAATGCAGATCAGCGACTTATATCAGAACATTACATGCAATATACCACAATGTTGGATAAAACGATGCATCAATGACATTATGCTCTATAGCACGTGTCAAACTGTACTTGACTACAATTGTTGAATTCTAACTTCAGTGATTCTTTACCAGAGAACAGTAAGCATTTATGTCTAATAGCTCTCGTTCATCACCCCTGCTCTATAAAGTCCCATTGCATCATATGTACATGACAGATGTCATTTAAAACATTAAACAATCATGTCTAATTTTAAGAGAAAAATCCATACTCCCTAATTACTGTTTTTCCAAACATGTTGTTTAGAGACACTAAGGTTCTTTCAGGAGTAAAGCCGCTAATTCCGAATCATACCGTACATGATTTAGAAAGCCTTATGAAAGGAATTTAAATCCAAGGATTAGTGTCATTTACTTTCCAAAGTACAGCAATACAGTTTATAGATAAAGAAGCAATTCGCTGCCAGAGGCATCTAATATGTCATTTTACTCTTGGTGAAAGTGGAATATTTATACAGAGTGTTTCAAATTGCCATTTCACACAGACCGGACAATTTAGGCATCTTAACAATATACTCCTGGTGCCGAGTGTAAGGCTGCATCTCACAGAGAAACCTATGAAGCTCATCCTGTATTTTTTACATGGCAAGATAAAGACCAGTAGAATCTCCCATTCACATGTTTGAGCAGTCCTCATTTATATTTTTCATTGAATGGAACCAGTGTGTGTAGTTCTCTTCTGTTATGGTAAATTCCAATAAACTACTTCTGCAAAGAACGACTATAGTCACCAGTAAGGGCAACAGTATTGGTTGGGAGAACTCAACCATTTCCTCCTATAAAGGTGTCGATGGAAATGGGTTAGATCCTGGGTTAATTAGGGTTAACACACTGCAACAGCTCCTCGGTTGTCTGTCTCATTTAGTTAAAAATTAGGACCGGGATTGTGTCTAGTGTAGGACATGATGTACTATACACTGGGAGTTGAGGTCCCAAAGTTGGGATTGGCTGATACAGACCCAGATGGCTTTCTAATCCGACCATACCTGTTCTTATTCATCCCGCCCCCCTTGGCAGCCTCCCCATACAGTTCAGATGAGGAAGAGTTTCTCACTATCTTGTAATGTGTAGGGAAGGCCCGGGCCCGGATAACGTTAATTGAAATGATGCATATATCTATTTTATATGTACACTGACCAAAATTATAAACTCAACACTTTTGTTTTTGCCCCCATTTTTCATGAGCTGAACTCAAAGATCTAAGACTTTTTCTATGTACACAAAAGGCCTATTTCTCTCAAATATTGTTCACAAATCTGTCTAAATCTGTGTTAGTGAGCACTTCTCCTTTGTCGAGATAATCCATCCAGCTCACAGGTGTGGCATATCAAGATGCTGATTAGACAGTATGATTATTGCACAGGCTGGCCACAATAAAAGGCCACTCTGAAATGTGAAGTTTTATCACACAGCACAATGCCACAGATGTCGCAGGTTTTGAGGGAGCGTGCAATTGGCATGCTGACTGCAGAAATGTCCACCAGAGCTTCAAGAGAAATGTTTTCCCTGAATTTGTCAAAATGTAGCAAAGGGCAGATCTTCAATCAGCTTTCGCTGCCATACCTTGTATATTCCCATAACGGAACATTCATTCATATCTTAAATTCATCTATTGAGTATTGTTGTGGTTTGCATGCATGCCATTGACAGGAAGATCATTGGAGGTCCAGGTGTTTAGTCTTTTAACCTTTTAGTTCTTTATTTAAATGTAGAGCAGGTTACATCAGAAAAGCAAAATGCTAAATTCAATTGAAAAATATTGCATGTTTTGCTACAATTGTTGTTATAAAAAGAAAAGTCTGTTTGCCCACAACTAACAAAAAGCATACAAAGAAAAAAAATAAACAATGAATAATAAAAAAAGGGGGGGGATGGTAAAGAAAGAAGGTACTTTGGCCACAAGGCCTTATAACCTGGAGAATACCAGGTCTACAAAGGAAAAAAACAGGAAGATCCATTTCTGTCTACTGGAGTAGTCTTCAGTCAATATGGGCCTCAATTCAACAAACTTTGCAAATGATTACTGTTAGCAAAATGTTCTAATTCGTTAATTAAAGTCTATGGGAATGTTAATAGATTAATTACTTGGAAAGTTTTTTCTAACAGTATTGAATCATTTGGAAAGCTTATTAAAGCAAGACTATAGGCCTTAATTAAATAATTTTGGATACGTTTTTCAAATGATTTAATATTGATGAATACATTTTTTTTAATTTTTTTAAGATTTGATATTTTTCAAAATATTGTAATAATTTTATGTTTTTGAGAAATGAATATATTTTTTCACTCGGACATCGTCTGGGGAGTATGCGGAATAGACTGAAAAGTCGGAGGGGACCTCTACACATAGTTACATAGCTGAAAAGAGACTTGCGTCCATCAAGTTCAGCCTTCCTCACAAATGTTTTTGCTGTTGATCCAAACACGGTTAACTTTTGTTACTATTTTAATATTTTGGAAAATAAATCATTTTAAATGCTCATCCAAAATTATTCAATCATTTGGAAAACGTATCCAAACAAATTAAATTGAGGCCTAAATGCCAATAAGCATTATAGGATTTAGAGGTCCTAATATAAAACGTATAGCATTCCATTAGGTCTCACAGATACTATGTATATTGATTTAGCGTGGTTGGTCTGGCATGTTATTGTAATAATGGCTTTTCTCAGTACTCACATATTTTATTTGAGCAGTATAGGCTCTTGGGAGTAGTTCTTGCATTGTTTATAATCACAAACTGGCCTTGTGTAAACAGTAAATGCGTATATGAATGACCAATACAATCTATATGTTCATTCTTTGGATACTTAATGCATTTTCGATTTATTGTTCTTGACAGAAATGATTTACAGACATACGGCTGCAATAGATGGAGAATTTGTCCACTTTGAAATCCTTGATACCGCTGGACAGGTAGGACTCTGGAAATAGAGATTTATCACAAATGGCAAAGAAAAAATAGAATGTAACAAACAGTGATAGCCTGTCTCCTAACGTAAATCCTAATAAAGAATTATATTAACACGATACTTTCTGAAATAGTAATAAAATAAAAATAATGGTAATATGAATAATAATTCATAGGAAAAGCATATTAGCTAACATATTAGGAATGGTTGCAATGTTGTAAGAATTTGTCTAGTTACCATTACAGAAAACGTAAAGGGACACTATAGTCACCAGAACAACTACAGCTTATTGAATTTGTTCTGGTGAGTAGAATCATTACCTTCAGGCTTTTTGCAGTAAACACTGTGTTTTCAGAGAAAATGCAGTGTTTACATTACAGCCTAGGGATACATCCACTGGTCCCTCCTCAGATGGCTACTAGAGGTGCTTCCTGGGGCAGTGCTGCACAGTGTGACTGACATTCAGTGTCTCCACCCTCTGCATGCAGACACTGAATTTTCCTCCTAGAGATACATTCATTCAATGTATCTCTATGAGGAAATGCTGATTGGCCGGGGCTGTGGTTGACTTGTGCTGGTTCTATCCCTGATCTGCCTCCTTGACACTCTCAGCCAATCCAATGCTTTAATCAGAAAGCATTGTGATTGGCTCAGAACATAACTTCTGATAATGTCAGCCAAGCAGGCAGATCAGGGGCAGAGCCAGTAGCAGCAGACATGAACACGTGTTCCTGACCCTACAGTGTTTCTTTAAAGTAATTGTACTTCATGTTGATCATTTTCAAAATATGTTCAGAAGTTTGTGGCTTTTTTTAACCAAATAAATAATAAGTTTTCTAAATTAAATAAAAAGATTTTCTTTGGGTATAATGGGCATGCAGCATTAAAGTTCATCGAACTATTTCCTATATATATGGACTCAGATCATAAGCAAAATATGTCACAGTATATAACCAAAAGTAAACATGGAACAGATAATGCCATGGAGTGAGGTGGGTTTGCAATAAAAGGGGTAACTAAGAGTAAAAGTGCTGAAATGGTGATAGCTGCAAAGTATGAATTAACTTCCCTGTATGTTGGACATGTGATGGCACGAACAAACGTTTCATAGGGGGTAAGGTGTGTGAAAAGGAACCCAGGAAGCGTCTGGGATCTACCGTTAGAAAATTCTAGCTGTCAATGTAGTGAAACTCTATAAAGAAGCCAAAATGTGTTCATAATCAATAACATGCTTTGCTAGCCAACTGTCCAGGACCGTGGAATATCTGGCACAATGTAATATAACGTTAAACATTTCACTTTGCTGTACGCGGAGTGAGTTCTTGATGTTGTCTGCTTTTGCCATCTACTGGCAGTACTACAAATGATTTGGTTAAAGCGGTGTTCTTCAGAAGGATATTGATACCTTAGAGAGGGTTCAGAGAAGGGCTACTAAACTGGTTCATGGATTGCAGGATAAAACTTAACAGGAAAGGTTAAAGGATCTTAACATGTATAGCTTGGAGGAAAGACGAGACAGGGGGGATATGATAGAAACATTTAAATAAATAAAGGGAATCAACACAGTAAAGGAGGAGACTATATTTAAAAGAAGAAAAACTACCACAACAAGAGGACATAGTCTTAAATTAGAGGGACAAAGGTTTAAAAATAATATCAGGAAGTATTACTTTGCTGAGAGGGTAGTGGATGCATGGAATAGCCTTCCAGCTGAAGTGGTAGAGGTTAACACAGTAAAGGAGTTTAAGCATGCGTGGGATAGGCATAAGGCTATCCTAACTATAAGATAAGGCCAGGGACTAATGAAAGTATTTAGAAAATTGGGCAGACTAGATGGGCCGAATGGTTCTTATCTGCCGTCACATTCTATGTTTCTGTGTGAAATTCCAGTACTTTTACACTCTTTCTATCAAAAACGTGCATTAAGATCTTGGAACCAACCAAGATTTTTCTAAAATACACACTTTTACTTGTTTACTATTACACTTTTTTATTTTGGTTTTCTGGGCTTTAATACTAGCTTGGTGTAATAATAGTACGTATTTTTCTTCAGAGTTATATTTCTGTATTTAGTGAAGACAATGCAGGAGCTGAGCTTAACCGATGCTGAAATAAAAAGGATTAAAGGAGATCAGACAATTCCTAGAATTTTTAATATTATGTTCATTTATCTCCTATATTTAATTAACAAATATGTATTTTTATGTATTTTTGACGTGTGAAAGATATAATTAATTATAGAAATCCACTGGTCACTGGTAATCGTTGTCCTTTCCTCCTCGCAGTCACCATGGAGATGAGAGGACAACTGACACAATGTATCTATTTCTCCTCCTGATTTGCATTGTCTGCCCTGACTGTGCCTGTTGGTTAAATGTTAAAGAGAACGATTATTCCTAGCACTAAAGTCCCCTTTAGTGTCCCCTTCCCTAGCAATCTCCCTCTCCCCCTTAAGGCGCAGAAAGGGTTGAAAAAAACTTTTTGTCAGGTACCTGATTCCAGCATCGATGTCCCTCGCTGCTGGTTCAGGCTCAACCTCCACTAGAGGTGGACTTAACCCTCAAATGTAATTATTACGGTTTCTCAATAACTGCAATATTACAATTACACAGGTTAAGGGGACAGGGAAACTGCATCCAAAACCACTTCAATGAGATGAAATGGTCTTGGTGCGTATAGTGTCCATTTAATATAAATTTGAAAGAAAATAGAGCAAGCATTGCAGGGAAAAGTTAACCCCTTGTTGGTAATTCTCTGTGTTATATTCAAGGGCGTAAGTTCCAGAGAGGCGATGGCACCTTTTAAATTTTACCTGATGGTATTCTTGTATTTTTTTTATTAATTTTTTTTTTATACATTCAGAATGTTTTGTTCTTTTTTGCATTGGTTATTTCATAGTTTTCCTATTATCTTAAAGAATAAGTTTCCAAGGGCAGAAGATTTCTGGAAAATACTAAATACCTCTCATTGAGATGAGCACATTTAGAGCGATTTTTATTTTCTGAATCAAGCCTTGAATTATGTTTGGGAAATACCCAAATTAAACTTCTGGACATATTTGAGGATTTTCACCAAATTTTGAAATTCCAAGGTCAATTGGGTGCTGAGTGCACAACACGGACAGAGTTTGAAGTAATGTGATTAATATAATGTGACTGCATTCAAGAAACGTTATTTCAGTATAAGTCCAAGACAACCAAACATCATACTAGGTGTATAGTCATTTTGTAGTAAAGCTTACTCACTAAACACAGGATTGTAGTCTATTAAAAGTTGAAATGCTACATTTAGCCCCAAAATAGCTGATTTGGAAATATTTTACAACTCCCCAAAATATTGCGTTTTATTTTTGAATTCTCTACAATTCTATGTTTAGAGAAAACATCCCACTTGGCTTAATGGCTAATTAACAAATGACTGGATTAATACTAAATTGGAAACATGAGTACAAAAAGAGAATGTTTTCGTAAAATAATTTATCTTTGTTTTGGTTTTACCCAAAGGAGGAAGATTCTTTACAGATCGAAGAGAAAATCAAGTGGGGTGATGGTTTCGCTGTTGTTTATTCGGTGACCGATCGCTGTAGTTTTGACGAAGTGATGAGACTGTGTTTTCTTATTAACCATATTCACTCCAATGCAAAAAAAGGGACCAGTGACCTTCCTCCTGTTGTGATAGTGGCAAACAAGAAGGATCTCCAGTACGATCGCATGGTTTCCATTGAAGAAGGAGAAAAGCTGTCACAGGCATTGAAGTATCCATGTTACGAAATTTCCACGAGAGACAGCTATGATGAGACGGCTGTAGTTTTTAATACTATTTACTACGAGCTGATGAAACAAGGAAACCTTTCGCCGGGATCCTTCAAGAAAAGGGGTGTTTCAAAATTAATGGAAAAAATTCCCAAACTGTACGCTAACTCTGCACTAAACACAAGTGGCAGGAGTCTAAGTTTCAATTCGTTTCGAGATTACATTCCGGAATGAATTGTGGGTGTAAACTGATCCTGATACTTCTAATTCTGCAGTATGAACAGTATTAACTGGAGTAGATAACGCTAAGAATGTATTTTCTGGATTTTTCTTACAATTTACTACTAACTCTAATCTGGGCCAGTTTACATTCGTACACACCAGACATCATCAGCAAATGAATACTATGCCATAGCTGATATAGCAGAAAGTGGTTGTGGAATGAAAAAATGGTCCAAACATGGGAAGGGGACAAGTAGGAATAAGTAGCAAAAAAAGCAGGATTAAGGACTAAGGTCAACCTTACTGATACATAAGCCACTTCACTTACCTCTAAACATGGCCTACAGTAGATTACGGACTATATTTATTCAGATAAAGCAGAATAATTAATTTATTAACAGACATAAATATTACAAATATATACAAAATCACAATAAAAGATAAATTAAGACTGAAATATCTTAATACCCAATTTGCATATATAACTATTCTCGGACACATACTCGATACTTTAAATATTCAACAATGAGCAAGACAATGGTAGGTTCCAATTAAATACCCCAAAAACAGCAACATGTTAGTGAGGCTTTAATGAAATCAAACTGTGTGTTAAATGTAGAGAAAAACCATCACCACCAGCCAACTGTCCATCAGCAAAAAACTACTGACCACCATCACTGGGAGGTGTAGCCTATGTCACTGTCATAGACAAGAAGATAAGGTCTGTGTAATTAACCCCATAAACACACAACTCCCTAAAGTTCTTAAAGCAATTCTAAACCTATACTGCATATTTGCACAACAAACACCTTTTAATAAATTCTTCTTCACCAACATTCAAATACCATTTGAAAACAACACAAATATATAATGTATCCATATAAAGAGTCAAACGTGGTAATATTTCAGATTATCAAGAGAATGTTTAAATTTACAATGTGAAACTTTAAGCAGCATTTTCACCTATTGCATTAAAATAATTAGTGCATGATTTAATTTTTTGGGCCATTTTTATTATTATATTTATAATATTATAATATTATTATTGTTCTATAGAGAATATGTCTGTGAAAACGCCTATTAATACATTTTCATATCATTTTTGCATTACATGATGTTGTATCCCACAAGGGCATTCTAACATGTCTTGAATACTTCCTTTATCTCACACGATTATTCCCTAATGTGAGAATTTAAAGTTAATTAAAACCACACAAAAACAAAAGTTTTAGACTTTAGAAAAACAGACTTTTCTAAAATTAGAATATGGGTAGAGGAGTCATTATCAGACTGGAGCAATTTAAATGGAGTCCAAGAGAAATGGGATTATTTAAAAGTTGCACTATTGAAGGCAACAGAAAATTGCATTAGGCTTGTCAGTAAAAGCAAAAATTCAAGAAACCACTGTGGTACTCCGCAGATGTGGCCAAAATAGTTAAAAACAAAAAGTTAGCATTTAGGAATTATAAAAAAACCCAGAGTGAGGGAGACAAAATGATCTATAAGATTAGGCAGAAAGAGGCTAAGCAAGTTATAAGCACTGGCGTACATACCAGGGTCGCAGGGGTCGCGACTGCGACCGGGCCCGGCCCACCAGGGGGCCCGGCCGCCCCTGCGACCCGGTATGTACGCCCAGGGCCAGCCTCTTCCCCTGGGGGGCCCAGGAGCCGACCACCCCAGGGCCCCCCTGAGGCTGGCCCTGCTGACCCCGGGTGGCCGGTCAGGCAGGCAGGCGGGCGCGCGAGGGAGCACTCAGTGCTTCCTCTTCAGCTCCCTCGCGCACCGCAATGATACCGGAGCCAGAAGATGACGTCATCTTCCGGCGCCGGCATCCCTACGCGGCGCGCGAGGGAGCTGAAGAGGAAGCACTGAGTGCTCCCTCGCGCGCCCGCCTGCCTGCCCGACCGGCCGCCCGCCCAGGAGCCCCACTGGACCCAGGAATAATCCCCCCCAGCACTCCAAGAGGTAAGGAGGCTGGGGGGATTATATTAAAAAAAAAAAAAATCATGTGTTAGTGTGAGTGTGAGTGTTAGTGTGAGTGTTAGAGTGAGTGTTAGTGTGTGTGAGTGTTAGAGTGAGTGTGAGTGTTAGTGTGAGTGTTAGAGTGAGTGTTAGTGTGTGTGATTGTTAGAGTGAGTGTGAGTGTTAGTGTGTGTGTTAGTGTGTGTGAGTGTTAGTGTGTGTGAGTGTTAGTGTGTGTGACTGTTAGAGTGAGTGTTAGAGTGAGTGTTAGTGTGTGTGAGTGTTAGTGTGTGTGACTGTTAGAGTGAGTGTTAGAGTGAGTGTTAGTGTGTGTGAGTGTTAGTGTGTGTGAGTGTTAGTGTGAGTGAGTGTTAGAGTGAGTGTTAGTGTGTGTCTGCTAGTGAGTGTTAGTGTGTTAGTGTGTGTGTCTGCTAGTGAGTGTCAGTGAGTGTGTTACTGTGTGTGTCTTACTGAGTGTGTGTGTGTGTTAGTGAGTCTGTTTGATGTCTGTTAGTGAGTGTGTGTTTGTCAATGAGAGTGTATGTTTTGTAAGTGTGTATGTATGTCTGTCGCTGACTGTATCTCTGTCAGTAAATGTGTGTGTCTGTTAGCTAGTGTGTATGCGTCTGTAAGTGAGAGTGTGTGTGTCTTCAGCACTTACCTTTCTCCAGCGCCGGACTCCCTTGGCGCTGAGGATCCCTCAGCCTCTCAGCTCCGAATGCGACCCCGCACGCATTCAAACCGCCCATAGGAAAGCATTACTCAATGCTTTCCTATGGACGTTCAGTGTGCTCCTCTAGCGGCTGTCCGTGAGACAGCCACTAGAGGCTGGATTAACCCTCAGTGAAACATAGCAGTTTCTCTGAAACCGCTATGTTTTCAGCT
>OW240923.1:118644709-118667309 GCA_933207985.1 Pelobates cultripes | reverse complement strand
TGTACGCCACTGGTTATAAGAGCTTCCAAATCACACACAGAAGAGAAAATAGCACAGTCAGTAAAAAAGGGGGGATAAAACATTTTTTAGATACATAAATGAGAAAAGAAAAGTAAAACAAGGATTAGTTAGATTAAAAACAAAAGAAGGAAGGTATGTAGAAGAGGATAAAGGTCTAGCTGACTGCCTCAATGAATATTTTTGTTCTGTATTTACAGATGAAAATGAAGGAAAGGGACCTCAGTTGAGAAAAGGATAAATGAGTCATTTATTACACGTGAGTTTACAGAGGAAGAGGTTCTATTTCAACTGTCAAAAGTAAAGACAAATAAGTCAATGGGACCTGATGGAATACACCCAAAGCTATTAATAGAGCTTAGTGGTGTACTAGCAAAACCATTAACAGATTTATTTAACCAATCATTGTTAACAGGAGTAGTCCCAGAAGATTGGAAGTTAGCGAATGTTGTGCCCATTTACAAGAAAGGTAATAGGGAGGAGTCGGGCAACTATAGGCCAGTAAGCCTTACTTCAGTAGTGGGGAAAGTGATGGAAACCATGTTAAAGGATAGGATTGATGAACATCTAAAAACACATGGATTTCAAGATCAGAGACAACATGGGTTTACTTCAGGGAGATCATGCCAAACTAATCTTATTGATTTTTTTGATTGGGTAACTAAAATTATAGATCAGGGTGGTGCAGTAGACATTGCTTACCTAGATTTCAGTAAGGCTTTTGACACTGTTGCACATAGAAGGCTTATCAATAAACTGCAATCTTTAAGTTTGGATTCAAATATTGTTGAATGGGTAAGGCAGTGGCTGAGTGACAGGCAACAGAGGGTTGTAGTTAATGGAATATATTCGAAGCTTGGACTTGTCACCAGTGGGGTACCTCAGGGATCTGTACTTGGACCCATTCTCTTTAATATTTTTATTAGTGATATTGCAGAAGGTCTTGATGGTAAGGTATGTCTTTTTGCTGATGATACTAAGATATGTAACAGGGTTGATGTTCCAGGAGGGATAAGCCAAATGGCAAATGATTTAGGTAAACTAGAAAAATGGTCAGAATTGTGGCAACTGACATTTAATGTGGATAAGTGCAAGATAATGCATCTTGGACGTAAAAACCCAAGGGCAGAGTACAGAATATTTGATAGAGTCTAACCTCAACATACTGAGGAAAGGGATTTAGGGGTGATTATTTCTGATGACTTAAAGGTAGGCAGACAATGTAATAGAGCAGCTGGAAATGCTAGCAGAATGCTTGGTTGTATAGGGAGAGGCATTAGCAGTAGAAAGAGGGAGGTGCTCATGCCATTATACAGAACACTGGTGAGACCTCACTTGGAGTATTGTACACAGTACTGGAGACCGTATCTTCAGAAGGATATTGATACCTTAGAGAGGGTTCAGAGAAGGGCTACTAAACTGGTTCATGGATTGCGGGATAAAACTTACCAGGAAAGGTTAAAGGATCTTAACGTATAGCTTGGAGGAAAGACGAGACAGGGGGGATATGATAGAAACATTTAAATATATAAAGGGAATCAACACAGTAAAGGAGGAGACTATATTTAAAAGAAGAAAAACTACCACAACAAGAGGACATAGTCTTAAATTAGAGGGACAAAGGTTTAAAAATAATATCAGGAAGTATTACTTTACTGAGAGGGTAGTGGATGCATGGAATAGCCTTCCAGCTGAAGTGGTAGAGGTTAACACAGTAAAGGAGTTTAAGCATGCATGGGATAGGCATAAGGCTATCCTAACTATAAGATAAGGCCAGGGACTAATGAAAGTATTTAGAAAATTGGGCAGACTAGATGGGCCGAATGGTTCTTATCTGCCGTCACATTCTATGTTTCTATGTTTCTAATTTCAAATCTGAGGCCAGAGTAGCCAAATGGAAACCACAGTTCCCTTAGAGAATTTTTTCAGTTCGCCTATTTTAACCCCTTAAGGACACATGATGGAACTATTAACCTGAAATGCTGTTAATTCACTTTAAATTCTGACTTAAGTGAATACCTTGGTCAGGATAGAAAATTTAAATATGTTAATTGGGCACAAATCACATTGACATACGCCTTGTATTTTTACATATTTTTGGGTTTCAAAAAAACAGTTCATCCTGCTACATCAGTGTGTTAGAGCTGCCATAGTCAATGTATTTCTTTCAGAATATTTAATTATTTTACTCAATACACGGTCAGAAAAGGCAAACATGATCATTGCCAGAGTTTCTCTTTTCTAATTTTTGTATCATTATTTGTTTATGAAAAGATCTTTTTGTTTTTGATCTCTTTGAGTATTTTTACCTTATCTAAACAGCCTTGTTTCTGTGTGTCACTCACATCTTTTCTCAGTCTCTTAAACCAGAGAGTCACACTTTGAATGCAGTGCTTCATTTAGATGACAAGAGTAATATTTCAGAATATTTTAAATCTAGATTGTATCGGGATCTATGTTTTCATTTTGATATTTTTAATGCAGTTTGAGCAATCTTAAAGGACCCCTATAGGCACCCAGACCACTTCAGCTTAATGAAGTGGTCTGGGTGTCAGGTCCAGCTAGGGTTAACCCTTTCAGAGAAACTGCTATGTTTATGTTAGGGTTAATCCAGCCTCCAGTGGCTGTCTCTTGACATCCGCTAGAGGTGCTTGCGTGCTTCTCACTGTGAAAATCACAGTGAGAAGACACCCGTGTCCATAGGAAAGCATTGTGAATGCTTTCCTATGGACTGGCTGAATGCACGCGCGGGTCCTGCCGGGAATGCGCATTCAGTGGAAGAGGAGGAGAAGAGGGAGGAGAGGAGGAGGAGAGCTCCCCGCCCGGCGCTGGAGAAAGAGGTAAGTTTAACCCCTTCCTCTCCCCAGAGCCCGGAGGGAGGGGGTCCCTGAGGGTGGGGGCACCCTCAGGGCACTATAGTGCCAGGAAAACAAGTATTTTTCCTGGCACTATAGTGGTCTTTTAACTTGTGTCTACCCTTTTAGTAAAAATATTAAAACGAAAATATCTATTTTGGATTCATAGAAAACTACAAAAAAAACACACAATTATTATTAATATTGTGACTTGTCTTTATCCAAAAATAAAGCTGTTGCAAAGCAAGTTTAAGTCTGCATATGGAATGGTCCAATGTCTGTAAAAGGCAATCTTTTTTAATGGGAAAACATGAAAATGAAATAAAAACAACAACAAACAGATATCTCAGTCTAGCAGCAGTCACAAAACCAAGGGCAAAGAATACAAGCCGTGAAAAGTAGGAACTCTATCAAGATTGATCAGTTAGTTATCTAATTTCCTTTTATTCATCCTTGTCATCTGGGATTTAATCAACCTTTTCATGATAATATCTAGTGTGTTATGTGCAAGGTAAGTGCACCATGTGCCAGTGAATGGTAAGTGTACCATGTGCCCGTGAAAGGTAAGTGTGCCCTGTGACCATGGAAGGTAAGTGCACCATGTGCCCATGGAAGGCAAGTGCACCATGTGCCAGTGAATGGTAAGTGCACCATGTGCCAGTGAATGGTAAGTGTACCATGTGCCAGTGAATGGTAAGTGCACCATGTGCCAGTGAATGGTAAGTGTACCATGTGCAAGTGAATGGTAAGTGTACCATGTGCCCGTGAAAGGTAAGTGTGCCCTGTGACCATGGAAGGTAAGTGCACCATGTGCCAGTGAATGGTAAGTGCACCATGTGCCAGTGAAAGGTAAGTGTGCCCTGTGACCATGGAAGATAAGTGCACCATGTGCCAGTGAATGGTAAATGCACCATGTGCCAGTGAATGGTAAGTGTACCGTGTGCCAGTGAATGGTAAGTGCACCATCTGCCCATGAAAGGCAATATTTCAAACTGAACAAAGGTCTTTTAAGAGTGGCTATAAATGGTTTAGTATAAAGGTATTAGAACAGACAAGAAGTACAAATACATGTATGAAAGGTAGGGTTATTACTGTGGAAATGACATGTGCCAAAATATAACTACAATGTGAAATATTATCACATGGAACCAGTACAAAGACACTGTGAGCTATTACTCAAACGTTAACATCTGTGTGCAAGGGAGAATATTTAAAGAGACACTACAGTCACCAGAACCCCTACAGCTAAATATATTTGTTCTGGTGTGTATAACCTGTCCCTGCAGGCATTTCAGTAGGGATGTGCATGGGCAAAAAATTTGGTTCGGTTCGGAAATTCGGGTAAAAGAAAATTGGTCTGCTTCGGCAATTCGGACCAATGGCATTCAGTTTGGATCAGCACTTCCGAAATTCGGGACTTCGGCAATTTGGAACTACGGCAATTCAGAATTCAATAATTCGGACCCTAACCCTTAACCCTACCCCTAACCTCTAAACCACTTCAGCAATTCGGTTCGGCACTTCGGCAATTTGGACATTTGCCAATTCAGCAATTTGAACTTCAGGCATTCGTAAGCATCCGAATGTTCGAATTGCACGAAATTCTTCCTAATATATATTCAAAACGAAACAAATTGCACATATCTACATTTCAAAGTAAACGCTCCCTTTCCAGAGAAAAGGCAGTGTTTACATTACTGCCTAGTAACACCTCCAGTGGCATTCACTCAAGCCACCACTAGACATCCTTCCTATATCAGTACTGCACAGTGTGCAGCACCTACGATCAGCGTCTCCACACTCTGCATTAAAGACGCTGAGCACTCCACATAGAGATGCATTGATACAATGTATCTCTGTGAGGAGATGTTGATTGGTGTAGCATTTTACCACACATTTGCAATAGCCTCCCAATGCTTTCCTATTGGAAAGCATTGGATTGGTTGAGATTATCAAGGTTGATGATCTCAGCCATAAAGGCGGGGTCAGTGATGACAAGGCAGGTGCAGTGATGGAAAAAAAGTATGTTTAATCACCTACAAACTCCATGCTGAGAGGGGCTGTAACCTCAACAGCTAATCCAGCGCTATAGTGTTAGGAATACTTGTCTGAACTATAGTGTTCCTTTTAATAGGTATTTTTTTATGTTCTATGAAATTTATAGCAAATTAGCTTGAAATTTTACATAACAATTATAGCTTAAAATTTTTAAAGGGTCATTCTAAGCAACAGAGCCACTACAGCATATTGTTTAGCGCAGTCTCTCTTTAATTGCATGATAAAGTCTATAAAGCCAGAATAGCTCTTGATAATGAGGAAGTGGGGTACCTGCTTTATGAGTGCAGCTTTGTGTGACGGAAAAGCCCAACTTTCGCAAAATCACTTGAAAGCTGTGTCTTCAAAACAAGCAGCTCGGCACCCAAAGTATAAAAGCACCAGAATTATTTCAATGAGCTGTAGTGGTTATGGTTTATAGCGTGCCCTTTATTGCCAATGAACTAGCTCATCAGTTAGAGCTCCATTTGCTGAAACTATAAGTTTATGCACCCTTCCTGTTTAAATCATTTTCTATTATTATCTCAAAAAAGCTGAACAAATTAAATTCATTGAAAAACATGCAAGTAATATAAGACGCTTATTGTATTACTGAAGTTCAAATAACTCTCGCTAGATTCCTAAATCAGATCCTGTTCATCAAGAAAACTAATTGAAGAAATGACTGATTGCATTATATATTCAAAACCTGCTACTAACAATTATATGCAGCCTTCCTCAGTGCCGGATCCGTTATGCCATCTGATTGTATCACATTTCATTAGAATGTTCATGGAGGTGGAACTGTGATATCTAAAAAGTGAGATTGTATCTGGTTCAGAAGGTGTTTCACACTTTGCTCACAGTATTGAATGGTGAATTGGTTACCAAGCAGTGTAGATGTTCAATATGACTCAGTATCGAATGGTGAATCAGTTACCGAGCAGTGTAGATGTTCAATATGACACAGTATTGAATGGAGAATCGGTTACCGAGCAGTGTAGATGTTCAATGTAACGGATCGCCTGGCACCCCGACTGGGTACCTCTGTTAAAGGATGCTCCTAGCGCTTCCTGAGGACTCCAAGCACTCTGGCAGACACCACAATCACCGAACCGGAGAAACAAATAAATTCTCCCAAGCATATGAATGCTGTAGACAGTTGAATAGGAACCATACGAATAGGTTTACTCTCCTAGCAGTCAAACTGGAACAGCATACAATAAATCCTTCCCCCAATAATGAGACGACACTTCACTTTGAGGGTTAAAACAGGAACTCTCTGTACTGTCACATACAGTCTCTTTTATTCCCAATCCACAAACATAGTACAGCCCACAGGGCGTTACAAAACAACCAATCACATATCAGTTACATCCCACATATTCCCTCCCCTTATCCTGAGAGGAAACTCAATTACACATACAGTTAAAACATACTTTCTACCCAACTTTCATAACTCTAAAACCATACATCACATTCACATAAAATTACATATTCACAATCAATCCATTCAGGGGAACAACATATTAAAAAATGGCACGAATCAGACCAGGGGTTCAAAAGTTAAGGGAAAGTCCTTTGTGACTAAATGAAGCATGGCTTTCTGGCCCAAACCAGTTTCAGAGTCTTCTATCCTGGAGATAAGTAATTCAATTATCTCCCAGGACAGACACAAGACTCCATTAAGCACATGGTTGCAAAAAGACACAAAACACTTTAAAATACATAAAGTCACATTTACACATAACACACAGACATTTCACATATCCCCAGATAGCTGGGATCTGAGTGCACATTATTAGATGAATGGCACTCAGATCACACAAATAAGCCTTTCTGCAGGGGAAATAAACAGTTTAACCTGCAGGGCCATAGTCCAAAGGGAGCAGGCGAGCAACCAGGCTTCTCCAGTTCACAGTGGCGAGGTTGGTTTCGCCACACTTCTCCCCTTTACCAACTAGACTAACAGGGTATCTGACCTCCTGCCGGTCAGTGCCCTGGTTAGTCCAGCAACCCACCCACAAAACAGAAACAGCAGTACAGCCCACCCACAATAACTGGTTACTACACCTGGGTAGAGGAGAACTTTGTCCATGTCCAGGTGCCTCACCACGACTGTGTGGGCAACTGTTAGGCTGCCTTGGTGGGTTGCTGAGTGGGCAGAGACCAGCGGTACTCTGCCCTGATGCCAGTGCTACCACGGAAGTAGCCTGGTGGGAGCCTGGTTGTGGGAGGGAGAGACCGACTGTCTCCCCTCTGGATACACCGCTCTGTGGCTGGGGAACAGGACCGACTGTCCCTACCCCTTGTGCTGTAAGTGCAGAGACTACAGTCCCATCTGCACTGTTGGGGTGTAACATCTCCCCTTGCTGGGTTAGGCTGCCGCTGGAGAGAGGGTGTAACAAGCTCCTCTCTCTGAACTGTAAACTGCCGCTGGGGAGAGGGGGTATCAGGCTCCTCTCCCTGACACTCTCTCTGCTGGTGGAGAGGGGGACCAGCTGTCTCCCCTTTCATTATTTTGTCCTGTGGTTGGGGTGCGAGACTGACGGTCTCTGCTCCCTGCAGGACACTGTGCCGCTGGGGAGGAAGGACGGCACCTTCAGCTCCCTGGGGTACACACTGCCACTGGGAAGGAAGGACTGCACCTTCAGCTCCCTGGGGTACACACTGCCGCTGGGGAGGAAGGACTGCACCTTCAGCTCCCTGGGGTGCACACTGCCGCTGGGGAGGAAGGACTGCACCTTCAGCTCCCTGGGGTACATACTGCCGCTGGAGATCTGGGCCGACTGCCCAGCATCCCTGTAGGGCCGGTTGAGAGACCGCCGTCCCATTTCCACCTGCCATCTGTGGGTCTTCCCAGGACCAGTCTGTGAGGTCCCTCAACATTTGCGAGTAAGGACCACCTGCTTCCGCACCTGGCAACTCCGGCTGCTGCTGGGGATCTGGGCCGGTCCCATCTCCACATGCCTGTTGTGGTTCCTCACAGGACCAGTCTATGAGGACCCCTACTTCGGGTTCCTGCGGCCGCCTCAGGGGGAGACGGCTAGCCTCCTCGGATGCAGCCTCTACTCGGCTGCTGTAACACTCCTTCCGCTGAGCATACTCTCTCTCTTTCGCCAGCCGGAATTCTCGGGCCAGCCTTGTGTTTCGCTCGGCCGTGACCTGGTTCCAGATCACCCGGCATACCTCCATGGGTAAATCATCCCCATACTGGGCCACTCGCTGCCTCACCTCGGCCATCCAATCATCGCCAGAGCCTTCCATACTTGTCTGCTCCAAGTCGCTGGATACCTCTGCTCCCAGGGTCGCTGCACGTGTGCTAGCGTTGCCCTCAATTTGTAAATCCAAACGAACTGTGTCTCTGAGCTGCTTTACCTCGCACTAGGACGCCATCCCACCGCTTGCCACCAATGTAACGGATCGCCTGGCACCCCGACTGGGTACCTCTGTTAAAGGATGCTCCTAGCGCTTCCTGAGGACTCCAAGCACTGCAGCAGACACCACAACCACCGAACCGGAGAAGCATATGAATCCTCTCAAGCATATGAATGCTGTAGACAGTTGAATAGGAACCATACGAATAGGTTTACTCTCCTAGCAGTCAAACTGGAACAGCATACAATAAATCCTTCCCCCAATAATGAGACGACACTTCACTTTGAGGGTTAAAACAGGAACTCTCTGTACTGTCACATACAGTCTCTTTTATTCCCAAATCACAAACATAGTACAGCCCACAGGGCGTTACAAAACAACCAATCACATATCAGTTACATCCCACATATTCCCTCCCCTTATCCTGAGAGGAAACTCAATTATACATACAGTTAAAACATACTTTCTACCCAACTTTCATAACTCCAAAACCATACATCACATTCACATAAAATTACATATTCACAATCAATCCATTCAGGAGAACAACATATTCAAAAATGGCACAAATCAGACAAGGGGTTCAAAAGTTAGTAAAAAGTCCTTTGTGACTAAATGAAGCATGGCTTTCTGGCCCAAACCAGTTTCAGAGTCTTCTATCCTGGAGATAAGTAATTCAATTATCTCCCAGGATAGACACAAGACTCCATTAAGCACATGGTTGCAAAAAGACACAAAACACTTTAAAATACATAAAGTCACATTTACACATAACACACAGACATTTCACATATCCCCAGATAGCTGGGATCTGAGTGCACATTATTAGATGAATGGCACTCAGATCACACAAATAAGCCTTTCTGCAGGGGAAATAAACAGTTTAACCTGCAGGGCCATAGTCCAAAGGGAGCAGGCGAGCAACCAGGCTTCTCCAGTTCACAGTGGCGAGGTTGGTTTCGCCACATTCAATATGACACAGTATCGAAAGGTGAATCGGTTACCAAGCAGTGTAGATGTTCAATATGACACAGTATTGAATGGAGAATCGGTTACCAAGCAGTGTAGATGTTCAATATGACACAGTATTGAATGGTGAATCGGTTATGACACAGTATTGAATGGTGAATCGGTTACCGAGCAGTGTAGATGTTCAATATGACACGGTATTGAATGGTGAATCGGTTACCGAGCAGTGTAGATGTTCAATATGACACAGTATTGAATGGTGAATCGGTTACCGAGCAGTGTAGATGTTCAATATGACACAGTATTGAACGGTGAATCGGTTACCGAGCAGTGTAGATGTTCAATATGACACAGTATTGAATGGTGAATCGGTTACCGAGCAGTGTAGATGTTCAATATGACACAGTATTGAATGGTGAATCGGTTACCGAGCAGTGTAGATGTTCAACATGACACAGTATTGAATGGTGAATCGGTTACCGAGCAGTGTAGATGTTTGTGATTTCACTAGATTTTTTGTTGTAGTTTTGTTTTCTTCTTCTACAATTTTAAAAGTATTAATTAAAGAGTGAATTGAAGGAAATTCACAGTTTCAAATTTGAGTCCAGAATAGTTCAGATGGGAAAAGTTCACAATGGAAGCTCATTTTAGACCCTTTAAAATTCACTTTTATTCGTTTCAGGGTTTATTCGCCAAAGTAAGTATTGCTGAGGATTAAGGTAAATCCAAATTGAAATTTTAAGGCCAAGTTAGTTGAACTGGAAACTTCCAAAGTAATTTGTTTTTATGCCTACAGTGTGACCCTCATAATGAATAGTATACTCACCCTCAGTCCCGCACACGGCTCCTTCTGCTGGTTCACAGGCCAAACTGCAGCTCCTTAAATACTTATATTCCCAAGACGTCACGCCCTAAAAAGGGACCTCATCGTCTCGGCGACCCCATGTTGTTTGGGGTCACCGAGATGACGTGGACCAATGGGAACTCTTCTGACCCTATTTAAGGCTTGTTCCAGCCCTTACTCATTGCCCTATCGTGGTGTCTGTCCTGATACACATTAGTGCCAATAGTAAGTGTCTCTTGTTGTATTCCTGTTATTGACCTCGGCTCGTATTTGACTTGTGATTTTCTGGTATCCTGTCCTGACTTTGTCTTGACTCTGTGTATTTCTGTATTCCTGACCTTGGCTTACCCTTGTTTCTTGCTGTTTTAATACGTTAAGTCCGGCCATTCTAAGGCTCAGTAATACGTTTTTTGGTTCCACCTTCTGTGGGTTTTCACTTTCCTGCGTGTTGGGGTAACACTGAGTGACCCTTGCCAAAGTCACTCACCTTTTCACTTGCCCAGTTTTTCCTGACTATTCACTTGCTGCCTAATATGTCCCACCCATTGACAGGTGTCATTGGAATGATATCAATGTTATTCACTTCACCTGTCCATGGTTTTAATGTTGTGGCTGATCAGTATATAATATTTTTATTCCTAATGCAATGTATAATCATTTTGTTTGCTACTTTATTACATACATTTTGAATAAATAACTAACATTGAACTAATATATAAATATATTTTCATTAATGGGTTATCTTACTAGCCTTTGATATTAACATGGACCAATAATTAAGAAATAATTGCGGTTACTGAGAAACTTTATAGTAATAGTATTAATTATAATTAATTAATACACTTGCCTTTTAACATAAGGGGCTTGTACTTGAAATAAAATCTGATGTGTTCTTATCAATTTCTTTTACTATTTTTAAGAGCATTAAATATGATTTATGCTGAGTGTAAACTACAAACTTGCCCTAGACGGGTACCCGACAGGGATATTTGCGGAGAGCTAGCCGGCTATCAGCTTATTCAACAGTTTCATTCATCTTATCTGATAAATACAACAGCTGCAGGATATTAGACTACATTTCTTATACCTCTACAAGGTAGGTTTAGGTAGGTCTAAGAGAAAATATCAGGCTCCATAGACCAGAGTAAGAGGCATCTGTTTGAAGGAGCCACTTTTTTTGCAATCAAAGGAGTCTTTACTGATACTTGCCTCTTTAAGTGCTGCAAATATGAAAAATATTTAATATAGCATTATGATAGGGTCACTTCCATCGCCTAATGGCTATATATGTACTGCCCCCTATTAACTCGTCTGTAAAGATCACAAATTGGTTGATTTTAATTTTTTTCCAAATCTATTATTTTTCCCATTAACAACTATAGGTAAATAACTCACTGTAATTAATGCTCAAAGAGTTAACGTGATGACAGTGGCTGAGATTGAAGAAAATATTTGTCTTGCATCAGCTGGTGAAATCACAGATTACTTTTCTTTCATTTCTAAAGCAGATAATATCATGTTAATAACACAAGTTTCTCCCCCATCCTTCTCCGTTTTAAAGGCAAAAAACATTAACCCAAAAAGTGCATTAGGAAGGCGAGATTCTCCACACAAGATTACTAACATACCGTAAATATAGTATGAAATATATGTGGCGTCAGAAAATCAATTAGCATCAACTGCCAGGGACAAATTTTAATTATTTAATGACATTGTTACCTTTGTAATGTTACATAATGTGCTGAGTAATCTGAAGTGAAGATTATATTGGCAAATGCCATATCCTCGTTCCCAATCCCTCTTCGCTAGTGTGTCTGGCAGATGCAAAACACTGCAGTGCCCAATATGTCTTAAACAATATCTCCTGTGCGTTTTAAGGATAAATGAAACCAAGAGCAAATCAAGTTTAAGATTAATTTGTGCTTGTTTATACACAGCAACGTGATGTCGTTCATAAACCTTTGAACTATTTAGAAAAAAATACTTCACACGTTAAAGAATATCTGTAATTTTTTAAAATTATTAAAAATATATAATTATCTTGTAATTCATATGTTTGTGTGTGTGTGATCATCTCTTTTCAAAATGTCTCATAGTGTCCCCTTGTTCTGCAGGTGTGGTTATCTTTAAGCCCATTTATCTACAAAAAACATGCATAATTCATGCCTCAGACCACTGGCACAAAGATTTTGATGGTCGCAGTCTCAAAGAAAGCACTATTTTCCTGATGGTTAAAGTAGTTTCACATCTAGCGTTTGCTAGAACCGCACTGTGTGGGTTTGTGCTTGGTCTGGTGGCCCATGACCTCAGAGCTCTCCTGGTTGTGACTCGCTCACTGGGAAATATCCTGACACACTACACTATTTGAGTCCTACTAGGCTGCCACCTCATGTTGATTGTGGGGTGAAATGAGAAAGTGGTCAAGATACTCATCATATGCATCGGTAGTAAAGGAGTCACAGGAAATTTCTGCAGGGGAAACTTAACAATAAATGAGACAAGGCCGGCTGTGTTTCATTGTCCTTGTGTGCACATTCTACTGGGATAGTCTTGAACCCAGGAACCCAGAAAATGAGAGAAATCTCAATGTATCATTCCTGGTAAAATATTTTATAAATAAATAATACAGTTCAATCTGAATCTGTTACACGTACAATATGTTGATGGGGGTCCTGCTTAACCCCTTAAGGACCAAACTTCTGGAATAAAAGGGAATCATGACATGTCACACATGTCATGTGTCCTTAAGGGGTTAAACGAGCTTACCGGTATTAGCGTTTTTAGTGGAAAAGGTAAAAGCAGTTCCTTGCTCCTGTTGCATTGAAAGATTTGAATATTCCTGATTAGTATGTGAAAGGACATCAATGCAATGCCTAATGTCACAATCATTGTCAAGACATTATTTTCAGTATACCAATCAGTGTTATACCTGTGTAATCCACCAGGAGGCACCATATTATCAACGATTAAGTTCCACACAAAATATGTGACGAACAGGTGCTCAACAATGTGTGAGCCTGCAAATACATGAATTTTGGATTTGCTAAGTATTTGTAATTTTACTTATCACATAAGACGTTCTGGTAACCATGCACTATGGAAGACATACGTATATTTCATTTAATATTCTATATACGTAATATCTGTTTCTCAGATATGGAGTCACTAGTAACACAGTGTTTTAAGAACTTTCCTAAGGGGATACTCTCAGTTCGAGTTGTGTGTGTTTTGTGTGTGTGTTTGTGTTTGTCCCACCAACGGTTAAAATTAGTGGCTTCTGTAAGGCCCCATATGTTTATAGGGGAACATGGGATTGCTGCATGGTGCTAGTTGTGGAACAAGCTAAGCTTAATGGGATTTGAGGTCCATAACGGCAATAATACAGAAATTAAGTATGTCATGTTAATAATGGTATGAACATACTTGTTCTAGTACTGCTGTGAGTGGGATTCTAGGAGCGTCCAGAATGCCAGGGATGGAGAATATAATAGACCATGTAAATATATAGAATGCACTCGCTAAGAAAATCAATCCTTAACCCCTTAAGGATACATGATGTGTGACATGTCATGATTCCCTTTTATTCCAAAAGTTTGGTACTTAAAGGGTTAAATCTATACTGCCTCCCATGTGCTGTTTCCTTGCATCATTGCATTTAATAATTTAGACATAAATGATTGAGATTGGCTTATATTTAACCGATCGTCCTAAAAGCAGATACAAATAGGTTTGTCATCAATTACTTAATGAGGTTCTAGGACTTTGAGAGCTTTTCTTGCCCAGATTTTTTGTTTTCTGCTGACAAATTGTCCTGAGTTCCAAGTTCGAAGCAGTATATCATTTGTTTGGTACCTGGGAATTGAAGTTTGGTGCAGCGAGAATATTAGCTTTGTTTCCAAAATATACTCTCTTTGCTGTGCTATAAACCGCAGCATTACGGTGATTGCTTTAGTAATAAAGAGATGTAAATGTCACTGCCAGATCTCTATTTAATTTAGAAAATAAATCGGTTTATTTACTTTGCACGTTGTTAGATGGGGTGGTCCAAAAGCTATGCAGCAGCATAAACAGCATTGAATTAAAAAAAATAAACAAAAAAAATACTAAAAATAGTAAAAACGCTGTGGTGCAGAATGCTTAGTATTCTTCCTGACAACAAAGTGCTAATATGACTTATAATTAATATTGTAATTATATCAGCTTTCTTACTGTAATGATAATACCAGCCCCAACACGCAGTACTTGGGTTACACCTAGGACTGGTAGGAAACCAGAATAGTAGGGGCAGTGGCATAGACACAATCCATGGGGCCCCGGTGCAAAATTGAACCATGGTGTTTGCTGGGAGGTGTGACCAAGGCAGTCGCTTCCTCCCAGCGTCTGACATCATCAGAGGGGCCCCGGTCGTGCAGTTACCGGGCACACTCTGATGATGATATTCATTTACATCGGGTGGCCTTAACAGTGTGGGCCACCCGATGGACCCTTTCACGTGCGGCCCCTGGGCCACCTGGAGTGACGGGCCCAGTCGCAGCTGCGACCTCAGCGAACATGGTATCTACCCCACTGGGTAGATACGTATTAGGGGTCCTTGGGAGTGGCGTAGTTTAAGCCTTATAGTATCAGGAATAAAAAACATAGTGGCTGGGTCTTCCTACTTGTCTGAGATCATCAAATTTAATCTCAGCCAATCAAATGCTTTCATGCATGGCAAAAACGCTGTGCTGTGCCAATCAGCATCTCCTTGATCCAATGCATCTTTGCTGAACGTCAGGTTACCTTGCCTGTGAATATAACTTGTGCAGCTTTTTTGAGATAATAATAGTGAATGATTTAACCCGGAAGGGTACATGAAGCTCTATGTTCATATTGTTTGTATTATTGTTTAGGTGAATGATAATCATTTTATTAACCTTGGGAAAATGTAATCTCAGGTGACGCTGCCGAGAATTGAACTTATAGTTTCAGGAAATGGAGCAGTAACTGCTGAGCTAGTTCATTGGCAATAAAGGGCACGCTATAAGCCATAACCACTACAGCTCATTGAAATAATTATGGTGCTTTTATACTTTGGGTGCCGAGCTGCTTCTTTGAAGACACAGCTTTCAAGTGATTTTGCCCCTTTAAAATGTTTAAGCTTTGAAGACACAGCTTTCAAGTGATTTTGCCCCTTTAAAATGTTTAAGCTATAATTGTTATGTAACTTTTCAATCTAAATTTCTATAAATTTCATAGTATATAAAAAAATACCTATTAAAGGAACACTACAGTTCAGGCAAGTATTCCTAACACTATAGCGCTGGATCAGCTGTTCGGGTTACAGCCCCTCTCAGCGTGGAGTTTACAGGTGATTAAACTTACTTTTTCTCCATCACCATGCCAATCTCGCCACCGCTGATCCCGCCTCCATGGCTGAGATCATCAATGTTGATAATCTATGGGAAAGCCAATCTGTAGCGTTACTCACCTTCTCCAGGGGCCGGCCACGGTCCTCTCTTCAAGCCGCGCGCGGTCCTGCTGCTGCACGAGCCGCGCGCGGCTCATCCGACGGCTCCACTAGCAAGGCGGGCAGTGACCGCGAGAAGCGGTCATGTGTCCCGCCTGAATCTAAGAGCGCGCCACGAGTCTCGGGCGCGCTCTTAAAGAGACAGTGGGAGCCTAAATTGTCAAAAGGCTCCCATTGGCCCCTGTCATGCCACACTCCCCATACACTTACCTTTTGGGGGTGTGGATATGACAGGAGCCAATCACATTAGTTTTGAAGCTATTTAAACTTACCTCTCCCTTTACTCCCTGCCCTATCGTGGTTTCTGTATCAGTTCCCTTTAGTGCTTGTTGTGTTCAGTTGTGTTTCTCCGTATTGACCTTGGCTTTGTTTCTGACTACGTTTTCTCTTTATCCTTCTGTTCTGGTTGTCGGCTTGTTGTTTACTGTGTACCAGACCCCGGCTTGTCCTAGTTTACGCTGTCTCTCTGTGCCCTTGATTTCGGATTGTTCCTGACTCTGTCTCCTCTCATATACGTCGAGTCCGGCCATTCTAAGGTCCGGTAGACGTATCTCTCCTCTGTGTTGTCTTTTGTTTAGCTGAATCCTGCGTGTTGGGGTATATTCTCGTTACACAATCCAATGCGTTCCCATAGCAAAACGTTGCGCCAATCTCCTTATAAAGATGCATTGAATTAATGCATTTCTAAGGGGAGTGTTCAGCGTCTCCATTTGGAGCATGGAGATGCTGAACATAAGTGTTGCACATTATGCGACACTGGCACAGGAAGCACTTCTGGTGGCGGTCTGAGTGAATAACACTAGAGGTGTTACTAGGCAGAAATGGAAGTGAAAAGGCAGTGTTTACATGAAAAGGCCTGCAGGTACAGGCTGTACACACCAGAATAAGTACATAAAGCTGTTGTTCTGGTGACTACAGTGTCCTTTTACACCATGTGGCAGAGTCAGGGACCATGTACATATCAGTCAGAGGTTACAAAGGGCAGGCTTTCCCTGTTTAATAAGGGATTCATCTTTTCTAGTTCAGGAAGAACACCTGTTGATGGCCAATTAACCCAGGAGCCTTACAGCATACCTCCCAACATTTCAAATGGGCAAGGGGGAGGGGACGGGACAACTTTAATACATTTCAGGTGAATTTCTAATGACACTTTTATAGAACTCAAATGTAATTTAGAAAAATAACAACGTATCTTATTTCCACAGACTGATTACTAAATATATTTATTGTAGTTTAAAGACACATTACTGGGAGTATTAATGCTGGGCAGCTCTGTTATACACTCAGACAAATTACTGGGAGTATTATTGCTGTGGAGCTCTGTTATACACAGACACATTACTGGGAGTATTATTGCTGTGGAGCTCTGTTATACACTCAGACACATTACTGGGAGTATTATTGCTGTGGAGCTCTGTTATACACAGACACATTACTGGGAGTATTATTGCTGTGGAGCTCTGTTATACACTCAGACACATTACTGGGAGTATTATTGCTGTGGAGCTCTGTTAAACACTCAGACACATTACTGGAAGTATTATTGCTGCGGGGCTCTGTTATTCTCTCAGACACATTACTGGGAGTATTATTGCTGTGGCGCTCCGTTATACACTCAGACACATTACTGGGAGTATTATTGCTGCGGAGCTCTGTTATACACTCAGACACATTACTGGGAGTATTATTGCTGTGGAGCTCTGTTATACACTCAGACACATTACTGGGAGTATTATTGCTGTGGAGCTCTGTTATACACTCAGACACATTACTGGGAGTATTATTATTGTGGAGCTCTGTTATACACTCAGACACATTACTGGGAGTATTATTGCTGTGGAACTCTGTTAAACACTCAGACACATTACTGGGAGTATTATTGCTGTGGAACTCTGTTATACACTCAGACACATTACTGGGAGTATTATTGCTGTGGAACTCTGTTAAACACTCAGACACATTACTGGGAGTATTATTGCTGTGGAACTCTGTTAAACACTCAGACACATTACTGGGAGTATTATTGCTGTGGAACTCTGTTATACACTCAGACACATTACTGGGAGTATTACTGCTGTGGAGCTCAAGGTCCTACCAATATCCAGCAACTTCACACAGCCATTGAAAAGGATTGGACCAACATTCCACAGGCCACAATCAACTCTATGCGAAGGAGATGTGTTGCACTGCTTGAGGCAAATGGCGGTCACACCAGATACTAACTGGTTTTTGGACCCCCTCCCCCGGGGTCCTCCAATAGAGTAAAACTGCACATTTTAGAGTGACCTTTTACTGTGGCTCTTTCCTAGTCAGGAACAAGTCAAGGTAAAAAACCAGAGAAACAATCCATATTTAAATGCTCGTTTTTGGTAGGGCAAAGCATGGAAGTAGATGAGGTGTGATGTAGACCTTAGTACCATTTGTCTGGTCTGTGTCATTCCTGCGATGTCAAATGTTGGATATTCATAAGAAAAATAAGTGGAAGATGTCCAACATAAACTATTTATTGATCAAATATTTTACCAGGAAGGATACATTGAGATTTCTCTCGTTTTCAAGTATGTCTTTGTGGCGGAACCAACCTCGCCACTGGGCACTGGAGAAGCCTGATTGCTTGCCTGCTCCCTCTGGACTATGGCCCCATGTTAAACGCTGTTCTTTTCCCCTCTAGAAAGGCTTGTTCATGCCTTTCTGCCTGGGTGTTCGGAAGATTGAATCTACCGAACCAACGCACGAATGAGGGGACCATCTGGGCAAGGAGTGTGCCAGTGATTTGCCTCCCAGAGGCTGCGGTTAACTGCAGCTTCATCGGTGAACGCTGGGTGGCCGATGTTCGTATAACCAAACACGTGGCAGCGGCCATCTTAAACTCCCGAACGGCCAGCGGTGTTCAGCTCCAGAACTGTGGAACTCAAAACGGACATTTAAACTCACGAACACCGCTGAGCCGCCGGCCTCCCTTCTCCTGCAATTCATGCGGACGCCATCCGTTCGGTACTTTCCCTAAGCCATGGAGCCCATTCGTGTAACGAAAGACTATGTGAAAGACTTTGGCTTCATGGCGATTGAGCTATATGTATGTGATCTGAGCGCCATTCGGTAATAATGTGCGCTCAGATCTAAGCTATCTGGAGATATGTTGAATGTATATGTTTAATGTAATATTTGCAACATTGTGTTATTTTATGTCTTTTCGCTAACATGTGGCTAATGTTGTTTTGCCTCTGTCCTGGGAGATAATTGGATTACTTCCCAGTTATCCCCAGGACAGAGAGGAGGGGCTATAATGCATTGTGGGAGTATTTAAATGTGTAAGCTTGTGATTGGTCAATGTCCACTATGTATCACAGTCTTCCATCTGGTCCCCTAGGGGAGTGTCCACCAGGTGGAAGACCTGCATAAAAGCCAGGCAGGTAGCCCCAGTAAATCAGTTCTGCTTGACCCTCAAACGAAGTGTCATCTCGTTCTTGGGGGGAATTGGATTGTATGCTGTTACAGTGCGACTGCCAGGAGTGTAAACTGTTTGTATGGTTTTTCCTGTTCGGCTGTTTACAGCATTCATGTGTTTCCTGTTTGGGAGTTGGAGTATTCATGTGTTTGCAGTTCGGGAGATTGGTAATTGCAGTAGCTGCTCGTCTATCTGGAAGGGGAATATCGCTTAAACGGATTTTAACCCCTTGTGTGCTTAACGCTCTGTTACAGGCCTGGGTCCACAAAACATTGCATTGATACAATAGGGTACAATAAAATACAAAAACAATATTAATACACAATATATACAAAATTTAACATAGAACAGGTAAGATATATATAATCAACCATGACAGGTGCATTCTGTTTTGAGATTTGTAGAGAGGGATCTCATAATTGTGTATGAATACCTGCTCACATATTAGGTAACTTCAGAATAAGCTCCAGTTTTTGATAGCATGCTGTGGTATAATACCCACTTATGGGCATCCATCAGTAAACATAACTGAGGCTTCGGATGAAGCATGTGTAACCGTAAGTGAGGATTATATACCACTGCATACTATCAAAACCAAAACTTGCTCTGAAGCTCCCTAATATGTGAGTGGGCAATCATTCACCTTTGTGCTGTATGTCTTCCACGTATGAAGAAGTAGTATATAATTGGATCACCTTGCTATCTCTTTCTAAGTGTATCTACTATTTGTGATGCAGCTTGTTGTGTTTGTTGTCTACCCAAGCATGCATTACCACCTACTAGCAATGACATGGATGAAAAACATTGTAAATCATGCGTAGTAGTCTTGTGTGGCATCTCTTCTGATCTATATCAGTCTTGTTCTCTGACCTCGGATACCTTTAAGACAGACACAGGCTGCCTATAACTGTCTATAGCAATAGAAAATTGTAAAAAAGAATCAGCGCTAAGGACGACCACAGAAAATATAATATATTATGAAAAGGCAGCACACCTAAAAACAGAAAGGGGTTTCCTCACAATATGCAATGGAAAAAAAGGAAGGGAGAGAAGGTTGTGCCATAATAAGATGGGATGACAAAAATTAAATATACAGTAAATCAAAAAGTATAGTCCAAATCCAATAATAGATAGATAGTAGATAAAAAGTCTTAATAAAAGATAAAATAAATATTTAGAAGATTTATTTATTAATAACAAATAAATAATATATCTACAACGCGTTTAGCCTTCTAAGGCTTCTTCAAGTAGACAAAATTAACAAAATGCTGTTAATTTTGTCTACTTGAATAAGCCTTATATCTTCTATACTGTATATCACCTTATGGCAGGGGAGGGCTGGCAGCCTTAGGCCTGGGGGGCAAAACCAGTCAACAGGCCCATTGCACCACCAAATCAGTGCAATGGTGCCCACCTTTTCCTGGATTTATAACAGATATTGATGTTATGCTAATCAGTAGCTCTTTGCCATACCTGCTCCTTCACGGCTCTGACTTTCAATGTTGTCAGAGCGCAGGCTGAGAATCTCTGAGCCTGTGCTCTGACTCACTAACTGAGCGTCGGAACCACGAGGGAGAGGCTATAATCTGACTGCACCTACTGCTGGTGCGCACCAGTGGACCACCAGCGAATCGTTTAAATTGAATAGGCTGGTGTCCCCAACTTGTGAGCTGTGTTGTCCGCCGGGCGCCTCTGTTGTGATGGCACCCTGCGTGACCGCACAGCGTGCACACCCCAATGGCTGGCCCTGCTGACACACACTGATGTTACTACTTAGAAATCCCTCAATATTAATACAGACAGCAGAGTAAACACCAATAAACTGTGGAAACAGATCTGATCCCACCCAAATTTATAAAGATTTGCTTACTGGATTTGTTGTAAGATTAAATCATGCCTCCTCCCCTCTCTCTCCCATGCGCTGCTCTGTAAGCTGGGAGGAAGTGAAGAGTAATCACAATCTCTCAGCACAGTGGCACCTGTGGCTGCATGGGGAACAGCTGTATTTGCCGCCCCCCATGTGACATCACAATGCCCCACCTATATGAGCTGCCATACGAACTAACGCCAGTGCTGCCCACAGTGTGTGTTTACATTAAAAAGCCTGCAGGGACTGCCTATAGATACCAGAACCACTTCATTAAGCTCCAGTCATTCTGGGAACTATAGTGTCCCTTTAATGTAATGAAAATTATAGATTAGTGTCACTAATAATATACTAGATTGCCTACTTACAACCAAATGAGGATGATGATGGGCTGCAGTTTGGCTCCACTGGTCTGGTGTAGAACAGGATCTCTGGAAGCTGTTTGCAACTGTGGTCACAAAATTCAATGTTCTGGGAGAATTGGAAGCAGCTCCATTTTTGGGAGGGCCCCTTACACAGCTCAAGGTCTGGGCCCCAGGGCCTGACGGTGAGTATGCCCACAAGGCCCACTCATAAGTCCACTTATATGTTCCACCCACCCATGAGTTCGCCCACAGGGAGTGGAGTGTGTAGGGGATGTGTTATGTGTTATTGTAGAGCAGGGGTTCTCAACGTTAGTCCTCAGGACCCCCTACCAGTCCAGGGTTTAGGGATTACCTGGGTGTGTCTAAGGTGTTTTTTCCCTTTTTCTAAACACCTGAGACACACCCAGGTAATCCCCAAATCCTGGACTGGTAGCGGGTCCTGAGGACTGGGTTGAGAACCCCTGTTGTAGAGGATCTAATATGTGTGCTTATGGTATGTAGTGTATAGGGATACCAGTTTGTGCAGGTGATGCAGTGTGTTTGTGTGTAGTGGAAGCAGTGTGTATTTGTGTATAAGGGATGTATTGTGTGTTTCTGGTTGTGTGTAAGGGATGCATTGTGTGAATCTGTGTTTGTATGCATAAGGGATGCAAGGTGTGTGTCTGTAAGTGTGTGCATTGAGTGTGTGTTAGTGATGCATTGTGTTTCTGTGTGTATGTAAGAAAAGCAGTGTGTGTGTAAGTGTTTGCATTATGTGTTTCTGTGTATGTGTGCAAAGGATGCATTGTCTTTGTGTGTAAGAGTTGCATTGTTTGTGTGTAATGGATGCATTGTGTGTTTCTCTGTGCGTAAGGGAAGCATGTTGTGTTTCTGTGTGTGTAGGGATGCATTGTGTGTGTGTGTGTGTGCGTAGTGTCCTCTCCTCCCTGTGTCCTCCTCACCTCCCCTTCTCCTCATCTCCCCTTCTCCTCACTCTTACTCTCCCCCTCCTCCTTGTGTTCTTCTTACTCCACCCTTGTTCTTCTTACCCCCCGTTTTTCAAACCCCCCTTCTTCTTCTTACTCCCCCTCCTCCACCTTCTGTTACTCCCCCCTCCTTCACTTACTCCCTCCCTTCACTTACTCCCCCCTCTTTCACTTTCTCCCCCCTCCTTCATTTACACCCCCCATCTTCACTTACTCCCCCCATCACTTACACCCCCCATCTTCACTTACTCCCCCCATCTTCACTTACTCCCCCCATCCTTCATTTACACCCCCATCCTTCATTTACACCGCACTCCTTCATTAACACCCCCCATCTTCACTTACTCCCCC